>CM073464.1:63881369-64481369 GCA_037074535.1 Gleditsia sinensis
CTTCCTTACACAAGAATTTCGCCTCTCTTTAGTATGTTATTTCTAATTTTTCCTATTAGGTTTTCTCTCTTTATTTATTCCTTTAATGTTAGAGACATTTTCTATGCATACACATAAGGTGAAGAATTTCTACGGCTTATATTTTCTTAGATATCTAAAAAAATTGTTTAATAGATTTTATTTCCTTAATTAAATATTTATGCACCTTTATTAATAAAAGAAACAAAATTAGGGATGTTACACTTATCACTCACAATCTTCTTCCTCTTTATTGAGTGTGGCGTCTACAATATTTTCTTCTACCTTTGGTTCTTATCTCTTTATAGATAACAGGTCAAGGTCATTTTCTTTTAATCTATTTTGTTATAAATCTGAATTAGAACAAGATCCTTCCAATTGGATCCCATATTGATTTCGGGTCTCATTACTCTTTGTGAGGTTCATATCAGGGGTTCACATTACATTCTTTACAATTATAGTTCACTTGATAGCTCACCTGGTTAAGGAAGCCAAACTAGAAGGACTAGTCCAATATCAATCGATGTATCCCATTGAAAGGTAAAATGAATTTATCTATGCCTTATTTTCCATTATTTTTTTTCTCAATGTATATGTGTTAATGTATTTTGTACTAATACTTAAGGAAGTTAAAATCTTTCATTCGAAATAAAGCAATAAAGCAAGGCCAAAATGTTCAATAGTCAAGTCTTATGTGGTCAAAGAAGTTCTAATTTTTTATTCAAGGTACTTTGATGGCGTAAACACGGTCTTTAATTGATCTATTCATGTAGATGATTGACCTAATGTTGGGACATCTGACAGGGATACTTTGTTCCCACTAGTAGGAAGATCAGATGGTGGGTTTAAATATTTCACTCTTTCACCACAACAAAAATTACAAGCACATCATTATGTGCTCACGAACTACAAAGAAGTTGATCCTTATCTACAATCAGTAAGTTAAGTCTAACTACATTAAGGTGTACCCCATGAGGTGTCCCATTCAATTTATCTATATTGTTTGCTTTACAAGAGGTTTATAGACTATGTAAGACATAGTTTAAGAAGTCAAACACCATCATCCTCCAAGATAGATAAAAAAAAGTCCATAGGGAATTTGTCTCAGGGTTTTCTTGTCGTGTAAGGAAAAAAACTATGGATAATGTGTATATGAATCGATCATGAGAACACTTTAAATCATCAATTCTTTTTTTTTCAGATAACAAATGATAATGGTGGTTCTTAGTCAACTAATTTGAAATAACTTGCACTTAGCTAGTAGATAGAACAAGGCGATACATTGCATCCAATGTTAACAGATTTAAATTTCAAACATTAGAGTGTGACCAAGGACTGAGAACTCAAAATAATGGATTTTATGAGATTTTCGGGACGAGAAGTTATGCTAGTGTGCATTTCAATGGTGTCTCATATTATGGAAAAGTATTTGACATTATTGAATTGAATTACCATAGACACTTTATGATAACGTTATTCAAGTATATGTAGGTCAATTAAACTAATTCTAAAGGTATTACAACTAATGAATTCGACGTGACCTATGTTGATTTTTTACAAATGATTCATACTAGTAAAAATGACAACGACGAGCCATATATCTAAGCCTCTGAGCCTTATCAAGTATACTATGTAACGACTGGTTTTTTTTAGGTGATTCAACATCAGACAACAACCATCCAAAAGATATGCATTATATATATATATATATATATATATATATATATATATATATATATATATATATATACAGGAGTTTACATAACACCAGATATTAGCGACATATAAACATGTGTAACCCTAGGTACTAAGCATACATCCCAAAAGGCGAAGTACCATGTGGTTACACCAAAACAATAGGGTTAGCCAATACATCATCAGAATATATACATAACTATTGTCCTACTTTCCATTTCCCGTGGCCATCACCCCTGGGATACTTCTGGTGGAAGAGGCGGCCCTGGTGCAGGTACCTCTACCATGTTGATGACCAATAGGTTCACCACTACAGTGAACTATCCTAAGTAGGGGATGTAACAACTCTATTTTTTAAAATTTTTTTAATATACATATTTGTAAAGTCCCATAAAATCTTTACTTCTTTACCTCTAACTACTTAACTCATAATAACATTCAATTAATTTAACCAAGCACAATCAAGGTTTAAGGTCTACCATTAACACTGATACAATTCTGAGTTCATATACACATCATTAATCAAACATCTGTACAAAAATCAAACACATAAATATCTACATCTCATTCATCCATGTTGACCAATTTCAGAGATACGGGTGCGGGTGGTTGCACCTTCACCAGGACCTTAGCCAATTCGACCACAAACATCTTATTAATTTCTAGGATCTGCCCAACATAGAGTAACTCGATCCAACATACACTAAGAGCTAGAGCCAAAGAAAAATCTGCATAAGTAGTTTTCTGAATATGATATGGAAATATAGTGAGAATTAAATCCCAATAGATTCAACAATAAATCATAATCATCATTAATAATGTTCATCACATCATGTTCATCTGTATAAACTACAGCAAATATCTTAGTTCACATGAATGCACTTTATCTATGCACATAAAAATTGTGCAATAATGATATGTATGTCATAGATAACTATCTTCAAAATATCATATGATGACTATCAACTTATTTTCATATCAAGCTACCCCGGTCAGGGTGAATACTTTCTACTTTTCGATACGAGTTTTTCTCGTTCCGTCTAACATAGCACACTTTCTCTTTCTTTTCTCATTAACATAATCATAGCCGTGAATAAGGCATCCCCTACTGGTGCACCACACGGACCACCATGTGACCGTGCTCGTCTCTTTTCTTTTCTTTTCTTTTCTTTTCACATTAATAGCCAAAAATATGATTTCAATAACAAGTATATTCATTATATTCACATGCCATAATTTATCATCAAAGCATAATCATTACCAAAAATCATTGGTAAAATACAATCTTACCATTAATTTAATCATTTTCAAATATCACTTTATAAAATATTTTCATGTAAAAATTACACACTTAAGATGGTAAGAAGTTCATGTAATGACAATGGCTATGACATACACTAGTAATTTATTATTTTCATTTATAAGATTCTTCTTTTTTAAATATTATTTTTCTCTTTCACTAAACAGAGCATAATACGCTCATTTTAAATCTGACTTAGGTGATCTTGGTGTCAAGTAAAAGATAAGACAATCCTCTAAAACCCTTATGTTGAACATTATAGTGAAATATTAAGTAATTGTGGTATTACTACTCCCTTAAATTCAATGTTATTTTTTCTCAAGTAGGTTCAGACCTCTACTTACTAATTTGACCATATCTACCTCATACGAACTCCAATTGAGGTTATTCCAAAGCCTATAAAAAGCTAAGGCCCTTATATACAAATGTTATGTTTATTATTTCCTTATATTCCTTACGAATTATTCAGAAAAAATTGAAAATAAAAACTCTTACATTTACCACCCTGAATTCTAGACTGATTCTTACGACTACTCATTAATTAACCATATCTCCCTCATATGGACTCCAAATTAAGTGATGTTAGAGCCTATAGATTCATGATACATATATATATATATATATATATATATATATATATATATATATATATATATATATATATATAGATATATATATGTATATATATATATATATATATATACATGTATATATATATATATACATGTATATATACATGTATATATATATATGTATATATATATATACATGTATATATACATGTATATATATATATATATATACATGTATATATACATGTATATATATATATATATATACATATATATATATACATGTATATATACATGTATATATATATACATATATATATACATATATATATATATATATATATATATATATATATATATATATATATATATATATATATACATATACATATACATATACATATACATATACATATACATATATATATACATATACATATATATATATACATATATATACATATAAATATATATATATATATATATATATACATATATATACATATACATATATATACATATACATATATATATATATACATATATATATATATACATATATATATATATATATATATATATATATATATATATATATATATATATGTATATATATATATACATGTATATATACATGTATATATATATATATATATATATACATATATATATACATGTATATGTATATATACATATATATATATATATATATATATATATATATATATATATACATATACATATACATATACATATACATATACATATACATATATATATACATATACATATATATACATATACATATATATACATATACATATATATATATATATATATACATATACATATATATATATATATATATACATATATATACATATACATATATATACATATACATATATATACATATACATATACATATATATACATATACATATACATATATATACATATATATATACATATATATATATATACATATATATATATATATATATATATATATATATATATATATATATGTTAACAATTTTCTTTAATTCCCTACAGAGTTTGCCCAGAAATTCAAATACAGAAGCATACTTAACAGATTCTTCTCGGATTAGTTACTTTTTGACCACTTCTTACTAATCTGACCATACCTTCCAAATTGAATCATTTTAGTTGCTAAAAATTCTTGAGACATATATATATATATATATATATATATATATATATATATATATATATATATATATATATATATATATATATTTCATGTTAACTATTTGTTTTAGTTCTTATGTGAGCACAATTAGCGAATGAAAATGGAATGCAGACGAGCTTCAAGTCCCAGTTGGAACTATCACAAGACATCAGGCTAAAATATTCAAAGAAGCATTTAATTCTAGAGGCCCATCAAGGAGATACTTGCATTACTACAAAAGAAGATCGAAAATTGGTCTATGTCATTAAAACCCACTTAAATATAGGCCAAGACCAGCCAAGACCAGCCAATCTAAATATGGACCTAAAGTACAAGAAGATTCAAGGCTGAAGATTGAATATAGGCCCAAAATCAATGAGTTATTTTATTGCCTAATTTAAGCTACGTTTGTCTTATTTATTTAATTTTACTTTTAGTTTGTTTGACTAGGAAAGTTTTCTATTTTGTGGTTTCCTTGTCTGACTAGAAGAGTTTCCTATTTTAAAATTTTCTTGTTTTGTAGGAGTTTTCTATTTCTAATTTTATTTGCCCTATAAGAGTTTCCTATGTAATTTTCCTTATTTGTTTAGGTAATTGGCCTATAAATAAGCATATATGCTCTTCACATAACATTATTATTAATAATATTGAGAGTGTTTTCTATTTGGTTCTTTAAAGAACTTTTCTAAACTTATCAAGATTTTCTTGTGGCGTTCAAGCAAGACTTATCACTCACAATCTTCTTTCTCTTTCTTGAGTGTGGCGTTTGCAATATTTCTTATACCTTTGATTCTTATCACTTTATAGATAACGAGTCAAGGTCATCTTTAATTTATTTTTTCATAAATCTGATTAGAACATTATCCTTCCAATCAGATCCCATATTGATTCTAGGTCTCACTACTCGTGAGGTTCATATTTTCACATCATTTGGTATCAAAGTCTAAGTTCTAAATCAGGTTTGATCTATCTTATTTCTTTTCTTATTATTATTCCATCTTACTATCTTGTATCTTTTTTTCTATGTTCTTCATTCTTCTTATCTTCTAATTTTCATTTTGTTTCTAGGGTTCCTAGTTCAAGTGTGTATCTGGAAAAAAAATTAGAACCCATTATTGTTGAAATTCAAGTTTTACACCTAGATTTTGCAATCTGGCCTTTTAAAAAAAGGGTGATCCAGTAATTCTAATTGCATCAATTTTTTTCTTACTTTGATCTTTTATTTCATTTGTTTTTCTTACTTTGGTTATTTTTTCCTATCTCAATTGTTTCCTTTCGAGTCATTGATTTTTTTCTATTCTAGTTGCTTCTTGTTGTGATTTTTCTTATTCAATTGATTATCTTGTCTTTAATTTTTTTTTTCTTAAAGTTCTATTGCTTTGTTCCCTTTGTTTCTTAAAATTCTTTTTTTTTCTTCTTCCTTTACTCTTTGTATTTTATTAGTTAAGTTTGGATTGTTGCAAGAAGATTTTTGTTTGATTTCAATAAAGAACTGAAAGAGGAGACTAAGAGAGGAAAAGGCAAGAAGGTGTGAGCTTATAAGAGGGCAAAAGCCAAATTTGAGTAAACACGAATGTGAGTGCCATTAATCTGAAGAGAAACATGTGAGCTAGTGTTGTGAAATTTTTTTTAGTCTAACATTGTTTTTGCAGGAAAATCATGTCACACAACAAGGAAAAAAATATTTCTAAAGGCGTGTCAAGAATGGCAGATCCAAAGTTTATGGTGGAAAGTTTAGTGAGTGAGATGAGGAGATTGTTGAGAGTAGAGATGGAGCAAGTTTATGAACATTTAGATCGGGTAAAGAATGAACATATTGAGCAGTCACAAAATACTCCTAATATGTGTAGGAGGGAGAGAGTTCAACTAAGGAAAGTGAGTTTTGAAGGTGGAGAGTATTATGGAGATGGTTTTGATGAAGATGATAGGGATTTGAGTCGCAATAACAGAAGATGCGGTGGGAGGTTTAGAGAAGTTAGAAATTGGAAAAATAATAACTTGGGTAGTTTTAAGATGAAGGTTCTGTCGTTTCATGAAAAAAACGATCTCGAAACTTATCTAAATTAGGAGAGAATGATGGAGTTGTTGTTTGGTTGTCACAACTATTTTGAGTTAAAAAAGATAAAGTTGGCTATCATGGGATTTACTGACTATGCTATTATTTGGTAGGATCAATTGATTTTAAGCAGGAGACAAAATGGAGAAATGCCTATTGAGACATGGGAGGAGATGAAATTAGTTATGATAAAGCAATTCATTCCAAATCACTACCATATGGACTTATTAAGAAGTTGCAAAGCCCTACTAAAGGTTCTAAAAGTGTTAGAGACTACTATGATGATCAAGTGAGCTTACAAAGAAAAGAAAGTGAACAAAAGAAAATGAGTGAAAAGAATAGAGAAAAAGAAATAGAGTTTGAGAAAATTATGAAAGAAAAAAAGATAAAGGCTGAAAAATTGAGAGAAAAGGAGAAAAATTCTGAGAAAATTATGAAAGAAAATGAGATAGAGGACGAGAAAATTAAGAAAGAAAAGGAGAAAGACACTGAGAAAATTGATGGAGAAATTAAGAGAACAAATTCAATCATTGAAAGAAAAACTGAGAGAAAACAAATGAATTTTTATGCAAGAGAGAGAAAGAGGATGAAAAATGTTTTGTTTTCAACTATGCAAATGAATATACTACTGGGTTTAATTCTTCTTTACCCAATATTGAAGTTTTTCTTTTGCAGGGTAATGTTCTCAATGTATGTGAGAAAGTGACATTTGATAAGTTCTTTGGGCATAATGAATTCCTGTTTATAGAAAGTAAATTGTGTATGCCTAAATATTCATTGCATGACTTGCTTGTTAAGGAATTTCAAGGAGGAGGTTTGATGAGACATTTTTACATATCTAAGACTTTAGATGTTTTGCATATGAAACATGATGTGGAACGAATATATGAGCATTTTATCACTTGTAGACAAGCTAAGTCTAATTTGAAGTCTAATGGATTATATACTTCTTTGCATATACCTAGAGAACCTTGGATTAACATATTTATAGATTTTGTATTGAGTTTACCTAGGTCAAAATGGGGTAGAAATTCTACATACACAGTTGTTGATAGGGTTTCTAAGATGACACATATAATACTATGTCACAAAACCGCTAGTGCATCATGTAACATCCCTAATTTCGTTTCTTTTATTAATAAAAGTACATAAATAATTAATTAAGGAAATAAAATTTATTAGACAATTTTTAGAAATATAATCCTTAGAAATTCTTCACCTTATGTATGCATACAAAATGTTTCTAACATTAAGGGAATAGGTAAAGAGAGAAAACCTAATAAGAAAAATTAGAAATAACATACTAAAGAGAGGCAAAATTCTTAGGTAAAGAAGATAATTTTTTGTGAAGTAAGTAAAGATCTTAAAATTTCAAGAAGATTGGATTAGGGTAATTTTCCTAATTCAAGAGCTAGAATTATTACGTTTAACATCTCCACCTATAAATGGGGATTTCACCTATGGACACTTCATATAGAGTTTTTTCACTTCACAAGAATTTCTAGCAAGCAATTAGGATAGCCCAAGTAAGAAATAAAACATAGACTTGGACTAAGATATAGAAGTTGATCCGATAACCCAAAAATCATAAAAATGTAACCAAGCACTTCATGAAAGGTAGAATTTCAGCCAAAGAAAAGGAAATGGGTAAGAATGAGCCCAAATCTAAGAAGGAAAAAAATAAGAATCATGTGAGAAAATATTAGTGTAATAATAATCAAGATTAGGTCACATGGCATTAAGACAAAACATCTATATCCTACATTCATAATTTCAACAAGTAGGTAATAATACATGACTTTAGGACAAAACATCTATATCCTATATTTCATAATTTCAACAAAGTGGGTAATAATACATAGCATTATGACAAAACATCCTTATCCTACACAAAAAATTTCAACCAAGCAAGGAAAATTCAAGAGCTAAAAATTTGCCACCTAAAAAGGAAAACCTATCATACTTGATTAAGACAAAAGAAAAAGGAAATGAATCCATAAATCAAAGGGACCTTGTCCCTTGTCTTAAGAACACTTTAACATGATTTTCAAAATACAAATCTCTTTTTGCTATGTATATCTTGACTAAGGGAGAGGAAGATAAGAACATGAGTTGTTTTCCCCCAAAAAATAACCAAGTGCATCCTAATTGTGATAAGGTAGACCCATGGTTATGAAAGGTGAACCACATTATAGTTTATTTAAGCAAAACCCACCCTTATAACATTAGAATTTCGTCTAAGTGGGGGAGAGGAAAAACATAAGCAAGGTAGAGTGAGGAAATAAGAGAAAGAGAGGAAAATAAAGGAAGAAGAAGTCTAGAGGACTAAGTACTCAACGTAAGTTAGCTTAATCTCTACTTGAATCTTTCGTCTTCATTCTTGGGGTTCAAAAACTCACCCTCCTTCTCTTATTTAAGCTGCTATAAAAGCTAAGAGAAGGGAGGAATCTTGCTACTTTCTTCAAGAGGAAACAAGAAAAAGAATTCACTAAGTGAGCAAGAGAGATCTTTAGGTAGGTTTAACAATATTTTTTTTAGAAAAGCTTTGAAATTAGAAACATTTATATGGGATTTTGATCCTACAACTTTGATAAAATTTACTATATTTGTTACCTAGATGATTGGCCATGGATGTTGCTATATCATGTTACATGTTGATCTTGCAAATGATATATGTTTGAATACTTAGGTTGGTGTGGAAAGTTTTGCAGAGGTATAGCTATGGGTGACAAAATTTTAAGATTTTTATGATGCTACTTTATATATTTAAATGTGGTAAAAAATTTGATAAAATATGATTAGATGTAAATTAAGAAGAAAATGGAAGAGGACATAATGAAATGATGAACTAAAACTTTAGAAAATGGTTAACCAGGGAAGAATCTGTTAGGAAAGCTTCTGTGTTTGAATTTCTGAGAAAATTATGTGGGAAATTAAAATATCTAGTTAACATAAAAAATATAGAATATGTCTCACAGAAATTTAGCCACTGGAATCACTCAATTTGGAGTTCATATGAGGTAGATATGGTCAGATTAATAAGTAGTGGTCAGAAAATGGTTAACCAGGGAAGAATCTGTTAAGAAAGTTTCTGTGTTTGAATTTTTAGGAAACTTATGCAGGGAATTATAATATTTAGTTAACATAAATAATATAGATATATGTCTCATGGAAATTTAGCCACTGGAATCACTTAATTTGGAGTTCATATGAGAAAGATTTGGTCAGCTTAGTAAGTAAAGGTCAAAACTTACCTGAGAAGAAATAAAATTTAAATTGAGGGAATAATATCACCAAAATTTCTTAAGGTTTTGCTAAAATGTTCAACATAATAGTTTTAGATAATTTTTTTATCTTTAAAAGGATAGCAAGATCACCTAAGTCGAAGTTAAAATGTGGGATTTATACTCTGATTAGTGAGAGAAGGTCAGGCAGGACAAAAACCTGCATCAAGGAATAATACAACATAGAGCTTGGCCGTGTTACAAGGCACGGCCAGGCCGTGTTCTGTGCTGGAAAGGGTATTTTGAAGCCTAAAGCTTGGCTGTTTTATAGGAAATGGCCAAGCCGTGTTATAGGATACGTTTAGGCCGTGTTGGAAGCTGGTCAATCTTATTTTCAACATTTTTCTACCCTAAATGAACCTCATTAACTATAGGATATTAATAGAAACCAAATTAAAGAAGAATGCTGTATTAAATTTGTGAGAACATGTGTTGAAAATGATATAAGTAGGAGGAAAGTGACTAGAGGCCAAGCATAAATAAAATGGAGATAAAAATAATATTTAAAAAAAAAGAATCTTATAAATAAAAATAATAAATGACTAGTATATGCCATAGCCATTACCATTGCATGAACTCCTTACCATCTTAAGTGTGTAATTTTGACATGAAAATATTTTATTAAGTTATATTTGAAATGATTATATTCATGTCATGATTACCAATACTTTTTGGTAATGATTATATTTTGATAAAAAATTATGGTATGTGAGTATAATGAACATACTTGTTATTAAAATTATAATTTTGGCTATTAATGTGAAAAGAAAAGAAATAAGCACGGTCACATGACGGTCTGTGTGGTGCACCAGTAGGGGACGTCCTACTAACGGCTATGGTTATGTTAATGAGAAAAGAAAGAAAAAGTGTGCAATATTGGACGGAGTGAGAAAAGTCCGTACCAGAGAGTGGAAAGTACTCACCCTGACCGGGGTAGCTGGATATGAAAATAAGTTGATAGTTAAAATACGGTAATCTGAAAATAGTTATTCATGTCATACATGTCATTACTGTATGATTTTCATATGTATAGATAAAGTGCATTCTTGTGACCTAAGATATTTGCTGTAGAAAGTATTCACCCTAACTGGGATAGCTGGATATGAAAATAAGTTGATAGCCATCATACGATAATCTAAAAATAGTTATTCATGTCATTCATGTCATTACTGTATGATTTTCATGTACATAGATGAAGTGTATTCATGTGACCTAAGATATTTGTTGTAGCTTATACAGATGAACATGACATGATGATCTATATTAATGATAATTGTGATTTATTGTTGAACCTACTGGGATTTAATTCTCACTATATTTCCATATCATGTTCCAAAAACTAGTTTTGCAGATTTTTCATTGTCTCTGGATCTTAGTGTACGTTGGATTGAGTTACTCTATGTTGAGCAAATCCCAAAAATTAATAAGGTATTTGTGGTCAAGTTGGCTAAGATCTTAATGAAGGTGCTACCAACTGCACCCGTATTCCTGGAACTGGTCAATATGGATGAATAAGATATAGATATATATGTGTTTGATTTGTGTATGGATGTTATTAATTAATGATGTGTAAACCTTAATTATGCTTA
This sequence comes from Gleditsia sinensis, assembly GCA_037074535.1. Lineage (NCBI taxonomy): Eukaryota > Viridiplantae > Streptophyta > Magnoliopsida > Fabales > Fabaceae > Gleditsia > Gleditsia sinensis. The sequence goes on from CM073464.1 coordinate 63,893,076, forward strand.
GTTGAATTAATTGAATGTTATTATGAGTTAAATAAAGGTAATGACTTCATGGGACTTTAAAAATTTATATATATGTATATATGAAAAAAACAATGGAGTTATGACACATCACATATTAATAATTTGTTTTTCAAAAAAATTGTGATATTGCATGGCATGTCTAGGAGTATTATGTCTAATTTTCTTTTGAAACATGTCCAGTTTGTATATAATAGGAATGTGCTTTTTGCAAATAAACTTGCACATTTTGAAATCGTGCATGATTTTTATGTATTAACTCCTTTAAATTTAACTCATTTACCGATGGTTGATTGTGTTAACTTAGATGAAAAGAAGAAAGCTGATTTTGTTAAGCAGATCTATAAGAAGGCAAGATAAAACATTGAGAGGAAGATTGAACAATATGCCAATCAAGCTAAAAAGGGACACAAAAGGATTGTATTTGACCCGAGTAATTGGGTTTGGTTGCATATGAGGAAGGAAACATTTTCAAAATAAAAGAAATTTCAACTACTTCGAAGAGGATGTGGTTTGTTTCAAGTGATTGAAATAATCAATATCAGGGCCTACAAGCTAGATCTTCCAAGTAAGGATAATGTTAATGTTAGTAGTGTGCGTTTCAAAGTTATTGATTTAACTCTTTTTTATGTAGATGCTGATTTGAAGACAAATCCTTTTCAAAAGGAGGGGAATGATGTTTGCACGACTAACAAATAGAAATGGAATACATACGAGCTTCAAGTCCCAGTTGGAAGTATCACAAGAGCTCAGGTTAAAATATTCAAAAAAGCATTTAATTCTAGAGGCCCATCAAGGAGATACCTATATTATTACAAAAGAAGATCAAAAACTGGTATATGTCATTAAAATCCACTTGAATATGGGCCAAGATCAGCCAATCTAAATATGGACCTAAAGTACAAGAAGATTCAAGGCTGAAGATTGAATATAGGCTTAAAATCAATGAGTTATTTTGTGGCCTAATTTAAGCTACGTTTTTCTTATTTATTTAATTTTATTTTTAGTTTGTTTGACTAGGAAAGTTTTTTATTTTGTGGTTTCCTTGTCTAACTAGAAGAGTTTCCTATTTTTAATTTTGCTTGCTTTGTAGGAGTTTCCTATTTCTAATTTTTCTTGTCCTATAGGAGTTTTCTATGTAGTTTTCCTTGTTTGTTTAGGTAATTGACCTATAAATAGGCATGTATACTCTTCACATAACATATTATCATTAATAATATTGAGAGTGTTTTCTCTTTGGTTCTTTAAAGAATTTTTCTAAACTTATCAAGATTTTCTTATGGCGTTCAAGCAAGACTTATCACTCACAATCTTCTTCCTCTTTCTTAAGTGTAGCGTCTGCAATATTTCTTATACATTTTGTTCTTATCTCTTTATAGATAAAGGGTTAAGGTCATTTTCTTTAATTTATTTTGTCATAAATCTGATTAGAACACGATCATTCCAATCGGATCCCATATTGATTCTGGGTCTCACTACTCTTGGTGAGGTTCATATAAGGGATTCACATCAAGTTCCCTATAGATTTTTTCTAGAAATTCAAACACAGAAGCTTACTTAAAAGATTCTTCCCTGGTTAACTATATTTTGACCACTGTTTACTAATTAGACAATATCTCCCTCATGTGGACTCCCAATTAAGTGATTCTAGTGGCCACAAATCTGTGAGACATATATCTACATTTTTCATGTTAACCATTTCTTTTAATTACTAACCAATTCTTCTCAGAATTTCAAAAACAAAAGCTTCCCTAGTTACTCCGAAATTCAATTTTCTTAGCCTAGCCTTTCCTAAAGTTCTAATTCATCCTTTTATTAATTCATGTTCCATTTTTCTTCCAAATTTCCACCAAACCATAGAATTACTCATCTCAACATTTAATTATATTTCTTACTTAATTTAACATATTCCATCATCCACTTCAAAAAAAAAAATATAATCAAATCATGCATCACTAAGGGTGTTTCTCAATAGGAATTTCTCATGGTTTTCCCCTAGGTTTTTAAAGCCATACTTAATTTACCAATCTAAGCATCTTCCATCCATTTTTTCCCATATTCAAATATACATAATAGCAACATAAAAGCCCTAAATTTTTACCACCCATAGCCATATCTATGAAGAACTTTCCATACCAACCGAAGTATTCAAAACATCCATCACATGCAAGATCAACATGTAATATGATATAACAACATCCATGGTCAATCATCAAAGTAGAAAATATTGTCAATTTCATCAAAGTTTTAAGATCAATATCTCATATAAATGTTACAAATTCAAAGCTTTTCTTCATAAAAAAAGATATTGTTAAACCTACCTAAAGGTCTCCTTAATTCACTTAGTGAATTCTTTTTCTTGTTTTATCTTGAAGGAAGTAGCAAGATTCCTCCCTTCCCTTAGCTTTTCTAGCAACTTAAATAAGAGAAGGAGGGTGAGTTTTGAACCCCAAGGATGAAGAGAAAAGATGGATTCAAGTAGAGATTAAGTTAACTTAACTTGAGTATTTAGTCCTCTAGACTTCTCCTTCCTCTTCCTTCCTCTCTTTTCCTCTCTTTCTCTCTTTTTTCCACTCTACCTTGCTTATATTTTTTCTCTCCCTCACTTGGACAAAATATAATATTTTAAGGGTGGGTTTTACTTAAATAAACTATTAAGTGGTTCACATTTCATAATCATGGGTCTACCTTATCATAATTAAGATTCACTTGGTAGTTGTTTAGAGAAAGACAACTCATATTCTTGTCTTCCTCTCCCTTAGTCAAGATATGCATAGCAAAAAGGAGATTTTTATTTTGAAAATCATGATAAAATGTTCTTAAGACAAGGGACAAGGTCCCTTTGATTTAGAGATTTATTTCTTTTTTCTTTTTTCTCACTTAAGTATGATAGGTTTACCTTTCTAGGTGGCAAATTTTTAGCCCTAGAGTCTCCCTTGCTTAGCTAAAATTATTTATGTAGGATAAGGATGTTTTGTCATAATACTATGTATTATTACTTACTTGTTGAAATTATGAATGTAGGATATAGATGTTTTGTCCTAATGCTATATATTATTACTTACTTGTTGAAATTATGAATGTAGGATATATATGTTTTGTCATAATGCCATGTGGTCTAATCTTGATTATTATTACACTACTATTTCCTCACATAAATCTTATTTTTTCCTCTTGGATTTGGCCTTATTCTTACCAATTTCCTTTGCTTTAGCTGAAATTCTACCTTTGATGGAGGGTTTGGTCATATTTTCATAATTTTTGGGCTATCGGTCCAACTTCTATATCCTAGTCCAAGTCTATATTTTATTTCTTACTTGGGCTATCCAATTGGCTTGCTAGAAACTCATATGAAGTGTCCATAGGTGAAGGCCCAATGTATGGGTGGAGATGTTAGACTTAGTAACTCTAACTCTTGAATTACGAAAAATTACCCTAATCTAATCTTCTTAAAATTTTAAAACCTTCAGTTACTTTTCAAAAATTTATCTTCCTTACACAAGAATTTTGCCTCTCTTTAGTATGTTATTTTTAATTTTTCCTATTAGATTTTCTCTTTTTACCTATTCCCTTAATGTTAAAAGCATTTTCTTTGCATACACATAAGGTAAAGAATTTCTAAGGTTTATATTTCCTTAAATATCTAAAAAAATTGTTTAATAGATTTTATTTCCTTAATTAAATATTTATGTACCATTATTAATAAAAGAAACGAAATTAAGGATGTTATAGGGGACGTCTGTAACATCCCATAATTTTTATTTTCAAATAACAATGTTTTGTTATAAACAAATATATTTTTCTTTGTTTAAAAATGATTATGTTCTGTTAAAAGTAAGTCTATTTTTAATTAAAATAATTATTTTTTTGTGTGAAATAATTATATTGGGCTTTAATGAATTTTTGTTGTAGTTTAAGAAATATTTAAGAATTTTATTAAGAAAAGTCATGATTTAAGAGTTTAACTAAAGGTTTACGAGAATGTAATTTTTTAGAAATTTTTGGGATATTTTAGGATGAAAAACGGAATTTATATAAAGAAAATCTTATTATTCAATTATTAAATAATTATTATTATTATTAAATATAATAAAAATAAAAAGGGGAAGGGGGAGGCAATAGACGGAGGGCAGACTACAAAACGAAAAAAAAACGGATGAAATTGAGTGAATAATTAGTGGATAGTAACTTTCAACTTTTTTCTTTAGATCTGGAGTGCCTATTGTCTTCTGATCTCAAAACTGAGGGAGTTATTGGATTTAGCACGAAGAGTACTACGGTTTTGACCGATCAATTTTTCAAATCAGCTGTTAAATCGCCGTAAATCTGAAGTAGAAAATCTTAGAAAAAGGTAAATTCTGAAACTCTTACTTAAAGACCACCAATTGAAATTCTGACACCATAGATGGATTCAGGAGTTAGTTAAACCTTAGGATATGAAATTTTTCAGCTATCGGAAAACTTTTTGTTCATCGTGAATAGTATTTTCCAGCGGGTGCATAGTATTTTCCGACGAGTGAATAGTATTTTCCGGCGATGAATAGTGACCAAGCTCCCATAGTCATTTTCTAAGTCTTTTGACCCTTCAGACACGTTTTTAAGGTCTAATTTGTCAAATTCAGCTTCGAAAAAATACATTTTTAGGGCTGTCCAACCAGGAGCCCTACCCTGTGAGTAGATACTTCTTTCTATGACTTACCCCATGCTCTTCTTGAATTATAAATGTATTATTGTTTCTGTTTATAAATTATTTATACTATTATAAGTTTCTGAAATGTGTTAAAATATCTGTTATACTTACGAATTGGCACATAGTTCAAGAAGAGTATGGTTTTAGAAATGTATTTTGGAACTCATTGAATATGTGGTTCTAAATGTATTTATCATTATTTGATAAAGTGAATATTATGTGCACGATACATTGATTTGTAAAGCTATCTACTTGTGAAAATAATGAATGTCATATTATAAATGAGATTGAATGGCAAGCGTACATGTATTTATATGTATTGATGAATATTGGCTGGTTGTATGGCTTGTGACGGTACTGAATAGGGGACGTCCTATTAGCCTGAGTGAGCCGGGGGAGGGCCGCTCCAACCGGGTGACAGTGGTAATGTGAGAAGGCAGGAGGGTGATGTACTCACATTCCCTGATCACTTACTGTGACTAGGGTCGAGGTCACTATGCGTATAGCAAATGAATTATATTTTCATTGCATTGACCAGATTTCCGAGTGAGGCAGGCGCATTAAAAGTGATGATTTTATCTCCAAATCTTAATATTTTACTATAGCTTATACAACTGAGCATATCAACATTTGTTTAATGATCATACCGTGCAGTATATGGTTTTGGATATCTGAATATCCTTTGATTTGAAAATATTTGAAATACGGGTCTCATATGAATGTACTTCTGAACTGTATTTTCTATGTGACATATTTTAAAACATAAATACATCCATATGCTGACCGAAGAGGTCATAGGAGGAATTATTTACTCACTGAGTTGTCAAACTCACTACACGATATTTTCACATTTTTCAGATAAGAATATTATAGTCTAATTCGGCAGATAGGTGATATATTCTCTGGGTGAGTCTACATTGCTTCCAAGACTCACGGTCTTTGAATTATACTGTGTTTGTATTCTAGAGTGCTCTAAACGTTACAAGCAGGATCACCGTTTCTATTGTACTTTGATGTTTATAGACTTGGACTGTATATTGTGTATACATGAGAGATCATATATGTATCTGTTCCCATGATAAAGAATTGAATTATGTATCTTTATGGAAAATATCTGATTGCGGAAAATAATAGAAAAAAAATATTTATTTTACATAACGTAAATTGGGGGCGTTACAAGTTGGTATCAGAGCATTAGGTTTCCTTGTGGCTAACAGAGCAAAGAATTCTGTAGTAGGACTTTAAGTATGGGTATGTAACTGCAAATATATTTATACTCACGGTGCTGTTGTGAAATTCTATAGCGTGTTATCCTCTTCTTCTTCTAACTCTTTTCCTTAGATATGCGAGGTTTAAACATTTATGTGTATGTCCTAGATGGTACATTTAGTGTGTGGACTACTAGTTCAGCTTTTAAACTTGTTTTAACGAAAAATGAAAAGGAGAACCCTCTTGGGAAATTAGCTGAAAATAAGAAAATTCTATCTGAACACAAAGGGAATGGCTTGTTTGAATGTCAAGAAGGTTTGAATTGATTGTTTGATTTGCTTATGTGAAACAATATGATGAATGGCTAATATAATATTGATAGTGGGTTATGATGTGATCGAGATTGTTAACTCCAAGATAACAATTTGTAATAAAGTGAGTGTTTTGGAAATAGATATAAATTTTTTTTTGCATGGATGAGTTGGAACCTATGTATATAAATGGATTTGGCAAGTTGTGGAGTGGATTGAATTTGAGAGCAGAGAATCTATGAAGATAATATTTTCACTGATATATTTTATTGATATAAAGAATTCGAGGACAATTTAATTTTCAATAATATTATGTATAAGCATTATGATAAAGGAAGGTTTACTCTTGGAAATTTAAAATTTAAGGTATGCAAAATAGGTAATTCATGTGAAGGGTTCTTGGATAGACAGTTGAATAAGGTGACAGTGTGGAATAAATACCCATTTCCTCGTATAGATGATCTGTTTGATCAGTTACAAGGTGCTCAATGTTTTTCAAAAAAAAAATTGATTTGAGATATGAGTAACATTAATTGAGGATAAGAGAAGAGGATGTACGAAAATTTTCTTTTAGGATTTATTATGGGCATTATGAGTCCTTAGTTATGTGATTTAGTTTGACAAATAACCTAACTGCATTCATAGATTTAATGAATAGTAATTAGGTCTCTGGATCAACTTGTTATTATATTTATTGATGATATACTAGAATATTTCAAAAGTTCAGAGGATCATAAGCAATGAAGGCATCAGCATTGCTCATCATTCTAGCCATGCGCTCATGCATGGAAGCTACCCTAAACTCTTCCCCAATTGTCTTTCCTATGATATTAGATGCAGCTAAAGCTGTAGGAATAATACCTAGAACTTGACATCCTCCTACATGTACAGCTATAGACACACACCTCATTAACCCACGGTTACCTCCACCATAGACTAAATAAATTTTTCTCCTAGCCAGTACCATACCCAGGTTTTATGCTGCTTTCACATACTCTCCATCCTTTTCAGGATTGGAACCACAAAAGACACAAATATTTCGAAATTGACGAAATGTGATTCCCTCTATAACTGCACACACCTTAACTTGGAATATGAAAGTAAAGAAATTAACGTGTGCATTTATAGAACTCAAAGAATGGCATACTTATGATAGCTATGTGAATAAGCTGAGAAAAATTAGAACAATATGTGAGTGATTGGTGGATATTAGCTAAATTGAAAGTAAAATTTTCAAAAATGACGACAAGCATGTATATATACAGTAGTTGTGATAGTCGCTCATATTAGGCATATAAAGAGAATAAGGTTAAAATATAACCAGAAATTTGTCTTTTCCTTGTTGTCCTTGATGAAGTATTGATGTCTTGACTCTTGTAGATAAGTTGTAAGTGATAGGCGTAATTGTAAAAAAAAATAGTTAAAATGCAAACAAGTTAGTTATTGAAGATGGACAATCAAATGATTTATTTTGTTTTCCCAATGTTCTTGCCATTCGACTATCGGTATTATTAAGTCGACTAACTATTTTGAAAATTTTAATTTGAACTGGTTATTTTACAGTTGATTGATTACATCTATTTTGAAGCAATCAACTGCATCCTACCAGTTAACTACATATTATTTGATTTTCATAGACTTTTATAAGCTCAGAAATGTTTTTTTTCATGTGCTATTTTTCCACCGAATACCAATAGATTTAAAGTAGATTTTGACACGTATATTCAAACCTTGCGGCCACCGATTTTTGCCGATATAACAGCTAGATTTTTGTTTATAGATTGTCAAAATTTACGGCCACCAATTTTAATTTTATTACAATGTTTTGTCTAAATTTCTAACTTCCTATTTTGGCACCATGCTCTATTAAGTATTCCACATTTTCTGCTGCATTGTTCTACATTAATATTTGGTATTAAATACAAGATTCTTTTTTCATATTATAAGGAAGATTAATTTCTTTTCTTTGAAACTCAGTTGTTATGGTGTCCAATTGGTTAGTAGGTTAATGTAATAGAGATTTTGAAAGGAGTGGACAGATGATGATCTTATGGTGTTTTGACAAATATAATCAAGAGAATTAGTGGTGTTGAAGTTTTTTACAGAACATAATCTTTTTTAAACAAATAAAAATATATTTTTTATAACAAAATATTGTTATTTAAAAATAAAAATTATGGGATGTTACATTCTTCCCCCCTTAAGAAATTCGGTCCCCGAATTTCAGCCCATCCTACCATATGTAGGGAATAAAATCAAGGCATAATTCGGAGTTACCAACCCTATTACTCAAATAACTGGAGATATCTTTTCTATATAACTTCTTTACTTTTTAATGTCTCTTCATTTGAGTGATTCTGCCATATAACTTAACCATAGGAATTTCTTTCATCCATAAGTTCTTTACTTGTCAATCAATAATAAACATCAATTGTACCCATAGTTAAGCCAAATTTTTGTCCAATTGAATTTCTTGAAATTAGGTAACATAAGAAGAATCTAATATGTACTTCTTTCCAAACCTCATTATCTCTTTCATTGATGATTCCTTCAAAAACATGTGGTCACCAACTGATAATTTCTAGTGCTCAACATGCATGATTCCTTTAGACTTTTTGGCCTGTATTGAATTATGTGTATTTATTTTTCTAATCAATTTCACTTTATATCCTCAAGCTCGCATGGATATATCTATGGATCGATATTAGAAAAGACACTCATAAAAGAACATATTCACATCCATATTGGGGTAACTATCTTTTCTTATTTCATACTTCTATCAAGTTATCTTTGATTCTCACATGTCAACATCGTCCCATGAATATCATCATCTTAATCTATCATATATTTTTATCCTAAAATCCATTAATTAATATGTTAAACATACATAGTAATAAATCCACCAATCCTTTTTAACGTTTATGTACTATTGGCACATGTCTAATAATTCTCACTTACTTCATCACAGTAACTCTATACCTTTTTATTAACACCAATAAATTTATTATAAAAAAAATATCAAACCTTTCTTCTATTATATCTAAAAGCACCTCATTCTAACTTATATCAATCCCGTTTAATTCATCCAATCATAAAAAGGGGAAAGGGGAGGCAATAGACGGAGGGCAAACTGCAAAACGGAAAAAAAATGGATGAAATTGAGTGAATAGTTAGTGAATAGTAACTTTCAACTTTTTCTCTAAATCTGGAGTGCCTATTAGCTTCCGATCTCAAAACTGAGAGTGTTATTGGATTTAGCACGAAGAGTACTACGGTTTTGACCGATCAATTTTTCAAATCAGCCGTTGAATCACTGTAGATTTGAAGTAGAAAATCTCATAAAAAGGTAAATTCTGAAACTCTTACTTAGAGACCTCCAATTGAAATTCTGACACCGTAGATGGATTCAAGAACTAGTTAAACCTTAGGATATGAAATTTTTCAACTATCTGACAGCTTTTTGTTCATCGTGAATAGTATTTTTCAGCGGATGAATAGTATTTTCCGGCGATAAATAGTGACCAAGCTCCCGGAGTCATTTTCTAAGTCTTTGGACCCTCCATATATGTTTTTGAGGTCTAATTGGTCAAATTCAGCTTCGAAAAAGTATATTTTTAGAGCTGTCCAATTAGGAGCCCTACCCTGTGTTTATTATATTTAATCATTATTATTATTATTTAATAATTGAATAATAAGATTTTCTTTATATAAATTCATATAAATTCCGTTTTTCATCCTAAAATATCCCAAAAATTTCTAAAAAATTACATTCTCGTAAACCTTTAGTTAAACTCTTAAATCATGACTTTTCTTAATAAAATTCTTAATAAAACAAATCTCAAAATAAATATCTTTATACATATTAAAAGAAAGAATATTTCTACAAATACAACAAAAATTCATTAAAGACCAATATAATTATTTCACGTAAAAAAATAATTATTTTAATAGTATTCACCATATGTCCAAATTAAGAGTTCAAAGATAAATGTATTATTGTTTCTGTTTATAAATTATTTATACTATTATAAGTTTCTGAAATGTGTTAAAATATCAGTTATACTTACGAACTGGCACATAGTTCAAGAAGAGTATGGTTTTAGAAATGTATTTTGGAACTCATTGAATATGTGGTTCTAAATGTATTTATCATTATTTGATAAAGTGAATATTATGTGCACGATACATTAATTTTCAAAGCTATATACTTGTGAAAATGATGCATGTCATATTATAAATGAGATTGAATGGCAAGCGTACATGTATTTATATGTATTGATGCGGCTGGTTTTATGGCTTGTGACGGTACTGAATAGGGGACGCCCTATTAGCCTGAGTGAGCCGAGGGAGAGCCGCTCCAACCGGGTGACAGTGGTAATGTGAGAAGGTAGGAGGGTGATGTACTCATATTCCCTGATTACTTACGGTGACTAGGGTCGAGGTCACTATGCATATAGCAAATGAGTTATATTTTCATTGCATTGACCAGATTGCCGAGTGACAGTGGTAATGTGAGGAGGCAGGAGGGTGATGTACTCACATTCCCTGATCACTTACTGTGACTAGGGTCGAGGTCACTATGCGTATAGCAAATGAGTTATATTTTCATTGCATTGACCAGATTGCCGAGTGAGGCAGGTGTATTAAAAGTGATGATTTTATCTCCAAATCTTAATATTTTACTATAGCTTATACAGCTGAGCATATCAACATTTGTTTAATGATCATACCGTGCAGTATATGGTTTTGGATATCTGAATATCCTTTGATTTGAAAATATTTGAAATACGGGTCTCATATGAATGTACTTCTGATATCTGAATATCCTTTGATTTGAAAATATTTGAAATACGGGTCTCATATGAATGTACTTCTGAACTGTATTTTCTATGTGACATATTTTAAAACATAAGTACATCCATATGCTGACCTAAGAGGTCATAGGAGGAATTATTTACTCACTGAGTTGTCAAACTCACTACATGATATTTTCACATTTTTCATATAAGAATATCAGAGTCTGATTTGGCAGATAGGTGATATATTCTCTGGGTGAGTCTACGTTGCTTTCAAGACTCACGGTCTTTGAATTATACTGTGTTTGTATTCTAGAGTGCTCTGAACGCTACAGGCAGGATCCCCGTTTCTGTTGTACTTTGATGTTTATAGACTTGGACTGTATATTGTGTATACATGAGAGATCATATATGTATCTATTCCCATGATAAAGAATTAAATTATGTATCTTTATGGAAAATATCTGATTGCGGAAAATAATTTTACGTAACGTAAATTGGGGGCGTTACAACGTCCACCATCTAAAGCTTAAGCAGAATAGTCGGCACTACGAACGACATGCTATTGATCTGAACATAACACCACAAATATAGTGAGATATAAAATCCTAGCAAAATCAACATCTTGTAAAAATAAAAGCATACTTGAAAACTTACGTATTATGTTCAGCTATATAAACTACAGAAAATATTTTCTCTTTTGTACATTAAAAGTACAGTATACACATGTGAGCTTTTTACAGGTAATGCATCAATATCACGCAATTATAACAAATCATGTATTAACAAGACACATGTACATTGCTCATAGTGGTTCATCATTTGATAATTTTTCAATTTTCAAACCTCAGTATGGCGTGAGCCTTACCCCTACAGCTACTCACCCACCATTGAGTGCCTTGGTCAGAGCGGTGCTTTCCACATTAACCACTATATGCTATAGGGCGTCCCCTATCCCAGTACTGTATCACAGCCACGACTCTTCAGTCGTCTTACCTCCATAAGGTGCCGCATGTCGTTGGGTCACCTTAGTTGGTAAGGGTCATCCTAAACTTGTCAGTCTCCTTAATACAGTAAGGTTGACACCTGTTGCCAGGCCATCTTGGTTCAGAGAAGATCCTTCTGACCGTCAGTCACCTTAATACAGCAAGGTGATACTTGTTGCTACGCCACACTACTTCAGAAAGGGTCCTCCTAACCATGCTCATGCCTGTTGCATGTTTTTCTAGCCACTTGTCTAAACAAAGAGCATACATATCAATAATCATCATGAGCATAGTCAACATTTGTTCTCATGCATGCTATAACAACTCATCATATCACATAAAATAAAGCATACATGCACTTGCATCTTTCCATAACATTCATATATCATTGACCTCTTTATGGTTGCACATAAAAGTGATTTATGGCATTTAAATATAGCATCCATGCATCATTCCTTCATGCTTTCATAATTAATTCAATAGACATTACACAACCAATTATATACTAAAATTTTTCTTTGACATATATGACTCATAAACTTCAATTATCATTTCATAAACACTGATAATTAGTTAGGATTTAAAAAGGAAACAAAAATTAATGAAAATAGGCAAGACAACATGAAGCACGGCCGTGCTTCATGTAACAACCTTTTTTTTTCCTTTATTATTATACAATATTGAGTTCACATACATGTCATTAATCAAAACATACGTATAACATATCAAACAGATAGATATTTACATCTTGTTTATTTTGGTTGACCAATTCCGGAGATACAGGTGCGGGTGGTTGCACCTTCACCAGGATCTGAGCCAACTCGACCACAAACATCTTATTTGATTCTGAAATCTTCCCAACATAAAGTAACTCGATCCAATGTGCACTAAAAGCCAAAGCCTTAGAAACAAAAGCTGCATAAATAATTTTCTGAACATGATATGGAAATATAGTGAGAATTAAATCCCAGTAAGTTCAACAATAAATTATAATCAGTAAAGCTCATCACGTCATGTTCAGCTGTATAAACTACAGAAAATATCTTTGGTCACATGAATGCATTATATCTATGCACATAAGAATCATACTGTAATGATATGTATGACAGGATTAACCATTTTCAAAATATCATATGATGGCCATCAACTTATTCTCATTTCAAGCTACCCCGGTCAGGGTGAGTATCCTCTACTCTCCGGTACGGGCTTTTCTCGCTCCGTCCGACATGGCCCACTTTCTCTTTCTTTTCTCATTATCATGATCATAACCGTTGGTAGGGCGTCCCCTACTGGTGCACCACACGGATTGCCATGTGACCGTGCTTATTTCTTTTCTTTTCACAATGATAGCCAAAAATATGCTTTCAATAACAAGTATGTTCATCAAAATATAACTATTACCATAAATCTTTGGTAATCATGCCATGAACATAACCATTTCAAATATCACTTTATAAAATATTTCCATGTCAAAATTTCATACTTAAGATGGTAAGAAGTTCATACAATGGCAATGGCTATGGCTATACTAGTCATTTATTAAGATTCATCTTCTTTTTTAAATACTAATTTTATTTCTTTATTTTCTTGATGAAGGTTTTCATCCTATCTAACCTTCTCTTACTAATCAGAGCATAACTCCCTCAATTTAACTCTGATGTAGGTGATCTTGGTGTCCATTTCAAGATAAAACAATTATCTAAAACTATTATGTTGAACATTGTAGCGAAAAATTAAGAAACAAAGGTGATATTACTCCCTCAAAGTACAGGATAGTTCCTCTCGGATAGGTTCTGACCTTTACTAACTAATTAGACCATATCTCCCAAATTGGAACTCCAAATTGCGTTATTCCAGTTGGTAAAAATCCATGAGCCATATATCTATAATTGTTATGTTGGCGCGCTATTTTAATTCCCTACAGAATATTCCCAGAAATTCAAAAAACTAAAGCATTAATAACATACTCTTCCCTGAATAAACATTTTCTGACATCTGCTTACTAATCGGATCATATATACCTCTTATGAACTCCAAATTGCATAATTCCAGTGGTTATATTTCCATGAGACATAGATATATAACTTTCATGTTAACCATTTATTTTAATTCCATACAGATAATTCCCAGAAATTAAAATACAAAAGCTGTCCTAACATAATCTTCCCTGATGAACCATTTTCTGACCTTGGCTTACTAATCGGACCATATCTACCACATGTGAACTCCAAATTGAATGATTCCAGTGGCTAAAACTCCATGACACACATATCTTTAATTCTTATGTTAACGATTTATTTTAATTCCCTACCAATAATTCCCAGAAATTAAATTACCGAAGCTATCCTAACATATTCTTCCCTGATGATTCATTTTCTGACCTTTGACTACTAATCAGACCATAGCTACCTCATATGGACTCCAAATCAAATGATTCCAGTGGGTGAAAATCCGTGACACATATATCTTTAATTATTATGTTAACCATTTATTTTAATTCCTTATAGATTGTTCCCAGAAATTAAAATACCGAAGCTTAAAATTCTGTCAACCATAGCCATATCCATGCAGAACTATCTACACCAACCTAAGTATTCAAACATACATCACATGCAAGATCAATATGCAACATGATATAGCAACATCCATGACCAATCATCAAAGTTCTAAGATCAAAATCTCATATAAATATTATGAGTTTCAAAGGTTTTCTTCAAAAAGAAATATTGTTAAACTTACCTGGAGCACTTAGTCTCCTAGACTTCTCCTTCCTCTTTCTTCCTTTCTTCCTCTCCTTTCCTCACACTACCTTGCTTCTATTTTTGCTCTCCCTCACTTGGACGAAATTCTAATGTTGTAAGGGTGGGTTTTCTTATATAGACCACCAAATAATTCACCTTTCATGATCATGGGTCTACCTTATCACAATTAGGATACACTTTGTTGAATTTTTGGAAAACAAACAACTTATGTTCTTGTCTTCCTCTTCCTTAGTCAAGATATACATAGAAAAAGGAGATTTGTATTTTGAAAATTATGATGATATGTTCTTAAGATATGGGGCAAGATCCCTTTGATTTAGGGATTCATTTCCTTTTTCTTTTGTCTTAATCAAGTATGATAGATTTGCCTTTTTAAGTGGAAAATTTCTAGCCCTTGAATTTTCCTTACTTAACTAAAATTATTTGTGTAGGATAATGATGTTTTGTCATAATGCTATGTATTATTACCCACTTGCTAAAGTTATGAATGTAGGATATAGATGTTTTTGTCCTAAAGCCATGTATTATTATGCCACTTGCCAAAATGATGAATATAGAATCACACCACTTGTCAAATTTTTGTCTTAATGCCATGTCACTTAATCTTGATTACACTAATATTTCATCACTTTAATTTTATTTTTATTTTTATTTTTCCTCTTGGGTTTGGGCTTATTCTTGCCCATTTTCCTTACTTTGGTTAAAATTCTTCCTTTCATAATGGGCTTGGTCACATTTTCATGATTTTTGGGCTATCGGTCCAATTTCTATATCCTAGTCCAAGTCTATGTTTTATTTCTTCCTTGGCCTATCCTATTGGCTTGCTAAAAATTCATGTGAAGTAGAAAAACTCTATATGAAGTATCTATAGGTTAAAGCTCAATTACGGGTGGAGATACTAAACTTAGTAACTTTTGCTCTTAAATTAAGAAAAATTACCCTAATCCGATCTTCTTGAAATTTTAAGACCTTTACTTACTTCACAAAAATTTATCTTTCTTTACCTAAGAATTTCACCTTTCTTTAACATGTTTATTTCTAATATTTCCTCTTAGGTTTTCTTTCTTTACGTATTCCATTAATATTAGAACATTTCTATGCATATATGTAAGGTGAAGAATTTCTAAGGAAAATATCTAAAAATTACGGGATGTTACACTTCATGCCCATGCTCCCCCACAACATGGTCGTGTTTCCCAAAAATTAGCCCAGAACACGGTCTGGCTGTGTCACCAAGTACGACTATGCTCTAGCCATGTTCTACGTCATTTTTCAAATCCAACCGAGAGCACGGCCGTACTTTGGGCACAAAACTCAAAAAACTTCTCCTTTTTCTCCCAAAACCAGCCAAATAACCAACAAACAACTATACTAACATTTTAGGCATATAAAATCTAGATTATCCACAACACATAACCTTCAAAAACATGGATTTAACTCTAAAATCTAACCATAATAATTTTTTCCAAATCACTACCTCATGCACATATATGAAAACAGCCATCAACACCATAAATGCATCATTAATATTTTCATCCACCCTACCATAACACTTCAATAAATGCATACAAGATACCCACTAAATCATTCAACCAAGAAAACTCATAAATGGGGTGTTGATCTTACCTTTTTGCACCACCCAAGATTTTTCTCTCACTAGATTTGGATGATTTCTCTTACTAGATTTCCACCACCAAACTGTAGATTTTCCCCACCATCATGAGGTCCAAGGAATTTCCATGACTCAAACACAAGTTTATGGAGGATTACTTACCTTTTTCTTCTTCTTCTTCAACTTTCTCACTCTACTTCTCCTTCTCTCTCTTTCTCCTTCTCTCTTTCCTTTTCTTTTTCTCTTTTTCTCTTTTGCCGTGGGTTTCTTCTGCTCCCTTAGACTTGGCTGGCGACTTGCTTTGTCAAGTCAATAAGAAAACAATAAAAAAAATGCTAGCTTCTTAGAGAAGCTTCTCCTCCTTAACAACCACCCTCCAAAACCCTAAGTATTACAAAAATGTCATGCCATTACTTTTAGACTAACCATTAGCTAAGGCCTTATTTAGTGAGTTGAAAATGTGCCAAATGTTTTATCTCTTCTTGAGGTGTATTCCAATAGATTTTTGTGCAACTCTCTTCATAACTCCTTATCCCTATTATTGTTGCCCATTTCTAGTCCTGCAAGTTAAGAAATTACTATTCCACCCTTGATTATTTCCTTTAAAAATGAGAAATTGCTTATTTAATATCCATAATTATTTCCTTATAATTACCCCTTTTAATTCTTTTTAACCTTTCTTAATATTCTATTTTGTGAATATAATTGATAGAAATTCAAGGTGTTACATACTATGTATAGGATGAGATGGACAACAAATGGAGTCTGGTTGTGCATTTAAAACCTCGTGACTTATACGACATGGGTGAGGATGATAATAATCTTTTGTACAATAATGATCCTTTACAGGCTTAAAATTTAGAAATATTATTTCCAGATGCGAAAATTAATTTATGCTTGTCTCGATATTAATTTTTATTTCTTTTTTTAATTATATTTTATTTTGCTTACAATAAATTTATCATTGTAACATGTTAATTATAGCTGAACTGATATTATTATTTGTTTGTCTTATAGGAATTGTAAAGATGAGGAAAGCTAGATTATTGTTTATAGGCACGGTAGGTGCATCCAGCTCATATGGTCCTTTACCTCACCCTTTGATCAATGAGGCCAAATAGCTCAATGACTATATAGGTAGTAAGACCTTTTTTTATTATAGCAACTTGATTTTTTTACGTTTATTGACATTTATACTTTCTTTTATAGAAAACATTTGTAGTGTTAGGCCTCTACAATAGGCTCATTTTGTAGTCATTTGGATAGAAGTAGAGAGCCACACGTTACAATGTGTATAAGCTAAAAAAATATAGGACTAAAACCAAGAAAGAGTTGTGCAATGGCGTCCCAGTTGACATCCCATATAATCAGTGGATGACTATCATAGACTATTGCTTTGAGATAAAGTCCAAGGTAACTATATTTAATTGTTGATATATATAAATTTACATATAGTTTGGCTAACTAATCTTTTTATACAATTTATAAGGATGTAGCTAACAAAAATAAACAAAATAGAAGACGTTAAATAATACCACATATGTATCGAAGAGCCTTGTATGTAAAAAGGTTGAATAGTAAGTTTGCATTTTTCAGTAGTCTATCTAAAGTTTAATTTATACTAAATATAATATATACTATATTATTTGTTCAAATTTTTAGGATGTGAGGA
Source organism: Gleditsia sinensis (assembly GCA_037074535.1). NCBI lineage: Eukaryota > Viridiplantae > Streptophyta > Magnoliopsida > Fabales > Fabaceae > Gleditsia > Gleditsia sinensis. The sequence goes on from CM073464.1 coordinate 63,911,132, forward strand.
TGGGAGCCCGGTTACCCAAGGAGATGTATAGACTGTAGCCCATAAAAGGGTTGACAGATCCTACATTAATGACAAAACCCAAGTAATTTGTGTAAGTATTTAAATTGTATTGAAATAAAGTGTGTTAATCTTATTTGGTTGTAATAATACATTTTTAACAAGATTTATTTATCTATCTTCGATTTTGTAGAAAAATTGACTCGATCCTGCAAGAGAACTCTTCTTTCCAAGAGCTCTCAACTACTGATTCACTGGCAAAAGCTCTAAGAACTAAAGAGTACTTGAATCGAGTTCAAGGACTAGTTTGGGTGTTTCCCTAGTCTAAGTCTTTGGTTATGGCTTTGCTGGGTTGAGCTCACAATTTAGGCTTCTTACGAGAAGTTGCAGTCTGAGGTGGCATACCTTAAAGCGGCGATAAAGGACCAAAAGGTCGAGTATCAACGACGATAGGTTGAAGGAATAGCACATGAAGCTGAAAAAGAGGCCAAACGAGCAACACGTGATGCTAACATAGCAGCATAATAACAATAAATGGAAACATCTATGGCTTTTCTCCTCCAAAATTTTTAAGGTCAAGTGCCGCTTGAGACTGCATTTATACCTAGTCAAAGTCTTAAGGTAATTTTTTAAAATAATAGTTGAATTTTGGAAATGAATATTCATACACTTTATTCTGAAAACAATGACATAACATCTTCTTTTTTTTAAGTCCCAAGTGATCATGCCAGTGGACACCATCCCCTTTAAGACCCTTAAGGCCCGAGAACTTAATTTATATGTATATGGTATATTTTATATAATTCTTATGGGATATACATTGTAATTTAAATTTTTCAAAGAATATAATTTTTTATTGTAAAATTTTTGTGTACGTGTTTATTTAATTTTATTTTCAATATTTGTATTATATGTAAATTAATGATCAAATTATAAAGAAATTAAAGAGTAAAAAATATTTACAAATAAGAATGTAAAATATATATAAAAAAAAGGTATGAAATTGGTTTATATAAAAAGAGGTATACACTATTTAGAAATATATAAATACAATTTATGTTTATTGACTGTTACAAAAATCGTCAATAAAACTTTGTCTTAACGGTGGTTGCAAAATAGTCGTTATTCCATAACCTAATGATGTTTTCTAAAATCATTATTAACAATTTTAACGACAATCCTTATAAACCGTATTTGTGTAACGATAGTTAATTGACAGCACTTAACAAAGGTCGGTAAACCATCATTAGGAAAGTTTTAGCAACAACTTTCTTACAGTTCACTGAAACCGTTGCAATGTCACTAGTTCTATGACAAGTTTATCAACTTTCATTAAGTGTTTTAACTCCGGTTAAAATTATCGTTAAAGACACTTAAAAACCGTCACTAAAACTTGTTATTCTTATAATATAGTTCTCGAATATTTTATATATCTTCATCCAAAATTATTTCTATTAAAATAATATTTACAAAAAATTTATATATTAATTACAAAAGTATCTAAAATAAAACTCTACCATGCTAACCTAAATATTGCCAAAAGAAAATTCAGTATAGTCAAAAGTCTTGCTATTATAACTTCAACAATTGAAAACCTTAACATTTTATAAAGATCTGCAAATCAAACTTCAACGTCACAAAGCTCATTCTCTTCCATTCTAAGAAAAGAAAGGAGGAGATTATAAAAGTTAACAATATATTAACTATGATGAAAAAAAGTTAAAGAACTATGATATAAAACTTACTAAATTTGTAGATGATACTGTGCCACCAATATCAGAACCAATTTGATTTTTAAGCGCACTTCCACTGAGAAGATGCGTTAATAAATCAATAGACGATATTGTACCACCAATTAGACTACGAGTTACCGACCAACCCAGACAATTCAAGACTAGTCAATAGAGTCAATGAGCAGAACTAAACCGACTTCACCTTGTGTTATGTCCAGTTGAAAACCATGACAACCCCATCTCCAAAAGTCCCACAATCCTATCCTTGTAAAATCTGGAACATGAGCTATTCAAATCTATAATACTCCAAATTGTTAGGTAATTAATGACAGCCAACAAAACAAGGATGAAAAAATTTTCTTGATCTTTTGCTGAGTGCATCACATAGACAAGAAATTCTGACCGAAGAAGGGACATAATAGTATCAAATTCTCTGGGTTTCCACCCCTCCCTTGATATACCTTTTTTTAGGTTGCCACATACAATTGAATGATTAATAGTTGCTTCAAATAGTATCTGCTCAACCTTTTCCCTCTGAAGGAAAAAAAAAAATTAACACAGTATGAAAGCTAGCTACACCATAATATTAAGACCGAAATTGTGAAAAATTTGCAATACATGCACGAGATCATTACCTAGGAAAAATCTATGGGTACTTTTATGCCACAAGTCCAAGCTAATCTCAAATTCTTCATCTTACACCTATAAAACCTTAGAATTAATGCAGAGTATGTTATAAGAGAAAAGACCTATGACAGGAAGAAAACTATTTTTTTATCTAATAGAATATAAGCTTATAGTTTTACCTAGCAGTCCATAGTCATTGAAGTATTTTGTGTCAAAGTATCACTCCTCACCTGAGGCAGAATCATAATATCAATTTTAAAACCAGGAGGCGAAAAAATCATAATGAATACATGTAAAATAAATTTTCACTATTTTCACTATGCTTGCTTGTAGGCACATGATAGGTGATGCCTTGAACATTGACTGAAGGAGAAGCTGATTCATTCATGTATACATATAAAAGAAGAAGTTTGATCACCAGAAATAGAGGCAGAAAAACAGTAGAAAAACAAGATGAAGAAGAAAACATGTTCTAATTGTTTGTTCATATACAAGTTTTCCTTGTGATTCTTCATTAACAGCATGTCCATTAGGACGTGTGTGTGTGACTCTCCATAGGCGAACATGTAACATCCTAAACTTTGAATAAAGTTAAATAAATTTAATGATGAGTAGAAGATACATATGCCAAGTGATTAAGATGCTTAGTTATATGATTATAAGGCAAACATAAAATTAGGTAACATAGTTAATGTTGAATCATATAATTAAAATTCTTAGGATAATAATAGATTGAGAGATAACACAAATACATTTTTCTTAGACATTACTAGTCTAGGATTAGTGACAAACTAAGACATAAGGAACGAGAATTAAAATGTGTAGTTGTTTGACAATAAAGACTTCATAAAATACGTGGTACCATTTCATGGTTTAAAAGTAATATAAATAAAGTATTTTGGAGCATAACTTAGAGGAACATGATACAAATATATTCCTATGTGAGGCAATATGAATATATATACATATTTCCTCTCACTTCCACCATACACATCATAACATATATATATACATATATATTTACACATGCAAGAATAGATTAGGTTTACGTGTGTATATATATATATATATATATATAGCTTCTCTACCTCCACCATGCATATTATATCATACTTTACATATGCAAAAGAAGAAGCATTACGTATATATATATTTAGAGCTATTTTTTCCCCCCATTTACACATGCATAATGTTCACCCATGCATGCAATATACATTTACGTGTATATATATAGATACATTTCTCTACTTACACATGCATAATGTTCACCCATGCATGCAATATACATTTACGTGTATATATATAGATACATTTCTCTTATTTACACCATGCATAATATTCACCCATGCATGCAAATAAATTTGAATCATTACACAAGCAACTTTGGTAGGTTAAAAGAAAAACACTTGCTCCCAACATGCAAGCTGGAATTACACCCATCATTACACATAGGACATGCAAGCTGGAATTACACCATCCTTACTCCCAACATGCAGCTGAAAACTCCATCCCTTGCTGCTAAATCAAGCAGAAAGACACACCCACATGGCAGCAGGAATTCACGTTATCCTTGCTCCACATTCAGCATAAAAACATCCCACGTTTTCTCCTAAACCAAGCAGCTGAAAATGCCACCTAACCCTGCCCCACATCCAGCATCTTCACACCATCCCTTGCTGCGAAATCAAGCAGAAAAACAACCCACATGGCAGCAAGAAAACAAGCCATCATGTCCAGCAGAATGCATGCCATGTTTGCTCCATTATACAGCAGAGTTGGCGCCACATTCCAGCAGAGGAAGTGACCCACAAAGCCAGCAAAAATCAGCCCCCACATGCAGCATAATCATGCCCTCACATGGCAGCATCTTTACACCCACTTTTGCTCCACAAGGACAAGCAGAAACACACCATTTCTGCTGCAGCTTCACGCCAAGAAAACAGAGCACCTTGCAGCAGTTTGTTCTTGGCAGCCTTGGTCCCTCTAACGTGGCAAACAATGGCCACCCTTTGAGCACATTTGAATGCATGCAAACCCACGTGGAGAGCAGCAGCAACACCTACTCCCCTGCCCTGCAAAATCCAAGTAGCTCCAGAAACCTTTAGCATCCAGCAACCTGCATCTCTGGTGCAGCAGAAGATGACTGAATTTTCCTCACGCTAGCAAGGGAAAAGGGGGAGAGAAGAGGTCCAAAACCAGAAGAGGAAGAGGAAGGAAGGGGGAGAGGGTATTCAGCAAGAAGAAGAAGGTTGAGAGAGGAAGAAGAGAGTGGAAAAAAAACCAGAGAAAAGAATGGAGAGTTTCCTTCCCTCAACATAAGGCAGTGAGAGTGAGAGTTATTGCTGAGGTTTGAAGCCTTCATCAACCCATATTTGGTGCAAGAAACATGGCTAACTTGCAAAGGAAACCAAGAGGAGAAGGAAGCTGCAAATTGAGAGCCATAGGAGTAGGTTTACATAAGGTAAGTCTGGCTTCTTATAAAAATCCGATTTTTGAGTTATTTGGGTAACTTTCGGGGGCCTTCATGGAGGACTTATGTATATAATATGAAAATGTGTTCAACATAGAAGTTTTACCCCTCTGTCTTAGCTTTCCATAGGATTTTGAATCACCTAAATCGGACGTAAAATGAGGGAGATATAGTCCACGAAGTGATGAGAGGTCAGAATCGGTTTTAGAGTCCAGGCTGGTGAATAATAGCTTCGGTTTTCAAATTTCTGGGACTAATACATAAGGAATATGAAGTCGTGGTTAACATGAAAGTTTTAGATAAATGTCTCACGGTCAGATAGCCACTGGAATCACAAATTTTGGAGTCCATATGAGTGAGTTATGGTCTGATTAGTGAGCCAAGGTCATAGAGCATAGAAGAGTTAGGTTGAGAAAATAGAAATCTTTTTGTACCCGAACATAGTGGCTTATTAAATTGGGTAAATGACCTTTAAATTATCTTATTTTTTGTGAGCATAGTCTTAAAACATGAGTAATCAATTCTGGAAAGTTTAATAATTTTTGAGAACCTACAACTAGGTCTTTTACAATAAAACAATGTGTCGAGGACAATTTGCTGGACAGCTCAGACTGTTGATGGAAAGACAAAATTTTGAAGAGGTTAGATGTTGAAATTTCGTATTAAAATTTTATGACAAGTTAAAAGAATCCCAATTAATTATCCTACCAAATTGTAGAAAATTCTGGGCAGGTTAAGACACATAATAAAATGTATAAATGTGGTAGTCTGAAAATGAGGCAGGACAGACCATAACCGGGGACAGCTTTAAAACTTGGGTTATTTTATGTGTCAAACGAATTAGTTTTTATTTGAAATTTTTATGGTGATTATATAACATATCTAGAATGCTTCATATAAAATATCATGAATTTTGAAGTAATTTTACTATTCTGAATGGTTGCAAAACAGAACCGAAATGGAACCGAAACTAAATTGTACTGTCCTGAGTATGGAGGTTGTTTTTGGGGTTGAATGGAAGAGTTAAGAGCTGAGAAAATTATGAAATGAAATAAACATGTAAAGGTATCTATATTCCAAATTTTAGAAGTTTTAGAGGACATTTGTCATATTAAATAATAACCCCAAAACTAAGCAGAATCATAGTTTTATTTTGAGGAGCAAAAAACTCTTAAACTAGGTATTTATGGCTTTAGGACCTAATGTGCATGCATTAACCAAGAATTCTTGTATGTTTTAGTTTGAGTTGCTGGTAGTAACCTTGGCAGCCTTGGAAAGGAATGGAATGTGCACTATTTTTCTGAAAAATTTGCTAGCTATTGAGATTTTCATCTCACTGTTTATGTCCACATAATCACATTCCAGGTACTCCAGCTAGAAGTGAGCAACAAGGTCTCAAGGTTGACTCATATGATCATGAGTGTATGTTCTTTGGTTGTGTACCAGTTATGCGGGATAGCCTAGATGAGTGCCAAATTCCTTTTAGATAGCTGATAATGTGATGTAATATAATTTATGGGTTGTACCCCTTTTATTTATAGTATGAGATCATTTATGTTGTAAGTAATGCATATCATGCCTAGCTAGTTGTCTATCAGGAAATAAAATTGGAAAATGCTTAGGGTAGCCTTAAGCACTTTTATGAGTATGCAAGAAAGATTACAAATGATATAAATGAATAGGTAAAATTATGGGCTAGTTAGACCTTGTAAAAAAAAAAAAAAAAAAAATTTCTAGTAATATTTGGAGGTGTCACATTTATTTGGTATCAGAGCAGTTGATCTAGGAATTAACTGTGTGTTAGGATAAATACTTATTACCTCATATAGATTATCAGTTTGACCAGCTATAGGGTGCTCAACGTTTTGTCAAAAAAAAAAATTAAATTGATTTGAGATCTGGATATCATCAATTAAGGATAAGTGTTAAAGATATTCAGAAAATTTCTTTTAGGACTCGTTATAGCCATTATGAGTTCTTGGCAGTGTCATTTGGTTTGACAAATGCCCTAGTTGCATTTATAGACTTGAAAAATAGTAATTAAACCATACCTGGATTTATTAACGAAATACAAATATATCTTCCGAATACATAGGATCGTAAGCAACATTTAAAGATAGTTTTACCAACTCTAAGGGAGTATAGTTGGTAATTGACCCTAAGAAAGTAGAAGTAGTACAATAATGGCCATGTCTTACTACAATTACAGATGAAGATCCAAGTCCAATTTACGCTTTCTGCGGTTGTCTGTTGTCCATTCTATCTGAGCCATAGTTGGATCAGGTACATGAACATGTGCTTGTAAAGCATCAACCAACTCCTCAGCATTTGAAGCTGAGATGAGAATACGTCGGGCTGAGTGTGGGATGAACCTTTGCTCCACAGCATGATCAAGAAAGGACAACAAACCATCAAAGAAATGGTTAACATTTAACAAACCTATCGGTTTGTGATGCATGTTCAGTTGTGCCCAAGAGACTATTTGGAAAATCTCTTCTAAAGTACCAAAACCCCCTGGTAAGGCAATGAAGGCATCAGCATTGCTCATCATTCTAGCCATGCGTTCATGCATGGAAGCTACCCTAAACTCCTCCCCAATTGTCTTTCCTACGATATTAGATGCAGCTAGAGCTGTAGGAATAACACCTAGAACTTGACTTCCTCCTACATGGGCAGCTGTAGACACACACCCCATTAACCCACGGTTACCTCCACCGTACACTAAATGAATTCTTCTCCTGGCCAGTACCATACCCAGATTTTGTGCTGCTTTAACATACTCTCCATCTTTTCCAGGACTGGAACCACAAAAGACACAACTATTTCTAAACTGACGGAATGCAGTTCCCTCCATAACTACACTCACCTTAACTTTGAGTACGAAGATAAATATGCTAATGGAACTCAGAGAATGGCATATTTATAATAGCTATACGAATAGACAAGGCATAATTAGAATAGCTATGTGAGTGATTGGTGGAGATCAACTAAATTGAAGGAGGAAATTTAAAAAAAAAAATGAAAATGTAAACAAATTAATTGTTGAAGAGAAACTTTCAAATGGTTTATTTTGTCTTCTCAATATTCTTGCCAGTCGACTATCGGTATTATTAAGTCGACTAGCTATTTTGAGAATTTTAGTATGGACTGGTTTATTTACAATTGATTGATAACATCTATTTTGAAGCAATCAACTGCATCCTACCAGTAACTACACATTTTTTTTTTCACAGACTTTTATAAGCTCAGAAATGTTTTTTTTTCTCTCTCATGTGTTATTTTTCCACCGAATACCAACAGCTTTTAAGTAGATTTTGGCACATATTTTCAAGAATTACGGCCACCGATATTTGCTGAAATAACAGCTAGATTACGGCCACCGATATTTGACCAAATAATAGCTAGATTTGGTTTACATATTTTCAAGAATTACGGCGAAGGAAATGTAACATCCTAAACTTTGAATAAAGTTAAATAAATTTAATGATGAGTAGAAGATACATATGCCAAGTGATTAAGATGCTTAGTTATATGATTATAAGGCAAACATAAAATTAGGTAACATAGTTAATGTTGAATCATATAATTAAAATTCTTAGGATAATAATAGATTGAGAGATAACACAAATACATTTTTCTTAGACATTACTAGTCTAGGATTAGTGACAAACTAAGACATAAGGAACGAGAATTAAAATGTGTAGTTGTTTGACAATAAAGACTTCATAAAATACGTGGTACCATTTCATGGTTTAAAAGTAATATAAATAAAGTATTTTGGAGCATAACTTAGAGGAACATGATACAAATATATTCCTATGTGAGGCAATATGAATATATATACATATTTCCTCTCACTTCCACCATACACATCATAACATATATATATACATATATATTTACACATGCAAGAATAGATTAGGTTTACGTGTGTATATATATATATATATATATATATAGCTTCTCTACCTCCACCATGCATATTATATCATACTTTACATATGCAAAAGAAGAAGCATTACGTATATATATATTTAGAGCTATTTTTTCCCCCCATTTACACATGCATAATGTTCACCCATGCATGCAATATACATTTACGTGTATATATATAGATACATTTCTCTACTTACACATGCATAATGTTCACCCATGCATGCAATATACATTTACGTGTATATATATAGATACATTTCTCTTATTTACACCATGCATAATATTCACCCATGCATGCAAATAAATTTGAATCATTACACAAGCAACTTTGGTAGGTTAAAAGAAAAACACTTGCTCCCAACATGCAAGCTGGAATTACACCCATCATTACACATAGGACATGCAAGCTGGAATTACACCATCCTTACTCCCAACATGCAGCTGAAAACTCCATCCCTTGCTGCTAAATCAAGCAGAAAGACACACCCACATGGCAGCAGGAATTCACGTTATCCTTGCTCCACATTCAGCATAAAAACATCCCACGTTTTCTCCTAAACCAAGCAGCTGAAAATGCCACCTAACCCTGCCCCACATCCAGCATCTTCACACCATCCCTTGCTGCGAAATCAAGCAGAAAAACAACCCACATGGCAGCAAGAAAACAAGCCATCATGTCCAGCAGAATGCATGCCATGTTTGCTCCATTATACAGCAGAGTTGGCGCCACATTCCAGCAGAGGAAGTGACCCACAAAGCCAGCAAAAATCAGCCCCCACATGCAGCATAATCATGCCCTCACATGGCAGCATCTTTACACCCACTTTTGCTCCACAAGGACAAGCAGAAACACACCATTTCTGCTGCAGCTTCACGCCAAGAAAACAGAGCACCTTGCAGCAGTTTGTTCTTGGCAGCCTTGGTCCCTCTAACGTGGCAAACAATGGCCACCCTTTGAGCACATTTGAATGCATGCAAACCCACGTGGAGAGCAGCAGCAACACCTACTCCCCTGCCCTGCAAAATCCAAGTAGCTCCAGAAACCTTTAGCATCCAGCAACCTGCATCTCTGGTGCAGCAGAAGATGACTGAATTTTCCTCACGCTAGCAAGGGAAAAGGGGGAGAGAAGAGGTCCAAAACCAGAAGAGGAAGAGGAAGGAAGGGGGAGAGGGTATTCAGCAAGAAGAAGAAGGTTGAGAGAGGAAGAAGAGAGTGGAAAAAAAACCAGAGAAAAGAATGGAGAGTTTCCTTCCCTCAACATAAGGCAGTGAGAGTGAGAGTTATTGCTGAGGTTTGAAGCCTTCATCAACCCATATTTGGTGCAAGAAACATGGCTAACTTGCAAAGGAAACCAAGAGGAGAAGGAAGCTGCAAATTGAGAGCCATAGGAGTAGGTTTACATAAGGTAAGTCTGGCTTCTTATAAAAATCCGATTTTTGAGTTATTTGGGTAACTTTCGGGGGCCTTCATGGAGGACTTATGTATATAATATGAAAATGTGTTCAACATAGAAGTTTTACCCCTCTGTCTTAGCTTTCCATAGGATTTTGAATCACCTAAATCGGACGTAAAATGAGGGAGATATAGTCCACGAAGTGATGAGAGGTCAGAATCGGTTTTAGAGTCCAGGCTGGTGAATAATAGCTTCGGTTTTCAAATTTCTGGGACTAATACATAAGGAATATGAAGTCGTGGTTAACATGAAAGTTTTAGATAAATGTCTCACGGTCAGATAGCCACTGGAATCACAAATTTTGGAGTCCATATGAGTGAGTTATGGTCTGATTAGTGAGCCAAGGTCATAGAGCATAGAAGAGTTAGGTTGAGAAAATAGAAATCTTTTTGTACCCGAACATAGTGGCTTATTAAATTGGGTAAATGACCTTTAAATTATCTTATTTTTTGTGAGCATAGTCTTAAAACATGAGTAATCAATTCTGGAAAGTTTAATAATTTTTGAGAACCTACAACTAGGTCTTTTACAATAAAACAATGTGTCGAGGACAATTTGCTGGACAGCTCAGACTGTTGATGGAAAGACAAAAGTTTGAAGAGGTTAGATGTTGAAATTTCGTATTAAAATTTTAGGACATGTTAAAGGAATACCAATTAATCATTATACCAAATTGTAGAAAATTCTGGGCAGTTTAAAGTACATAATAAAATGTATAAATTTGGTAGTCTGAAAATGAGGCAGAACAGGCAATAACCGGGGACAGTCTTAAAACGTGGGATATTTCAGGGGTCAAAAGAATTCGTTTTTATTTGAAATTTTTATGGTGATTATATAACATGTCTATAATGCTTCATATAAAATATCATGAATTTTGAAGTAGTTTTACTAATCCAAATGGATGTAAAACCGAATAGAAATGAAACTGAAACTAAATTGTACTGTCCTGGGTATGGAGGTAGTTTTTGGGGTTGAATGGAATATTTAAGGGTTGAGAGAATGTAGAAATAAAATAGACATATAAAGGTTCCTCCATACAAAATTGTAGAATTTTTAGAGGACTTTTGTCATATTTAATAATAACCCCAAATCTAAGCAAAATCATAGTTTTATTTGGAGGAGCAGAAGCTCTTAAACTAGGTATTTATGGCTTTAGGACCTAATGTGCATGCATTAACCAAGAATTCTTGTATGTTTTAGTTTGAGTTGCTGGTAGTAACCTTGGCAGCCTTGGAAAGGAATTGATTGTGCTGGAATTGAGGTAGCTAGCCTTTCCTTAAAACACTCTTTATGCTTATGAATTTGAAATTATGAATTTTCACTGATTGCCTGACTTTGATGCTATGATGAATGTTGGTCTAAAATTATGTTATGTATGCATACTCGGGAATTAAGGGGGTGCACAAAAGGGTGCCAAGTAAGCCCCATTTCCCTCACGATTGGCCAATAATAGGAGATGCATAGCCCTTTGCAGGTATGGCCGTATTTACTGCACTGGGTAAGTAGACCATGATGTTATGGGTCCATGTGACCAAGATGCCGTATGATAATGCCGTATGATGAATGTATGGTCAGTGCTTATGTTTCAGTGAAATAATTTGAGATGTTTTAAGGAATGGAATGTGCACTATTTTTCTAAAAACTTTGCTAGCTATTGAGATTATCATCTCACTTTTTATATCCACATAATCACATTCCAGGTACTCCAGCCAGAAGTGAGCAACAGGGGTCTCAGGGTTGACTCATATGTTCACGGTTGTAATTGCTTTGGTTGTGTAATATTTATGTGGGACAGCTTAATTAAGTGCCAAGTTCTTATTTGACAATGTATAATGTGATGTAATGTAAACTATGGACTGTACTCCTTTCCTTCATGGCATGAGATCCTTTATGTTGTAAGTATTACATAGCATGCTTAAGTACTTGCCTAGATGGAATTGAATTTTGAAAGTGCTTAGGATAACCTGAAGCACATTTATGCTTATGCAAGAAGGATTACAAATGATATAAATGAATAGGTAAAATAATGGGCTAGTTAGACAATGTCAAAAAAAAAATTATAAATAATAAGGAACATTCTACAATTTAGATATAAGAAAATGACGCTAGAATTTAGGTGTTACAGAACACAACCAATTTCTTGTCCACTCTTCTCTTTCTATCAACGAACAAACAATGAAAATTTTCTTGCTTGACCGCCACACTTACATTTACAAGAAACCTCAAGGTGGCATCTTTGTGGACAATGCCAAGGTGATTGTGGCAGCCTGAAGAAAAAGTAAGCTAAAGACTTTTGAAAGATGGAACAGAGGGCTTATGAATAGGCATCGATTTTGTTTCTGCCATTTGTTTTCGGAACGGAAAAAAAACAGCCTCAGGTTAATGTTTTTGCCCACTTTTCAGAATCAAATCCACCGAATGTTTTTGCCAAACCTTCTTGTAGTAATACTGAATCTTATACTCATTTTATGATTCTCCAATTTTGAATAAAATTTGTGAGTATTTGTCGAGAATCATAAAATTTGTGAGTATTTACCGAACCAATATTGAGTTTAATTATGACTACTTCCGTATTTGTGATTGACTTTTAAATTAAAATAAAGTTCAGTAATTCATATAAGGACAAACGGTCACTTGTGATGAATTCGTAAATAATATTACAATGTAATATTTAAGAAACGGTCAACAGTAGTAGTAGAGAATATTACTGGATGATTTCCTCCATGGAAATGATTTTCCTTCTTTTAATCGGAATTATCTTTGGCGACTGGGACTGCCTCTTTGAATTTTAATGTTCTTATGGAAAATTAAAAATGAAACTTACCGGCTTAAACTAAGGTTAACTTTAAAAAACTGAAATTTTTTTGAAATATAATAAATTATAGAGTAAATTACTTTTTCATTTTTTTTTCTTAATATCTTTATTATATGATTTTTTTATTATGAAAAATATATAAATTTTTCTTAAAAATAAATGTAAAATACTCTTATCTCTTTAATTAATATTTGTACTATATGACTCTCTCTTTTATTAAAAAAGTATACATAAATTACCTCTTTTAACAATAAAAATAAAATATTTTTTCTTTCCCTAATTAATGTTTCAATTACATGGTCATTCCCTAAACTATGAAAATATACATAATTTTTTTTTAAATAAAAAAAATGTGCTACAATTTAACTTAAATCTCTCAAGTACCTTTTATATATGAAAGAAAAATAGATAAAAAAAATTCTATTGTCTTTTCTATTGTTCTTTAATACCAATTAATTATTCCCAACTATTATGTATACCTCTCCCCTTAGTTTATCTTTTGGTATTAATTTTCGAATTATTTTTTTCAAATAGGTTCCTATATTGACAACATATGAATAAAGAGAAAATTTTGAACTAATTTTTTAATTAAAAAAATTAATATTTTGATAGCTCAAACTTATTCACGTATGATAAATATATTTCATAGCATTTATTTCTCATATATCTTTTTCTCCCTTCTCTTATGTCTTCCCTTAATTTGTCTCCATAGCCAAAAAATAGATTTGGTTATACTTAATATCAGATTCAGTTTGTTAACATAAATATCTAGCTATTTGGTTAAAAAAATGGATGTAGAATCATTTATTGTTATTATATAGTTTTATATTATATGTTAAAATAATATTAACCATGAAAGAATAGGAAGACAAAATAGTTGAAAAAATAAAAATTTAAATATATAAAATTAATTAAATAAAACATTTAAGATAGAAATAATTAAATAATTATATATTTAAAATTTATTAACTCTATTATATATATAAAAAAAATGCATACTTTTATATGATAGAATCGCCACAACAAATAGAGGAAATTTACACAAAAATATAATAACGATTACAAAAATGTCGTTATAACAAGACAAAACGATAGTTTTATAACTGTTGTAAAAATCATGAAATTAACAACCGTTATAGGTAAACATCATTATTTAATGACTGTCTACCTATAAACATCATTAAATTCTAACTATTTATGGAAATTCACAATATTTAACAATAATTTCATCATAACCATCGTTATTTTATGACGGTTATGTGTGAACCATCATTAAGATGATGTTTAATGACAGTTTTATATTAAAACCGTTGTTAAGCCATTTAATACTTAATGACGGTTTATCCTATAAACTTCGTTAAGTGCTTATATTATCCTCTCCCTCGCATTCCTCCTTCATTTTTTGCCACTCCCGCCCGCATATTCCTTCTTCCTCCTTTAATGCTTTTTCTACAATAATATGTTGTTTTGTTGATTTTGAAGGTTGGCTAGTCGTTGATGCTTTTGTTCTTGATTCCACTATTCAATGTTGAATATTTCATGCGTTCAATCTTGATTTGTATATTGAATGTTGAGTATCTCATGTTTTTTGAGACGATATTTCTTCATTTTGAGACAATGTTTCATACTTATGAATGTTTGGGTGATTATTTTTGGAATGAGATAAGATATATACTCACAGATTTAAAATGGGAATGTAAAAATTAAGAAAAAAGAAAAGAAAAGTGGATATAGGAAAGAAATATTTCAATTTTATCTCATGTTTTTTGAGACGATATTTCTTGATTTTGAGACAATGTTTCATACTTATGAATGTTTGGGTGATTATTTTTGGATTGAGATAAGATATATACTCACAGATTTAAAATGGGAATGTAAAAATTAAGAAAAAAGAAAAGAAAAGTGGATATAAGAAAGAAATATTTCAATTTTAACTTGTTAAATTTCAATAGAAATTAATAAAAATAACATATTTTTAATTGGATTATATCAATAACTAGCATAATTTTACAATTTAAATTTTCAAATTTTCTTTAAATAAAATATAAGAATTAAAAGTATAAAAGAAAAAAGGTGAGTTAGTAAACTCCATAATATAAATAAAATTACAAATTTTTACAAATTGTGGACCTTAATTAGAATAAAACTTTATAAAAGATTGAACTCGAAATTAATTATTTCAATAGAAAATAATAAAAATCACATATTTTTAATTGGATTATATTCATAATTGGCATAATTTTACAAATTTATAAATTTCATTTAAATAAAATATAAGAATTAAAAGTATAAAAGAAAAAATGTAAGTTAGTGAACTTCAAAATATAAATAAAATAACAAATTTTATACTTGATTTCGAGGTTGTCCTATTCACATTCCCCCATCAAGATGCCCCGATAACCAAGAGGAGTTCAATGTTGATTATCTTTTTTTCAAGTAGGACCAGCCCCAGTAGTTAACTAGTAGGAACATGCTAAACGAAAGATGTAACAAGCTTTTTTTCTTTATTATTATACAATATTGAGTTCACATACACGTCATTAATCAAAATGTACATGCAACATATCAAACACATAGATATTTACATCTTATTTATTTTGGTTGACCAATTCTGGAGATACAGGTGCGGGTGGTTGCACCTTCACCGAGATCTGAGCCAACTCGACCACAAACATCTTATTTGATTCTGAGATTTGCACAACATAAAGTAACTCGATCCAATGTGCATTAAAAGTCAGAGCCATAGAAAAAAAAAACTGCATAACTAATTTTCTGAACATGATATGGAAATATAGTGAGAATTAAATCCCAGTAATTTCAACAATAAATTATCATCAATATAGCTCATCACGTCATGTTCAGCTGTATAAACTACAGAAAATATATTTGGTCACATGAATGTATTATATTTATGCACATAAGAATCATACAGTAATGATATGTATGACAGGATTAACTATTTTCAGAATATCATATGATGGCGATCAACTTATTCTCATTTCAAGCTACCCCGGTCAGGGTGAGTATCCTCTACTCTCCGATATGGACTTTTCTCGCTCCATCCGACATGACACACTTTTTCTTTCTTTTCTCATAATCATAATCATAATCATAACCGTTGGTAGGGCGTCGTCCCCTACTGGTGCACCACACGGATTGCCATGTGACCGTGCTCATTTCTTTTATTTTCACAATGATAGCCAACAATATGCTTTCAATAACAAGTATGTTCATCAAAATATAACTATTACCAAAAAATCATTGGTAATTATGCCATGAACATAATCATTTCAAATATCACTTTATAAAATATTTTCATGTCCAAATTTCACATTTAAGATTGTAAGAAATTCATACAATGGCAATGGCTATGGCTATACTAGTCATTTATTATTTTCATTTATAAGATTCATCTTCTTTTTTAAATATTAATTTTATTTCTTTATTTTCTTGAAGCAGGTTTTCATCCTATCTAACTTTCTCTTACTAATCAGAGCATAACTCCCTCAATTTAACTCCGATGTAGGTGATCTTGGTGTCCATTTCAAGATAACACAATTATCTAAAACTATTATGTTGAACATTGTAGCGAAATATTAAGAAATCAAGGTGATATTACTCCCTCAATATACGGGTTATTTCTTCTCGAATAGGTTCTGACATCTACCTACTAATCGGACCATATCTACCTCATATGGACTCCAACTTGAGTGATTCCAGTGGCTAAAACTCCGCGACACACATATCTATAATTTTTATGTTAACTATTTATTTTAATTCTATACAGATAATTCTCAGAAATTAAAATACAAAATCTATTCTAACATATTCTTCCCTGATGAATCATTTTCTGACCTTTGACTACTAATCAGCTCATATCTTCCTCATATGGAATCCAAATTGAATGATTCTAATGGCTAAATATCTGTGACACACATAGCTATAATTCATATGTTAACCATTTATTTTAATTCGCTACAGATAATTCTCAAAAATTAAAACACAGAAGCTATCCTAATATATTCTTCCCTAATGAACCATTTTCTGACCTTTGACTACTAATCGGCTCATATCTTCCTCATATGGACTCCAAATTGAGTGATTCCAGTGGCTAAAAATCTGTGACACATCTTTAATTCTTATGTTAACCATTTATTTTAATTCCCTACAGATAATTCTCAAAAATTAAAACACAGAAGCTATCCTAACATATTCTTCCCTGATGAACCATTTTCTGACCTTTGACTACTAATCGGCTCATATCTTCCTCATATGGACTCCAAATTGAGTAATTCCAGTGACTAAAAATCCGTGACACATATATCTTTAATTCTTATGTTAACCATTTATTTTAATTCCCTACATATAATTCTCATAAATTAAAACACCAAAGCTTAAAATTTTGCCACCCATAGCCAAACCTATGCAGAACTTTCTATACCAGCCTAAGTATTCAAACATACATCACATGCAAGATCAATATGTAACATGATATAGCAACATCCATGACCAATCATCAAAGTTCTAAGATCAAAATCCCATATAAATATTATAAGTTTCAAATCTTTTCTTCAATAAGAAATATTGTTAAACTTACTTGGAGCACTTAGTCTTCTAGACTTCTCCTTCCTCTTTCTTCCTTTCTTCCTCTCATTTCCTCACTCTACCTTGCTTCTATTTTTCCTCTCCCTCACTTGGACAAAAATTCTAATGTTGTAAGGGTGGATTTTGCTTAAATAGACCCTCAAATAATTTACCTTTCATGATCATGGGTCTACCTTATCACAATTAGATTACACTTGGTTGAATTTTTGGAAAACAAACAATTTATCTTCTTGTCTTTCTCTTCCTTAGTCAAGATATGCATAGGAAAATGAGATTTGTATTTTGAAAATTATGGTAATATGTTCTTAAGATATAGGACAAGATCCCTTTGATTTAGGGATTTATTTTCTTTTTCTTTTGTCTTAATCAAGTATGATAGATTTGCCTTTTTAAGTGGCAAATTTCTAGCCCTTGAATCTCCATTATTTGGTTGAAATTATTTGTATGGGATAAAGATATTTTGTCATAATGCTATGTATTATTACCCACTTGCTAAAATTATGAGTGTAGGATATTGATGTTTTGTCCTAAATTCGTGTATTATCATACCACTTGCTAAATTTTTGTCTTAATGTCAAATCACCTAATCTTGATTACACCATTATTCCATCACTTTATTTTTATTTTTATTTTCATTTTTCCTCTTGGGTTTGGGCTCATTCTTGCCCATTTTCTTTACTTTGGTTAAAATTCTACCTATCATAATGGGCTTGGTTACATTTTCATGATTTTTGGGCTACCGGTCCAATTTCTATATCCTAGTCCAAGTCTATGTTTTATTTCTTCCTTGGGCTATCCTATTGGCTTGCTAAAAATTCATGTGAAGTAGAAAAACTCTATATGAAGTGTCTATAGGTGAAAGCCCAATTTATGGGTGGAGATACTAAATTTAGTAACTTTAACTCTTAAATTAGAAAAAATTACCCTAATCCAATATTCTTAAAATTTTAATACCTCTATTTACTTCACAAAAATTTATCTTTCTTACCCAAGAATTTCACCTTTCTTTAGTATATTTATTTCTAATTTTTTCCTCTTAGGTTTTCGCTCTTTACCTATTCCATTAATATTAGAATATTCTCTTTATCTATTTTATTAATGTTAGAACATTTCTATGCATATACGTAAGGTGAACAATTTTTAAGGATTATATTTCCTTAGGTATCTAAAAATTGGCTAATAAATTTTATTTTCTTACGGGATGTTACAAAAGAGAAGCTGGTTGGTTGATATTATTGATAAGTATCCTAACTCCCTTTATGTACAAGTTGTTTAATCTCATTTAATATATTAACTTTTCTTTTACATATAAGAAAGGTAAGGTGACACCCACCCAATGAATAGTGCATGATGTCTGGGCCCTTCTGTATGGACAATGTCATTGTACTATTCAACGACACACATCAATCAATTGGAGATGGGGTGGTCTGTTTGGTGTGTTCCTAGGTACTATTGGGGATAATTTTTGAATATTTCCCATCTCTTACAAAGACTGAAGAAGCATTCTTACATACTACAAGAACGTGTTCAGACAAACTATATAGGTACCAACAAATATGTTATTTTTTTTCTAATCTTCTTGATTATGTATCTTTATTAACATCTGTACTTTCTGTTATAGAAAAAAATTGTAGTGGAAGAGCAGGGCAGAAGTAGAGAGCTGGACGTTATAATCTATATAGATTAAAAAATGATAGAACTAAGACTAAAGAGCAATTGTAATGATATCCCAAAAGGAATTACTCGGAATTAGTGGGTATCTTTTATAGACTATCGTCTCTAGGTGATGTCTAAGGTAACTATATTTGGTTGTTACTATATATTAATTTATAGTTGTCTTATTAATATGTTTCTGTTATTAACTACGATGTGATTGAGAAAAATAAACAAAATATAAGACGACAAATTATGCCACATACTAATCGATCAAAAAGCTTTGCATAAAAGAAGGTTGAGATGGTAAGTTTGCATTTATCTTAAGTTTAATTTATATTAAACATTACATTATTTTTTTAAAATTTTTAAGAGGCTAAGCTTAGGGCCTGAGTGACACGAGGAGATGTATAAATTTTATTCCATAAAAGAATTGATAGATCATACATTAATGACAAAATTAGAGCTATCAATGTAAGTGATGACATTTTTAATAATACATTTTAAGATCTAATTTGGTTATAATAATACATTTTTAACAAAATTTGTTTCTCTATATTCAAATTTGTAGAAAAAAATTGCCTCAATTCAATGTGAGAACTCTACTTCCCAAGAGCTATCCACTATTTATTCATTAGCTAGAGTTTTAGGAACTAAAGAGTATTCGAGTCGAGTTTGAGGATTCGGATTTGGTGTTTCCCAAATTCGTCTTTGGCTATAGCTCTACTGGGTCGAGTTCGCAATATGGGCCTTCTTACTAAGAGTTATGAACTAAGATAGCCCACTTTAAAACAGCGACGAAGGAATGAGAGACCAAACAACAATGAAAGATTGAATGAGCAAAACATGAGGGTAAACGAGAGATCAAGCGAACAGCATGTGAAGCAAAAATAGCTACACAACAACAACAATAAATGGAAGCAATTGTGTCATTCCTACTCCAAAACTATCATGGTCAAGGGCCACTTGATATTTCATTTATATCAAGTTTTCGTCAAAGGGTAATTTCATAAAATCTTAGTTGTATCACTACTAGAAAAATTTTGTTTAGAGACGAAATCAGAGACGGAAAAATTTTCGTCTCTAAAAATGCGGTCGCTAATATTTAGAGACGAAAATATTTCCGTCTTTAAATTTGGTGAGGTCATCTGTCTCTAAATTTGGTGAGGTCATCTGTCTCTGTAGAGATGGAATTTTCCCTCTCTGACGTTAGAGACAGATAGAGAAGAAATATTCTGTCTCTAACTTCAAAGACATAATTTTTCGTCTCTGAATCAAATGAGGTGATCAAAGACCGAAAAATATTCCGTCTCTGATGCCAGAAATGTACCAACATCCAATTTTAATAATCCCAAACCTATTATCAGCCAGAAATATATCAACAATAATTTTTAATAATCCCAAACCTATTATCATATAAATGATTACATGACATAAAAATATCAACAATCAAACACTTTTGCATCGAAAGTGTATTAATTATATTAATACATAACACAAAGTCATACATAAATAACACAAACTATCATGATCCATTAATAGCATTACTATTTTATTCATTGTTATTATTCTCTTCTTCTCGAGGTGGAGATGAGGACATTCTTATATTACCATATATCATGAGGAGCCAAAACATCTGATCCCATTCCTCAACCTTTTAGTTTAACATAAAATTTTTATCTTCACTCTGTTGGAGCCGTGCAGATAAAGCCTCAATTTTTGTATTCATAACAGTAACTCGTTCTTCTGAGACTCCATCAAAAGCGAAAGACTTAGAAGAGAAACCTGCTGCTAATACATTATGTGCTTGAGATCCCAGCCCATTTATCCGTCTTTTATTGTTCATGCCCCCAACCACATCCAAATAAACAACATTGTCTGAATGTTGGGTGAAGTGTTGGCTAGAACCCTCATCGCTCTGAGATTCAGACTGTCTCTTAGCTATTTTTGTTTGATATATTTCTTGAAAAAATAAAATTATTAAACAAAATGAATATTTGTAAAGAGATGAAAATAAAAGAGTAGTGACTACATACAGCAATTTTTCCTTGCTGCTCGTTGAACCACCCCGATGGCTTTCCTTTGAGCCAGTGAAGCCGCTCATACAACTCAAAACATGTTTGTTCTTTATTCATTTGCACTCTCTAAAATAATAAAAAGTTAAGTAATATTGAAGTAAGAACTTAATCACAATAAATTTGATAGAAATTACTCACCATTCTTTTAGCATACTCTCGTGCAGATATAGACCCTCCACTATGTACATTAAAGGAAAAACACATTGGTCATTTTTTATTCCTTATAAACTTAACAATAGATTATTTTGAGTAATTCTCCTAACCACTCTGCAACGTAATTAAGTTACTTAGAGCATCATCAATGGTGATCTCATCAAAGTTATTTAAGTGGGTCTCATAAATGTCATATCATCATTTTTTTTCTTTTAAACAACTCTATAGTACTTTAAGTAACTTTGCATTCCAATGGTGCAACTCTCAAAAATTCACTAAATGGGTTCCACAGGTTATCCCACATCTTTATATTTTATTTATATTTATTTCTACTTAAAATATTAACTCATTTGTATTTTAATTTTAAAACAATAAATACATAAAAAAAACTTAAAATATATTAAAAATAATACAAATTTATTTCAAGTAATATTTTTTATAACAATAATTAAAAATAATGAAAATACATAACATGATATAATTAAAAAATACATAACATTATCTTAACTAATTTTATGTAATTCTCTAATCATGTCACATAATGTTTTGTGATCTTGTCATTATCTCTCTGTCATCTTAGATGTATCCTTGAAAAGGATCTTTTCAAGTATCTTAAACTCCTCCAACTTTAACTCTTTATCTTTTAGTTTGTTTTCTTCCGCTTTAATATTATTTTCTTCTGCCTTAATTCGTGCAAATTCTTACATGACAGTCATTCTATGACTATGTGCCTCTTATATTGCAGTAAAGTTGACATTGTCAGAAGAAGTTTCAGTTGGTTTCTCTTTGCCCTTCCTTTTTGCTATCTTTTTTTTCCATTGGCTGAACTATAGTAGGTGAGGTTGGGTCGTATGTGCATTCAAATAGAGTCTCTGGGTTAGAAGACGATTAGTACATTTTAGAAGCATAAATCTTTGTTCTTTTTGAAAAACTCTCACTTAATGCTGTTGTCCATTTAGGTTCATCTTTCAGTAGTCGCCATGCATACTCAAATTTGAACAGTTCGCCCTTATTTTAACAAAAAATAGTATATGCATAAACTATATATGATATCATTCTTTGAGCTTTCACTTTTATTTCTATGAATAGCTTATTTGTAGCACCCAACGAACTTTTAAACTGCACTATTCAATCGGTGCCATTGAGATTTTAGTTGAACGGATTCTTTCTCTTGTAACCAACCACGATAGTTGTTATAATTATCTTTGATTCTTGACAAAAAAAACTATCTGCTTTTTGGTCAACACCAATACCTGCATCCTTTGAAATATTGAGCCATACTTGAATAACAAGTACATTTTTTTTCATTGTAAACCTGACTCAAAATTTTTTTTGACTTGCATTTTCTCCTCCTTCATCGAGCACAATATTTTCCAAACTGACTTGGGTGGAAAATTGTGAAACTTGAGACTTAAACATGGACCCGACTAGTGTTTCAGGTTCTTGATCAGTGGACTCTGCACCGCTAGTACCCATTGGAGGAGGCTTATAAAATATGGCGGGATTTGTTGGTTGGAATGGAAGCATATCTATACCACTAGTACCTATTGGAGGCCTATAAAATATGGTAAGATTAGTTGGTTGGAATAGAAACATAGGAAATTAAAAAAATTTAGTATTTGGATTATTTTGTGGATTTGGAAAAAAAAATGGAGAAATTTGAGAATTATGACTAGTGGGAGATTGATAATTTTACATAAAATGTAATAAAGAATTCAAATTAACTTGATTAGGATCCATTTGTCAAAACAAATAAAGTTATGAGTTGAAGAAAAAGATAAGGAGAATTGATGAATTAAGAATTTGAGTGTAAATTTTTTAAAGAGTTTTTCACAATTTATAGAGTGATATTGAAAGTCTCCAACAGCTATATTCCAACAGCCATTTTTCATCTTTATATTTTTTTATTGCTTCTCCATTTTTCCCATTCTACGATAGTTTTTATTTATTTATTTTTTTCATCTTTTCCATAAAGCCTCTCGCAAGAACCCATTTTTTCCATCCCTTTTTGGAAGCTTCCATCCTCCTCTCGAGAAAGCTCACTTCCTCTTCTGCCTCTTCAAGCCTCACGAAAGCTTCTCCATCTTCCTCGGTTTTTCCAAGTGATTCTCGAAGCCTCCAACAGCCTCATGCCTAATTTCATTTCCATCCTATTCGAGCCTCCAGCCTCATGCCTCACACCTCATGCCTCATGCTTCACAGGTTTAAGGCGTTCTACCCATTCAAGCATTCATCTCATTCCCAGCTTTATCGCATTCCATCTTCCTTCGTTCTTCGTTCTAGATCTTTCTTCGCTCTTCGTTCCAAATCTTCATTTGGCTTCATTCTCAAATTTTGGTTGTTGCGATTTCTAGATGCCTTGTTTTTGCGATTTTAGATTTCTGGTTGTTGATTTTCAAAGCCTCCAAGAGTTTGAGAACGAAGTTTGAGAACCAGATCTTCATAGCGTTTCATTCTGCTTCTGGTTTCATTCTGTTTCATCTTCATCTTCGTTCCAAGTTTTCAAGTTTCTGAATTCTGGATTCCAAGTTTTGTTGTTGATTTCTGATTTTCTTGTTAATTTTGTTTTTGATTTTTGGTTAATTTTTGTTTTCGATTTCTGGTTGAATTTTTCTGTTTTTTATTTTATTTTCTTCTTTTGGCTTTCTGATTTCTAGTGGTTTCTACTTTTCATTTCAGGAGATGTGGATTGATGCAGAAGATATAGGAAAGCAATGAAACCAACGAGATATACTGGTCGATGGAGGAAGAACAACGATCGACTGATTTTTTTTATTATTTTTGCTCTTGAATTTGGCTATAAGCAGTGTTGTTTCTGCAAGTAACGGGAGTGCCACACTGGAGCACTCCAACGGTTGCTAATAGATAAGATGCGTTACTTGTTTCGTTCTTAGATTTAAGCATTGCAACCATTGTAGATGCTCTTAGTTTACCCTATCCATGCTCTAACATGATATTGCAACCATTGATACCTTGGTACCTTTTTATTTTTTATTTTTAGTATCTTTAATGTTGTAAGTTTATATGTTTTATATGATAATTTAAATTAATTGTCAAATAAATAATATATTTAATTTTTTATAAATTAATAAGACAAATTTTATAACGTGAGATTCTCAAAATTTTCCAATAATATCAAATGCAAGTATGCAATATCTAATAAAACATCAAAGTTTTAAGATATTTATATATTAAACACAAACATTCCACGCTAATGCCAATTTTTGTTTTGGTAGTACAAATATTTTTATACTTTTTAATATAAAACTAGTCTCTCTAATAATACTAAAGCTACTACTCCTCTCCGCAATTATTCTTCGCAAGCTTGAACTCCTAATGCCAATTTTGTTTATTTGTTTTTTATTTTATAGCAAAGGCTGAGAGGACTTAAGAGAGTTCTCGTAGAATTAAACGGAATCCAAACACCATGTTTATCATATGATATGGAAATCTAACCCATCTTCCATCACGGCACATATTAATAACTATCCCTTGTAGCGTTGTCAACATGGGTTAGACTCAGATTCTAACAAAGTGTTGGGTTCGCAGAATCAATGATTCTTAGAAATCATATTCTAAAAAATATTCTTATGTTTGGTTGATCACAAATATTCATAGAAATGTTTTATTACATTTTTAAAAATCTAATATTCTCACATTTAGTTCACACTAATATTCTTGGGAATGTTTAACAATTTTTTAAAATTACCCCCCCCCCCATTTTAACATATAAAGAAGATAATATATATATATATATATGTAATTAAATAAAATATAAACAACAAAAAAAGATAAAGTATATGTTAGAGTTTAATGTATAAAATTTTAGAGTTTGAGATTTAAATGTTTTGAAATTTTGAAGTTTAGAATTTGTAATTTTAAATTTTAAATTTTAATATTTGAGTTTTTAAGATTTAAAGTTTAAAATTTAAAATTTTGACATTTGAAATTTAAAACTAAATATAAATTTATAGGATAAGAGAATAAAAATGTCTTTCAACTTTACAAAAAATATTTTCCATCCCATTAAAATATCTAATGTTATCTTTTGACTTCACAAAAATGTCTTTTGTTTTTAGAAAATATCACAATAATTTGTTTTCTTTTTCTTTTGATTGGAAGTAAAATGATAAATGCATAGTAGCTTAGCAATTAAGGGGCCATAAGTTGAAAAAGTTCATGAGTGGGTTTTTCATAAAAAAAATTGCTCCCAATATGTTTTTTTTATCAAAAGAATACTAAAGAGAATTAATTTTTAAAAAGAGTTTAGAGGTGTTTTGTCTCTTCATATATGTTTTTTTATATTTTTCATATTTTATTGTGTTAATTATATTTTTATTATATTGAATTGTATTTTTTTATATAGTGCTTTAAGTTAATGCTTGAAAAGTGTGTTGATCTTATATTCTTTAGTACTAATATCTGATTTTTTATTTATACAAAAGCATATAATTAAATTATTTATATTTAATCTCAATAATTTTAATACTCACTATTAATTAATTCATTTTTTAAAATTTTTATTATTAATAATTAAATCAAGAGGTAACTAGTAACCCTTTGAAAAAAAACATATTATATCCTATTTTATTGCCATATATTTACAGAAATTCAATGCATTTTTTTATCGTAGTCAACTAGGTATTTCCAATAAATAGAATATTTTGAAAATATGTATTATAAATCATATTTGTAATTAATACAAAAAATAAAATAATTATAAACAATATTATATCGAACACTGTTTTAAATGTCTTTTCTCTCATAAATGCTTTAAGTTAATGTTTGAAAAATGTGTTGATCTTATATTCTTTAATATTAATATCTGATTTTTTTATTTATTCAAAAGTATATAATTAAATTATTTATATTTAGTCTCAATAATTTAAGTACTCACTATTAATTCATTCATTTTTTAAAAATTTATTATTAATAATTAAATCAAGAGGTAATTAGTAACCTTTTGGAAAAAACCACTTTATATCCTATTTTATTGCCGTATATTTACAGAAATTCAATGCATTTTTTTATAGTAGCAAACTAGGTATTTTCAATAAAGAGAATATTTTGAAAATATGTATTATAAATTATATTTATAATTAATACAAAAAATAAAATAATTATAAACAAAATGATATCGATCACTATTTCAAGTGTCTTTTCTCTCATAAAATCATACTTACCCAAAGAAAATCATTTTGACTTGATTTGTTAGTTACACATCTGCATCTAACACAGATATGATACAATAAGTATAGAAGGATAGACTTACCTTTCTAAACAAATAAAATATTAGATATTTGTACTAAAGAATGCGTAAAAAATACATTTCTCAATCATTAATCTAAAACATTATATTAAAAAAATATAATTCAACATTACAAAAAGACAACTAATGCAATAAAATATGAAGAACATAAGAAACATATGTGAAAATGCATAACATCTTTCCACGCTCTTTTAAAATTAATTTTTTTAACTCTTCTTTATCAAGATATGAGTAAATAAATTATAAATTTTAATATAAAAAGTATAAAATCTTAAATTTTTAATAACTCTCATAAAGAGCAGAAATTTTACTTATAAAAAGAAGAGAATTCTTACAATTAAATAAAAATTTATAAAAAAAATAAGAAAGGAGATGGCAAGGGTGAAACATGCCACCAAAAGCAACATTTGCTGCAATATCTCAGTAAATAAATCAAAGTAAATAAATATAGATTGAGTTAACTTACTTAAAGAATCTATAGTTTTGGAGACAAACTTACAATCTAATAGATCCTCTTAGCTTTGTAGAGAAAGTATAGAGAGAGAGAATGATTGAGAAGAATGAACAGAGAGTGGTGTGGTATGGCTGATAAAACTAATTCTTATGCACGATGTTTCAACGTGCAGAAGAATCAGTCAAAAAATAATCACTTTAAAAAATAATTAATAAATAATTAAATAAATTAAATTATTTCTTTCTCTCTCTAATTTAGTCAACTTTTTGATAGGAATAAAAACTGATAGTTAAAAGATTATAGGTTAGACCTCTGTCCAACTTTCCTGTGCGATTCACCTATCACAGTCCACACAAGATTATAACGATCCAATTTGTACTGGTTTAATAATTAATTAAAATGACAATCCACTATAAAATATTCCAATAATCTTCCACTTGAATTGTATTTAATTAATTATTTGAAAAACATCATTAAGCCATTATCACAATTCAACAAATGAAACTTCACAAAATCACTAGATCTTATGGGGAAACAAGTGATATCAGACACAAATATAATATTTCATAATTTGAATAGGACATAATATATTCTTTTATTTCTAACTCAATTTAGTAAGCGAAAGCTATATCTAGACGAGTGCAGACCTGACCATACATAAGGCTACCTACAGCGAAAGCGTATGGTATCTTTCTCATTTTAGCCCTTTTCTTATCATCCTTAGGACACTACAATTATGATAATATTTCACATTTCTGAATAGGAGCAGGAGAGGGAGCGTAAAACTCCATTTTGAATTGTTTAAGTACTCGCTCAATGTAGGTTGCTTATGATAAATTAAGAGTGCCACAAGATCTATCACGATGAATTTGTATCCCAAGGACGAAAGAAGTTTCACCAAGATCTTTCATATCAAATTCACACGATAATAATTGATTTTTCTTATTGAGAAAACTCATCGAAATACTGGCAAACAAAATATCATCAACATAAAGAACTAAAATTACAAAATTGATTCCATTAAATTTTTTATAAATGTATTGATCTGAGACATTCTTAACAAAACTGAGTGAAGTGATGACTTTGTCAAATTTTAAATACCACTATTTGGAGGCATGTTTCAACCCATAGATAGATCTCTTCAATTTACACACTAAGTGTTCTTTTCCTAATTCAACAAAACCATCAAGCTGAGTCATATAGATTTTTTCATACAAGTTTTCATTTAAAAAAGCAGTCTTGACATTCATCTGGTGAAATTCAAGATCAAATTGTGCAACTACAACCATAACCACTCTAAAAAAATCCTTAGTGGAAATTGGAGAGGAGGTATTTGTGTAATCAATACCTTATTTCTAGTTGTAGCCTTTAGCTATAAGTTTAACTTTATGTTTATCAACTTCACCTGTAGGTCTTTGTTTAGTTCTAAAAATTCATTTGTAACCTACTGGCTTAAACCTCTTTGTTAACTCTACAAGTTCCCACACATGATTGTGATACATGGAGGCAATTTCTTCCTTCATAGTCTCTAGCCATTCAGAAAAGTGAGTACCTGATATAGCTTCTTAGTAGAATATAGGATCTAAATTATTAATATCTGAATCAAATTTTTGTAAATACACCATGTAATCACTGAGAATAGCAGACCTACGAATCCTTTGAGATCACCTTAGTTCAGCAAATGGCTCCTCATCATCCTCTAAAGGTGGTTCCTACTCACATTCATCTTGATCCACGATATTATTTTTATCTACTGGAGAGGGTGCCACAGTAGGCATAGGTAAAATATTGCTTTCATCTCATAAAGAGATAGACTTGAGCATAGAACTCCCACTTGCCAAGACATCTTCAAATAAATATGCTCGATTTGACTCGATGACCCTAGTAGTGAGATCTGGACAATAAAATCTATATCTACGAGAATCAATGCAATATCCAAAAAAAATCAGTAATGATTTTAGAATTGAGCTTCATTTGTTGTGAATTGTAGAGTTTTACTTGTGCTTTACAACCCCATACTCATATATGCTTCAATGTTGGAGTCTTTTCAAAATACAATTCATATGGATTCTTTGAGATCGATTTGTTGGGAACTTGATTCAAAATGTAAATAATAGTTTTCAATGCATCACCCTACAAGAACTCTGGTAATGAAGAATGATTGATCATATTTGTAGTACGATTCCGCCTTTCTACTACCCCATTTTGTTACTGGTTGCCAAGCATTGTATACTGAGTTTTAATACCATGTTCTTGTAGATATAAAGAAAATGGGTCATGATTCCTATCAATCTTAGTATATCTTTCATAATACTCACCAACCCTATCAGATCTGACAGCTTTAATTAATTTGTCATATTTCAATTCAACTAGCGCTTTAAAATTCTTAAATGCATTTAAAGATTCTCTTTTTCCACGCAAAAGATTAATCCATTCAAACTGAGAGTAATCATCTATGAAATTAATATAATACTTGAACCCACCCATAGCCATAGGTTTGATAAGTCTACATATATTAGTATGGATAAGGTCTAAAATATTTTCAGACCTCTTTGCCCTTTTATGTCTAACTCTAGCTGAAAATTTACCCTTGATGCAATCAACACAAGTTTCAAATTTTGAGAAATCAAAGTTTTGTAGAACACTTTGTTTAGTCATTCTTTCTAATATCTCTTTAGAAATGTGGCCCAATCGGCGGTGCCACAACATAGAGAAATTATCACCAAGTCTCTGGCGTTTATTCCTAATCACAACATTGATTTGAGGATTATAAAATTAATGTGACCAATCATTCAAACGATATAAACTACATGTTAATGATGCAGGGCCAACAATGATAGAATCAAAACAAACATTAATCTTTCCATTTTTTTGAAAAAATAAATAATCATCAACATCCAATACAGAAGTTGAAATTAAACTCTTTATTGCAAAAAGTGTAACAACTCCATTTAAGTATCAATTTTTTTTAAAAAAATACCATGAAGTTATTACTTCGTTACAACTTAACTCAATATAATATTTATTTAATTTAAACAATACAGAGTTTACATACATGTCATTAATCAAAACATACGTACAACATATCAAACACATAAAAATCTACATCTTATTTATTCTGGTTAACCAATTCCGGAGATACAGGTGCGGGTGGTTGCACCTTCACCGGGATCTAAGCCAACTCGACCACAAACATTTTATTTGCTTCTGGGATCTGCCCAATATAAAGTATTCGATCCAACGTGCACTAAAAGACAGCTATAGAAAAATCTGCATAACTAATTTTCTGAACATGATATGGAAATATAGTGAGAATTAAATCCCAGTAAGTTCTACAATAAATCATCATCAATATAGCTCATCACGTCATGTTCAGCTGTATAAACTACAGAAAATATCTTTGGTCACATAATGCATTATATCTATGCACATAAGAATCATACAGTAATGATATGTATGACAAGATTAACTATTTTCAGAATATCATATGATGGCCATCAACTTATTCTCATTTCAAGCTACCCTGGTCAGGGTGAGTATCCTCTACTCTTCGGTACGGGCTTTTCTCGCTTCGTCCGACATGGCACACTTTCTCTTTCTTTTCTCATAATCATAATCATAACCGTTGGTAGGGCGTCCCCTACTGGTACACCACACGGATTGCCATGTGACCGTGCTCATTTCTTTTCTTTTCACAATGATAGCAAAAAATATGCTTTCAATAACAAGTATGTTCATCAAAATATAACTATTACCATAAATCATTGGTAATCAAGCCATGAACATAACCATTTCAAATAATACTTTATAAAATATTTCTATGTCAAAATTTTACACTTAAGATGGTAAGAAGTTCATACAATGGCAATGACTATGGCATATACTAGTCATTTATAAGATTCGTCTTCTTTTTTAAATATTAATTTTATTTCTTTATTTTTTTGATGTAGGTTTTCATCATATCTAACCTTCTCTTACAAATCAGAGCATAACACCCTCAATTGAACTCTGATGTAGGTGATCTTAGTGTCAATTTCAAGATAAAACAATTATCTAAAACTATTATGTTGAACATTGTAGCGAAATATTAAGAAATCAAGGTGATATTACTCCCTAAATGTACAGGTTATTTCTTCTCGGATAGGTTCTGACCTCTACCTACTAATCAGACCATATCTACCTCATATGGACTCTAACTTGAGTAATTCCAGTGGATAAAAATCTGTGACACACATATCTATAATTCTTATGTTAACCATTTGTTTTAATTCCATACAGATAATTCTCAGAAATTAAAATACAGAAGCTGTCCTAACATATTCTTCCCTGATGAACCATTTTCTGACCTTTGACTACTAATCAGCTCATATCTTCCTCATATGGACTCCAAATTGAATGATTACAGTGGCCAAAAATCCATGACACACATAGCTATAATTCTTATGTTAACCATTTATTTTAATTCCATACAGATAATTCTCAGAAATTAAAATATAGAAGCTGTCCTAACATATTCTTCCCTGATGAACCATTTTCTGACATTTGACTACTAATCAGCTCATATCTTCCTCATATGGACTCCAAATTGAATCCTTCCAGTGGATAAAAATCCATGACACACATAGCTATAATTCTTATGTTAACCATTTATTTTAATTCCATACAGATAATTCCCAGAAATTAAAATACAGAAGCTGTCCTAACATATTCTTCCCTGATGAACCATTTTCTGACCATTGACTACTAATCGGACCATATCTACCTCATATGGACTCCAAATTGAATGATTCCAGTGGCTAAAAATCCGTGACACATATATCTGTAATTCTTATGATAACCACTTATTTTAATTCTCTACAGATAATTCCCAGAAATTAAAACACATAAGCTTAAAATTCTGCCACCCATAGCCATACCCATGCAGAACTTTCTATATCAGTCTAAGTATTCAAACATACATCACATGAAAGATCAATATGTAACATGATATAGTAACATCCATGACCAATCATCAAAGTTCTAAGATCAAAATCTCATATAAATATTATAAGTTTCAAAAGTTTTCTTCAAAAAGAAATATTGTTAAACTTACCTGGAGCACTTAGTCCCCTAGACTTCTCCTTCCTCTTTCTTCCTTTCTTCCTCTCATTTCCTCACTCTACCTTGCTTCTATTTTTTCCTCTCTCTCATTTGAACGAAATTAAAATGTTGTAGGGGTGGGTTTTGCTTAAATAGACCACCAAATAATACACCTTTCATGATCATGGGTCTACCTTATCACAATTAGGATACACTTTGTTGAATTTTTGGAAAACAAACAACTTATGTTCTTGTCTTCCTCTTCCTTAGTCAAGATATGTATAGGAAAAGGAGATTTGTATTTTGAAAATTATGATGATATGTTCTTAAGATAAGGGACAAGGTCCCTTTGATTTAAGGAGTCATTTCCATTTTCTTTTGTCTTAAACAAGTATGATAGGTTTTCCTTTTTATGTGGCAAATTTCTAGCCCTTGAATCTCCATTATTTGGTTGATATTATTTGTGTGGGATATGAATGTTTTGTCCTAATGCCATGTATTATCATACCACTTGCTAAAATTATGAGTGTAGGATATAGATGTTTTTGTCCTAAAGCCTTGTATTATCATGCCACTTGCCAAAATGATGAATGTAGAATCACACCATTTGCTAAATTTTTGTCTTAAATGTAACCTAATCTTTATTATTATTACATTATTATATCATCACCTAATTTATTTTATTTTATTTTTCCTCTTGGATTTGGGCTTATTCCTACCCATTATGGGCTTATTCCTACCCATTATGGGCTTATTCCTACCCATTTTCTTTGCTTTGGATAAAATTCTACCTTTCTTGGTGGGCTTGGTCACATTTTCATAATTTTTGAGCTATTGGTCCAATTACTATATCATAGTTCAAGTCTATGTTTTATTTCTTGCTTAGGTTATCCAATGGGCTTGCTAGAAACTTATGTGAAGTGGAAAAACTCTATATCAAGTGTCCATAGGTAAAAGCCCAATGTATGGGTAAAGATTTTAAACTTAGTAACTCTAGTTCTTGAATTAGGAAAAATTACCCTAATACAATGTTCTTGAAATTTTAAGACCTTTGCTTGTTTCTAAAAATTTATCTTCCTTATCCAAGACTTTTACATCTCTTTAGTATGTTATTTCTAATTTCTTTCCTATTAGGTTTTCCCTCTTTATTTGTTCTCTTAATGTTAGAAACATTTTCTATGCATATACATAAGGTGAAGAATATCTAAGGATTATATTTCCTTAGATATCTAAAATATTGTCTAATAAATTTTATTTCCTTAATTAAATATTTTTGTACTTTTATCAATAAAAAAAACGAAATTAGGGATGTTACATTTCTCTCCCCCTAAAAGAAATTTTGTCCTCAAAATTTCAAAAATTACCTAATAAAAACAATTACGGATATTTCTTCCACATAACTTCTTCCAGCTCCCAAGTTGCTTCTTCCAGAGTCAAACCTTCCCAGAACACATTAACAAGGGGAATGGTTTTATTTCTCAGTTGCTTCACGTCAGTGTCCAATATGGATGCAGGTACTAGCTGGTATGTCATATTCTCCTTTATTTGGATTGGTTCATCCTGTATTACATGTGATGAATCTGGAAGATACTTCCGCAGCTGTGATACGTGGAAAACATTATGCAGGTTGAACAAATTAGGTATGAGAGCAACTTGATATGTTGATGTCCCTACTTTCTTCAGAATTTGGTAGGGTCCCAAAAATCGCGGACTTAGCTTTCTTGTTTTGAGAGACCTACCAACTCCAGTAGTCAGGGAAAGTTTCAGAAATACCTGGTCTCCTTCCTCAAACTCTAGAGGTCTATGTCTCTTATCGTAGTAACTCTTTTGCCGACTCTGAACTGTAAGTATTTTGTCTCGTATCATCCTGATTTGTTCAGTGGTTTGTTGAACTAGATCAGGACCCAACAAGTTCTTTTCTCCTACCTCAAACCAACATAGTGGAGATCGGCACTTTCTACCGTATAAAGCTTCATAGGGGGCCATCTTAATACTAGAGTGATAACTATTATTATAAGCAAACTCTACTAAAGGTAGGTACTTATTTCATCCTTTACCTTGCTCTATCACACAGGCCCTCAACATATCTTCTAAGGTTTGAATGGTGCATTCTGTCTGCCCATCAGTTTGAGGATGGTAGGCAGTACTGAACCGCAACTGAGTACCAAAAGCTTCCTGCAATGCCTTCCAAAACCTTGATGTGAAACTTGGATCTCTATCAGAAACGATATTTAAGGGAATTCCATGTAGTCTAACTATTTCCTGAACGTACAATTGGGCTAATTTATCCAGTGAATAGTTAATTTTGTTGGGCAAGAAGTGAGCAGATTTGGTTAATCTGTCAATTATTACTCAGATAGAGTCATGTCCCACTGAAGTTTTAGGTAATCCCACAACAAATTCCATTGAGATACTGTCCCATTTCCATTTAGGGATCTCAAGAGGTTGTAGAAATCCCACTGGCTTTTGATGCTCCACCTTCAACTTTTGACAAATGAGACAGTTCGCCACAAACTCAGCAATGTCATTTTTCATCCCTGGCCACCAATACATCCTTTTTAAATCGTGGTACATTTTAGTGCATCTAGGATGGACTGTGTATTTACTCTGATACGCTTCCTACAGGATCGTAGTCCTCAACTCTCGTTCTTGAGGGACACAAATCCTTCCCTGATACATGATTGCTCCATCTTCCATGACAGAAAAATTACCTTAGTCTTTATAATCCTGTAAGTATTGGTTGTGAGCTTGAGCCTCTTTGATCTGGGCTCTAAGGTCACACCCTATACTTAAACCATTAATGGCAAGATTCTTTGGAGTAAGAGTAGTGGCTAGCTTCAAATTTTGAAACTCCTCTAGCATCTGCATCTCATACACCATCATCTGACCCATGTGTAGAGATTTTTGACTCAAGGCATCTACTACAACATTCGCTTTTCTGGGATGATACTTTATCTCAAACTTGTAGTCATTGAGAAATTCTACCCATCTTCGTTGCCTCATATTTAACTCCTTTTGATCAAAAAGGTATTTAAGACTCTCATGATCACAATATACTTCAAAGGTTGCCCCGTACAAATAGTATCGCCAAATTTTTAAGGCAAACACTACTGCCGCTAATTCAAGATCATGGGTTGGATAGTTTCCTTCGTGGGGTCTCAGTTGCCTAGAGGCGTAAGTAACTACTCTCTTATCTTGCATCAACACACATCTTAGCCCTTTCTTTGAAGCGTCACTATACACTTCAAAATATCCTGTGGGGTCTGGAATAATTAAAACAGGAGGAGTGGTCAGTCTTGTCTTCAGTTCCTGAAAACTAGCTTCACATTGATCAGTCCATTTGAAAGGACTTCCCTTCCTGGTCAATTTAGTCAATGGCAAGGCTATATGAGAGAAGTTTTGTATAAACCTCCAGTACTATCCTGCCAAACCTAGGAAACTTCTGATTTTTGGAACCGTCTTTGGTCTCTCCCACTTAATCACTGCTTCCGTCTTGCTAGGATCTACGGCTACCCCTCTATTAGAGATGACATGTCCGAGAAACTTCACCTCTGACAGCCAAAATTCACACTTCTCCAATTTAGCATATAACTTTTTCTCTTTCAGCACTTGCAGCACGATTCGGAGATGTCGTTCATGTTCTTTCTCACTCTTAGAATATATCAAGATGTCATCAATGAACACTACAACAAATTGATCTAGGTAGGGTCAAAAAATGCGATTCATGTAATCCATGAAAATTGCAGGTGCATTTGTCAACCCGAAGGGCATTACGAGAAACTCATAGTGCCCATACCTAGTCCTGAAGGCAGTTTTTGGTACGTCCTCCTCCTTGATCATAATCTAATGATATCCTGACCTCAAGTCAATTTTAGAAAATATGGAGGCTCCCTTCAATTGATCCAATAAGTCATCTATCCTAGGGAGAGGGTACTTGTTTTTTATAGTCACCTTATTTAGTTGTCTGTAATCTATGCATAGTCTCAAACTCCCGTCTTTCTTCTTAACAAACAATACAGGAGCTCCCTAAGGTGATACACTCGGTCTAATGAATTGCTTGTCTAATAGTTCCTCCAACTGCTTCTTGAGTTCTTGTAGTTCCTTCGAGGCCATTCGATATGGTGCAATAGAGATAGGCCCTGTCCCAGGTAGAAGATCAATAGAAAACTCTATCTCTCTCTTGGGAGGTAAGCCTGGAATATCTGATGGAAATACTTCAGGAAACTCATTGGCTATTGGGATTTCATCAAGCTTCGATTCGACTTCTAGGTTTTATAAATACAAGAGAATGTATCCAAGTACTCCATTCTTCAACTCCCTATTAACTTGATTGGCATTTAGCATCAATAACTGGACCTCCTCTTTCAGAGTAGGAGGTAGAAATTCAACGGTCTTGTTACAACAATTCAATAAGACTTGATTTCTAGACATCCAGTCTAACCCTAGAATGACCTCAATACCTCTTAAAGGTAAACAGACGAGGCCTACAGAAAAAGTTTTCTCCTGGATGGTGACTTGACAATCTTTACATACAGAGGAAGTTAATACTCGTTCCCTTGTAGGAGTTACTACGGATAGCTCATAGGGAGTTTCAGAAATAGGAAACTGAAACTTCCTAATACATTCTTCCGATATAAATAAATGACTAGCACCGGAGTCAAATAACACTATAAGAGCAAATCCATAGATATAGTATGTATCTTGAATCATTTCAGAAGATTGAGCTGCCTCTTGGCCACTCAGGGTGAAAACCCTTCCTTTCACCTGAGGCCTCTGTTCTGGCTGCTTCCCCACATTCTGTGGGCAGTTTCTTGCAAAATGTCCCTTCTGTCCGCAATTGAAGCAGACATCTTGTCCTATGTAGCATGGCCAGTTACCATGCATGCGTCCGCACTTAGCGCACTTCCCTGGGGCGAGGTTTTGTTGAAAAGGTCTAAGACCCACAATCAATGGCCTCTTACCAGCTCCATATACACTTCTTCTAACGTTCTTTCCAGAGTTGGGAAAATTTTTCTTCCTCTTCCATAGGTTTCGCCTTTTCTTCTCGTCCTCCACTGCCCTTAAACTCTTTTCCAGGAGTCTGCATTTATTTACCAAAGGTACAAACTCCCTGATCTCCATAGCTATAACAGCATTCTTTATCTCCGGGTTTAGTTCTGGTTCAAACTTAACTGCCTTTCATGCTTCATCTGGGTTATATCGCAGATAAGAGGAGAACTTAGACAGCTCCTCGAACCTTGCGATATACTGATCCACGGTCATGCTGCCTTGCCTAAGTTGGAGAAATTCGATCTCTTTCTCTGCCCGTACAGTACTTGGAAAGTACTTTTCAAAAAAAATGTCCTTGAACACTTGCCAGGTGATCTGTCTTCCCTGATGAGCTAAAAGTTCTCTAGCTCCATGCCACCAGTATTCTGCTTCATCCTTTAACATATATGCAGCAAAAATAACTTGCTGCTCCTCAGTACAGCCCATTACCTCAAAGATTTTCTCTAATTCCCTTATCCACCTTTCGGCCACCGTTGGGTCATAGCCACCTTGGAAACATGGTGGTCTAGTCCTTAGGAACTCGGATATGCCATTATCTTTTCCAGCCATCCGGTTGTTAGCACCATTCTCACCATTTGGGTTATTAGGATTCTAGAGATATTGTAAAATTTGGTTGGTGGTCATGACTTGGTCTCGAATTGCCGTGGCCAGGTTGTGCAGGGTTTCCTCTGCATTGGTTACTGGATTCCTCCTTGGTGGTGGCATTTCCTACTATGGCAAAAACAAAGTTATGCTGCTATTGAGGTGATCAAGCCCAATAGTTAGTTCAAAAATATTTAATAGCAGTCATAACACCACCTCGGCATATAGATAGGAAACACTAGTAATTTTTTACCTATATGAATCACTGATCCCTTACACAGCACAACCACAACATACTCAAGACACTATAAGATCGATTCAGATAACCATCCACCCACTGGCAATTTAGGATCGACCTGCTCTGATACCAATTATGTAACAGCTCCATTTAAGTATCAAATTTTTTTTTTAAAATACCATAAAGTTATTACCTCATTACAACTTAACTCAATATAATATTTATTTAATTTAAACAATACAGAGTTTACATACATGTCATTAATCAAAACATACGTACAACATATCAAGCACATAAAAATTTACATCTTATTTATTCTGGTTGACCAATTCCGGAGATACAGGTGCGAGTGGTTGCACCTTCACCGAGATCTAAGCCAACTCGACCACAAACATTTTATTTGCTTCTGGGATCTGCCCAACATAAAGTACTCGATCCAACGTGCACTAAAATCCAGAGCTATAGAAAAATCTGCATAACTAATTTTCTGAACATGATATGGAAATATAGTGAGAATTAAATCCCAATAAGTTCAACAATAAATCATCATCAATATAGCTCATCACGTCATGTTCAGTTGTATAAACTACAGAAAATATCTTTGGTCACATAATGCATTATATCTATGCACATAAGAATCATACAGTAATGATATGTATGACAGGATTAACTATTTTCAGAATATCATATGATGGCCATCAACTTATTCTCATTTCAAGCTACCCCAATCAGGGTTAGTATCTTCTACTCTCCGGTACGGGCTTTTCTCGCTTCGTCCGACATGGCACACTTTCTCTTTCTTTTCTCATAATCATAATCATAACCGTTGGTAGGGCGTCCCCTACTGGTGGATCACACGGATTGCCATGTGACCGTGCTCATTTCTTTTCTTTTCACAATGATAGCAAAAAATATGCTTTCAATAACAAGTATGTTCATCAAAATATAACTATTACCATAAATCATTGGTAATCATGCCATGAACATAACCATTTCAAATAACATTTTATAAAATATTTCCATGTCAGAATTTTACACTTAAGATGGTAAGAAGTTCATACAATGGCAATGGCTATGGCATATACTAGTCATTTATAAGATTTGTCTTCTTTTTTAAATATTAATTTTATTTCTTTATTTTTTTGATGTAGGTTTTCATCATATCTAACGTTCTCTTACTAATCAGAGCATAACTCCCTCAATTGAACTCCGATGTAGGTGATCTCAGTGTCAATTTCAAGATAAAACAATTATCTAAAACTATTATGTTGAACATTGTAGCGAAATATTAAGAAATCAAGGTGATATTACTCCCTAAATGTACATGTTATTTCTTCTCGAATAGGTTCTGACATCTACCTACTAATCGGACCATATCTTCCTCATATGGACTCCACCTTGAATAATACCAGTGGTTAAAAATCCGTGACACACATATCTATAATTTTTATGTTAACCATTTATTTTAATTCCATACAGATAATTCCCAGAAATTAAAATACAGAAGTTGTCCTAACATATTCTTCCCTGATGAACCATTTTCTGACCTTTGACTACTAATCAGCTCATATCTTCCTCATATGGACTCCAACTTGAGTAATTCCAGTGGTTAAAAATCTGTGACACACATATCTATAATTCTTATGTTAACCATTTATTTTAATTCTATACAGATAATTCTCAGAAATTAAAATACAGAAGCTATCCTAACATACTCTTCCCTGATGAACCATTTTTTGACCTTTGACTACTAATCAGCTCATATCTTCCTCATATGGACTCCAAATGGAATTTATTCTAGTGGCTAAAAATCCATGATACACATAGATATAATTCTTATGTTAACCATTTATTTTAATTCCATACAGATAATTCCCAGAAATTAAAATATAGAAGCTGTCATAACATATTCTTCCATGATGAACCATTTTCTGACCTTTAACAACTACTCAGCTCATATCTTCCTCATATGGACTCCAAATTGAATGCTTCCAGTGGCTAAAACTCCATGACACATATAGCTATAATTCTTATGTTAACCATTTATTTTATTTCCATACAGATAATTCCCATAAATTAAAATACAGAAGCTTTCCTAACATATTCTTCCCTGATGAACCATTTTCTGACATTTGACTATTAATCGGACCATATCTACCTCATATAGACTCCAAATTGAATGATTCCAGTGGCTAAAAATCCGTGACACATATATCTTTAATTCTTATGTTAACCATTTATTTTAATTCCTTACAGATAATTCTCAGAAATTAAAACACAGAAGCTTAAAATTCTGCCACCCAGAGCCATACCCATGCAGAACTTTCTATATCAGTCTAAGTATTCAAACATACATCACATGCAAGATCAATATGTAACATGATATAGCAACATCCATGACCAATCATCAAAGTTCTAAGATCAAAATCTCATATAAATATTATAAGTTTCAAAAGTTTTTTTCAAAAAGAAATATTGTTAAACTTACCTGGAACACTTAGTCCCCTGGACTTCTCCTTCCTCTTTCTTCCTTTCTTCCTCTCCTTTCCTCACTCTACCTTACTTCTATTTTCTCCTCTCTCTCACTTGGACGAAATTAAAATGTTGTAAGGGTGGGTTTTGCTTAAATAGACCACCAAATAATACACCTTTCATGATCATGGGTCTACCTTATCACAATTAGGATACACTTTGTTGAATTTTTGGAAAACAAACAACTTATGTTCTTGTCTTTCTCTTCCTTAGTCAAGATATGTATAGGAAAAGGAGATTTGTATTTTGAAAATTATGATGATATGTTCTTAAGATAAGGGACAAGGTCCCTTTGATTTAGGGATTTATTTCTATTTTCTTTTGTCTTAAATAAGTATGATAGGTTTGCCTTTTTAGGTGGTAAATTTCTAGCCCTTGATTCTCTATTATTTGGTTGATATTATTTGTGTGGGATAAGAATGTTTTGTCCTAATGCCATGTATTATCATACCACTTGCTAAAATTATGAGTGTAGGATATAGATGTTTTTGTCCTAAAGCCTTGTATTATCATGCCACTTGCCAAAATGATGAATGTAAAATCACACCACTTACTAAATTTTTGTCTTAATGCCATGTAACATATTCTTTATTATTATTACATTATTATATCATCACCTAATTTATTTTATTTTATTTTTTCTCTTGGATTTGGGCTTATTCCTACCCATTATGGGCTTATTCCTACCTATTTTCTTTGCTTTGGATAAAATTCTACCTTTCTTGGTGGGCTTGGTCACATTTTCATAATTTTTGGTCTATTGGTCCAATTACTATATCTTAGTCCAAGTCTATGTTTTATTTCTTGCTTAGGTTATCCAATGGGCTTGCTAGAAACTTATGTGAAGTGGAAAAACTCTATATCAAGTGTCCATAGGTAAAAACTCAATGTATGGGTAAAGATTTTAAACTTAATAACTCTAGTTCTTGAATTAGGAAAAATTACCCTAATCCAATGTTCTTGAAATTTTAAAACCTTTTCTTATTTCTAAAAATTTATCTTCCTTATTCAAAAATTTTACATCTCTTTAGTATGTTATTTCTAATTTCTTTCCTATTAGGTTTTCCCTCTTTATTTGTTCTCTTAATGTTAAAAACATTTTCTATGCATATACATAAGGTGAAGAATATCTAAGGATTATATTTCCTTAGATATCTAAAATATTGTCTAATAAATTTTATTTCCTTAATTAAATATTTTTGTACTTTTATCAATAAAAAAAACGAAATTAGGGATGTTATAGAAAGTATATAAATAACATTATTCAAATTCAAAACATGTCCATAATTCAAATTTAAGAAAATGAATCTTATATATTCTACTGATACCTTATTCCCTATAATGCCAAAGACTATCCTCTGTGTCTCACTGGGGACCCTCTTGTCTTTGAGCCCTTGCAAAGAATTCACAACATGCACAGTTGCACCAGAATTCAACCACCAAGAGTTAGAAGATGCTTCAATATTATTATACTCAAAATAAACTAGAGCTAGAGGGATAAGGTGAAGAAATGTACCTTCCTTTTCTTATTTGTTTTTAAGTTTAAAACAATCAGTTCTCTTTTGACCGAATTTCTTACAATAATTGCAAGTGTCTTTAAAGAATTTCTATTTCAATTTGTCATTCTTTTCACCATTTTTCTTAAAGTTGGGTTTACAAGCCTTTTGTACCTCAGACTTCTTATCTTTCTTCTTATTCTATCCTCTAGATTGGCTACTAGAGCCATGAGATATATAGTTAACAGAATGAAAATTATTCTTCTTTATTTTGAGTAATCGAAATTAATTGGTCAATAGACCATTCTGCTTCTTGCAAATTATACGAAGTCCTCAAGAATTCGTACTCTGCCGGCAATGATTGAAGAACACAATAAACCAAGGTGCTTTCACCCAAATCAACTCCATATGATTTCAACTTGTTGTAGTAATGAACAAGTTTCAAAAAT
Organism: Gleditsia sinensis; assembly: GCA_037074535.1. Lineage (NCBI taxonomy): Eukaryota > Viridiplantae > Streptophyta > Magnoliopsida > Fabales > Fabaceae > Gleditsia > Gleditsia sinensis. The sequence goes on from CM073464.1 coordinate 63,953,801, forward strand.
ATGCTCTCTGACACCAGACACTCCATCATATCGAGTATTATCAAGTAGTGAAAGATAAAAAAAAATTTGACTTTTTTCAAGTCTCTTGTATTTATCACCAATGGATTTCAAATAGTTCACTGCAGTATCATTTTTAAAAATACTATCCTTAATTTCTTTTTCAAAGGTATACTTGATTACTGCCAAATAAATCTGGTTGGACTCAAACCATTGCTTATGATAGGTCTTGTCAGTAGCACTAGACTGCGGAGTAAAATCCCATAGTTTGGGTTGTCTCAAAGAAAAATCTTATTCAGAAATGATAAGGTACATATTTAAGGACACTTTTCAGTTATTATAATTAGTCTCATTAAAAACTTTTACAAATGATAGTTACACAAAAGTAAAAACTGAAATCAACAACAAAATGAGAAATAGTAATTATGCGCGCTCAATATAATTATAATACAAGATTTTCAAAATAAAATTTCAGTTATGCAACTATAATAGCACACAGAGAAATTTTTTTTTATACCATTAATATTTGGCTCACACAAAAGTCCATACAAAATATATTCAATATTTTTATATCTATGGGGTATAACAAATATTTAATACATTATAAGTGTTATATTTATGTCTATCCTTAAAAGTTCAAATTCTCAAAATTACATTAACAAAGTCATACCTATAGGGTTTGTCCATCATCAATGTAATATGATTTTAATCGTGGCAAATTATAAGTTTTTTTTAATGATCTATAAGACAAACTAAATATATTTCATGAGTCTCTAGAGTTTATTAGGAATTAGGAAAATACTAGGTGAATAAATACAATTTTAAGAAGTGTTCAAGCGTAAAAACATAATTCTGGAGTTTTTTTTAGACAAGATTGGGCTTGTTATTTGGACCAGTATATAATCCTTTTTTTTGTTTCACTTGGCTAGTAATTCGGCCCAAGCCCTTTTTATATTTATTTAATTTCTTTTGTTTACTTTGGACTAGGCCTTATCAATTGGCCCAATAACTATTGCCCAAAAGGAGAGCCTACCATTTTACCTTAAGTGAAACAGTGCATTTCACTCGTGATCCAGTCGAAGCTCAAACCCAAGTCCAAGCCCGAGCCCACACCACAATGCATCTTTTCCCTCACCTAGACGGATCCCTAAGACCCGACTCGATTGGCATCGTGACCCGATTAATGCGCCGCAAACTAGAGGATTTTTAGGCGAGTTTTTTGCCAATCGAGACGGTGGTTCCCAGGAAAAAAACCATCGTTATGGCTGAAAAAACATGAAGAATTTGTTTCTTTCATTGATTGATGCAATCATCCAGCGAACAGTAAGATCTATAATCCAAAAGTTCTCTTATGCAAACTTCAATCTCTGGCTCACCAGAGCATCGCCAGAGCTCTTACTAGCCGATGGGCGAAGCATACATGAATGCGAGAAGTTCTCGCTTCGGGTGTGAGAGGGAGGCCTGAGTTTGATTCTCGCAGCACCCCCATTGAGGATTTTGCAACACCCCATCGAATAGAATGGGGTAGAGATACATGCAGGTTCTTCACATTAAGGTTTGATTGTTATTATTTATGGACCCAGTTCAATTATCTTTATCTATTTTTTAGAACAATGAGAAGAAACATAAACTAACAGGATATTTTTGGGGATTTTAGGGTATGCATATATGTTTCAGGAATTGATGTGAGTGTTGGGATCTATTACAAAAGGCTAATTCTAGCTTGGGACATGAGCTCTAGTTTACCAGATTTAATTATCATATTCTCATAGCATAAAATAGAGAAATTGATATTAAAATCCTACCCATCAAAGTAATCGTAAAAGACAATAAAACTTTTTTACAATTAAACACAATTGAGATATTACAAATTATGCTTTGAAACTAAGTGTTGCAATATTTTAATAAATAAATTAAAATAATTAAATATAAATTGAGTAAATTTATTTAAAAAATTTATAATTTTAGAGACAGACTTACGACCTACTAAACTCTCTTAATTTTATAAAAAAAATACAAAAAGAGAAAGTAATTAAAAAAAATGAATAAAGTGCAGTGTGGTTTGATTGATAAAATTAATTTTTATGTACAATATTTCAACGAATAGAAAAATTAATTAAAAAATAATTACTTTAAAAAATAATTAATAAATAATTAAATAAATAAATTTTTATTTTTTATTTTTTTGAATCAGTCAATTTTTTGATAAAAATAAAAATTAATAGTTCAAAAATTATAAATTTGACCTCTATTTAATTTTTTTAATATAATTTATTTATCACAATTTATATAAAATTATAACAATCTAATTTATATTAAATTTAATAGTTAATTAAAATAATAATTAACTATAAAATATTTCAACAGCATCCTCGTATCAATATAATTTTTGTCTAAGAGAGATTTGCGTTACGTTAGGGTTTACCTCTTTCGCTAACAAAGGACACTAATATTAAAGAAAGAGTAAAAAATTAGGATTTGGACTCATCAAAGCTTATGGATATCGATCAATAAATAAAAAAATCTAGAAGTCCTATCTAGACGTCATGTCATCATGGCTGCAATTAAGTGGATTAGAAAAAGTAGACACGTTTTTTGTTGTTGTTTAATCGTACACTTCTTTTCTCGTATTGGCGGCCATTAATATGATATTTTAGTCTAAGGACGTCACTTTTTTGGTCCTCTTTCTTGACTGGAAAAAAGGCAAGTCAATAGAGATTTCCAGTTTACTCGACATCCGTGTTGAAAAGTTGCAGAAGTTGGGAAGCTTGGAGCTCCGTGAAAAGAAGTAATTGAAGCATTGGAAATTTATCCTTGGCCAAATCTCCATCCTCTCTTTCTATCCTTCTCCTATTCTATCATCTCCGTTTTACATCACAGATTCTGTGCTCTTTCGGTTTCACAAAATGGTGATCACAAGCACCAGTGAGTTAGAGGCAAGCACTGATTCCACTACTTACGACAGGAAAGCTGAAGTTAAAGCATTTGATGATTCAAAAGCTGGTGTTAAAGGTCTCTTGGATTCTGGGTTGACAAAGATCCCACGAATGTTTTATTCTGGCAAGCTGAACCTAGCTCATGAGATCTCAGGAAGTGACTCAAAGTTCAGCATCCCCATCATAGACCTTAAACACATGCACAGCATCAATTCAGATCTGCATGATCAAGTAGTTGATCAAATTCGAAGTGCTTGCCAGAACTGGGGATTTTTCCAGATCATTAATCACGGGATTCCATCTGATATTTTAGACGAAATGATCAACGGAGTTCGTAGGTTTCATGAACAAGACACTGAGGTTAGGAAGCAGTTTTACACAAGGGATTCCAGAAAGAAAGTCGCGTATTTGTCCAATTTTCACTTGTACAGAGACCAAGCTGCTAATTGGAGGGACACACTTGGATTTAACATGGCTCCTGATCCACCCAAACCAGATGAAATACCAGCAGTATGTAGGTAATGGGTTCATTACTAAGTTTTGGTACTAATTAAAACCTCACGTGGTAATTAGGTTTCATATAGTATAATTTACCCATTTTTTAGGATAGTTTGTGATGGGTTTTTGTTAATAATGATTAATGCATTCATTTAATAACCTAGTGGTTTAAGGTTTTATCTTTGCCACTTTTCGTTTCCATAATTAAAATTAAATTGTAGGACAATGTATGAAGATATGAGATTGGATGGTTAAACAGCAATTTGGAGATTTTATAGCTTAGTTGGGAAGAGGGAATTAAGATTTTGAGATAGAACCGGAAGAAATTTGAGAAAATCGTATGAGATTTCGGAATTTTTGTTTGAGAATAATTAAAGTACAAAGTAGTATTATTGTACTAATGGAGCAAACCTTGAGATAGTAAAATATTAACTTTTAATTACATGATAGCTAGCAAAATAAAAACAATTTAAACCACAGGATACTAAACTGTATTTCCAACCTTAAAATTAAATTTTAGCACAGTATGAATAGGTCTGCACTTTGCTGTTGCGCCAGAGAGTATATTAGAAATTATAATAAATGTCTTAGCTTTTTTATTTAAAGTAATTTTTGATGGTATTGTTATGTAATTGAGAAAATTACAGAACAAATTATTCCAGTAATTTAACGGTAATAAAATTTTCTTACATTATGTTTTACCTGCAATTGGGTCAAAGTCACTTGTGATTTGTGAATTTCACTTGAAGACACTAAAATTTGAACCTTTTACAGTCCTTGATGAATTGATTATGTACCTGCAGAGACATAGTGATTGAATATACAGAGAAAGTAAGGGAACTAGGTTTTACAATCTTGGAGTTATTGTCAGAGTCTCTTGGCCTTAATCCTTCTTACCTTAAAGCAATGGATTGTGCTGAAGGAGTTATGGTTTTCGGTCACTATTATCCAGCATGCCCTGAACCTGAATTAACTATGGGCACTACCAAGCACACTGATACTAACTTCATGACTATACTTCTGCAAGACCAGCTGGGTGGTCTTCAAGTTCTTCATGAGGATCAATGGGTAAATGTTCCTCCAATGCATGGAGCTCTTGTTGTCAATATTGGAGAACTTCTACAAGTAAGTATTCGATTGTCCTTATTTTCAGCACTTCACATGTTTTCTGTAGATAAAGGTGTCATTGGTCCCCCCTAAAAATTAGAAATTGAATTGAATTGATTTTTTTTTAATTTGAGTTGTTTGTAATGTAAATTAAAGTCAAATTTAAATTAATTTTTTAAATGTGGGTGTTATTATAGTTTTTAAATCCCATCAAAATTTTATCTATCTTTATTTCTTTCTTGTAACATTAGAAAAGGATATTATTGTAAAATTAATTGAAATCTATTACTTTAAAATATAATCCAAACAACCAAGTTCAATTAAATTCTACCAAATTCTTCATAGATTTAATTCCTAACATACTCAAATTTAGGGATGACAATAGGGTAAGGTGTGGTGGCGGAGAACGGATGCTGTGCCTCAAACACAGAAAAACGCAGTTCATTTTTGTCTTTTTTTTTTTAAAAAAAAATGTTGCTTCAGCTGCGTTCTACTGCGTTTGAGGCACAGCATGCGGTGCTGTGCCTCAAACATAGCATAGGATCCGTTTCCGTGGTGGCGAGGAGACTTTTTCTTTTCTCCATCTCCGCCACTCCTCTGCCACACTATCTTTGTCCCTATTTTTCATTACGGGAGACATGTTTTTGCCATCCCCCTTTCCTACGAGGGTATAGGGATCCACGAGGATTCCCGTGCTTATAATTTTTTTTTTAATAATTAATTAAAATTTATGAAAAGTAAGTAAAATTTAAAAAATAAAATAGTATAGTCTAATTCATATACATTCTTAAATATATATATATATATATATATATATATATATATATATATATATATATATATAGAGAGAGAGAGAGAGAGAGAGAGAGAGAGAGAGAGAGAGAGAGAGAGAGAGAGAGATCCACATGTGTGATTGTGTATGTATATATGTATATAGAAGTTCAATAGTATAAATTATAAATGTATAATTACTAATATAAATATTTGTATATTAAAGTAATCAAATAAATGAAAGATGTTTTAATAATTTCAATATAACGGAGTCCGCTGGGCAACGAGTGTAGTCCTTGTCTCCGTATTCTAAGCAAGAAAAATTTTACCCCCACAACCTTATCACCACAGAAAAAAGGTTCTCTCCATCTCTGCTCTCATACAGGGCAGTCTCCATGAGAATCCTCGTGAACGGAAAAAATTGTCATCCCTACTCAAATTGTAAAATTGGTGAATTTACGAGCATGTTTTGAGATTTTATAATTTAGTTGGATAGAATAAACATTCCATAAAATATTTTATTTTATTAAACAATAGAAAAATTATTTATTCCAAATTTTTTTGAAATATGAGATTCTTGGTTTGAATTTTTTTTTTGTTATAAAGAATTTATATTATAGTAATTTAATATAATTAATATACTTTATATTTTAGTATTTTAATCTTTTATGATTTGTTAAATCAATTAATTATGATAAAAAATTATTATGTTTTATTATAAAAATAGATAAAGTGATGAATTCAAATAGAGGTTCGTTTGTTTTTTTTTAAGTTAATTTAATTCATATTAGAATAAAAAATTTTATAATTTAAAATTTAAAAGTAATTTTTTTATATTTTATTTTATTTCAATTTATTGTGGTATTAAATAATAAAATATTATATTATCTCAATTCTTTGAGTTAATAAATTTTTATTTTCTCTTTCATTTTTACTTCCGTTCATCTTTTTATTTTTGTTAAAATTTATTTTACTCAATCAAATGATCATTAAGACTAATTAATGGTTTTAGGCTTAACTTTTAATTCTCAAAGTTGAAAAATGTAAAATCAATCAGAGTTTGTTCAATTGGCAAGACTGATTTGCATTGACCAAAATATCTTCAATTTGGTGCTTGTTAGTAAGCATTCACTATGCTTGCATATTTGCCTCCTAAATTTTTAAGGTAAAATATAATTTATTACCGTATGGTTTAGGTCACTTTCACTTTGTTGTCATGTGATTCAAATTAAAGTTGACATTTTGTTACCCCTGATATTTGCTTCATTAACATAATACTACCATTTAATTTGATTCTATTAAATATCTACTGAAAGTTCTTGAATCCCAACTGATTTTTTCAAAATTCTTTTAATTTCATCACTGAACTAAGAAATTGGATGGGGTAGGAATTTGGGATAGGGCAAAAATTTAAGAAGTGTGGAGTTCAATTGGAAGGATTTTGAGATGGATTTGGGAGTAATTTGAAGAAATAAGGGGATATTGGATTGAGCACATTAGATAAGACTTTGATGATAGGGCAATAATATGGGGAATATAAAGTTTGGTGTGAAAGATAAGGGTTAAGGACTTTGACATTAAATTGGAAGAAATTTGAAAAAATTGAGGTTGTTATATTGAATGATAAAGAAGAGTTTGCCAAGTGTGAAACTAGAGGGTTAATATTTTGAGATAGAATTAAGATTGCATTTAGTATATATAGATATATTAATTTTTTATGTACCTGCCAACTTATATATAAAAAATTTGAACATAAGATAAATAAATAATAATAATTTTTCTATATTATTTAGATCATATATAATACATAAATTTTAAAATTTTCATATTTACTATTCTTATACACTTAAAATACATTTTTAAGCATGTGAAAAATTAAAATCCTCTTGTATTATATACTACTTGAGAGAAATTTGTAAAAATTAAAGAATCATACATGATTTACAGATGTGACAAGTATTTTGAAATGTGGTGCAAGCCATACATTTACATATGTGCAATAAATTAAAAGTAGAAGTCTAAAGAATATAACTCTAATCATAGTAATCAAATTTTTCATAAACTCATTCATTAGATATAAATCATAATAGAAAAAATTTGTCTAATCTATTCAAGATTTTGATCTGTATACTTGATGGAGAATCACAACTTTCTTGTTGACTAAATATTCTTATATCAAAAAAAATATTTTTTGAGTATTTTATTATATTTTTTTTTTTTCATCAAAGAAGGGGCATTCATAATTGATGAATATTTGTCATAAGCACCATGTACATTTTCACATAGACATTTTTTTGCAAAGAGACACATTCTCATATAGGGACGTTTTTTTACATAGAGACACTTTTTACATAGCGTTAGTCATTTCTTCTTATAGGATCACATTTTCACATAGGGAGATAACTATCGTATAAAATAGATCACATATAATTTTAATTAATATAATTAGCATTCTCCCACTTGACCCATTAAACACTTTATATGTATCAATTCAATATTAATACATCTTTAAATCTCTCATAGACACAATATCCCTATACTCAAACGAAAGAATTTAAATTGCATAAATAATAATAGTAAGTCATTTTAGAATAAGTATTACTTTCCATATATCATAATGTAACTAAACTCCCTTGAATGATAATCATATGTGATATATATTTTTATGAGTGAACTTTCAAATACTTATTCAGAGTCACCATAACATACATTGCCATTCTTTTGAACTTAATGTATGTACAACTAAATAAGAGAAGACAAATATAAATTAATAGAGTTTTTTCAAATCGACAAAATGCGATATCAAAATATAAGGGTGACTCAATTACATGGGATTATATAATAGATCTGAGTCTTATATGCTCAACATGTTTCTTATAAACAATAGGTGGTAAACCCTTTGTCAAGGGATTTGCAAATATATGTTTAATACTGATGTGTTTTATAACCACATTGTTTGCTTTAACATATTCTCTGATAGCTAGATACTTAATGTCGATGTGCTTACTGCGACTTTCGCTATTATTATTCTTAGCCAAAAACACTAATGCAAAATTATACAATACGTTCTTAGCGGCTTAGCAATTGTATCAACAATTAGAAGTCCAGAAATAAAATTTCTTAACTATATAGCCTGTGATGTCACTTCAAAGTATGATACAAACTCTGTTTCAGTGGTAGAAGTAGCAATCAAAAATTGCTTTGCACTTCTCTAAGAAATGACCCCTCCATCTAATAAGAAAACAAATTTTAATGTTGACTTTCTTGAGTCGAGGAAGTCAGCAAAGTCAGAGTCTGAATATTCAACCACTTTCAAATGATCAGATCGTCTATATATAAGTTTGTAATTTTAAGTTTTCTGAAGGTATCACATAACTTTCTTTGCAGCTCTTTAATGGTCTAATCTATACTTTGATATCTTCCTAACAGTCTAATTGCATATGCAATGCTAGATTTTGTGCGAATTTGAGTATATATTAAACTTTCAACTGCAGAAGCATAAGGGATATTTTTTATTTGTTCTCTCTCTAAAACATTTCTTGAACTTTGTTCTAAATTGAATTTGTCACCTTTGATTATAGGTGTAACACTGGATGAACAATCATTTGTGCGAAATTTTTATAAAACTTTATTGATATAGGTATCTTGAGACAATCCTAATATACCTCGAGATCTTATGTCTATAACACAAGACTCTTCACCCATATCTTTCATATTAAATTGTTGCGACATTAATCAATTAACCTAATGAAGTAAACCCAAATCACTTGAAGCAAGTAAAATATCATCTACATATAGGATAAAAAAATTTAATTTACTCATATTGACTTTATGTTGTTGTCGTTTTAATTAAAATTCGTAAGTGAATGAATATATTGGAGTATAGATTTAGTGATATGCGAAATTGATCTCATGAGGATTGCCCATTAAAAGGAAATTCTAATTTAGACCAAACATAAATAATTCTAACTTAATTACCACTATTTTGTTTTGTCAGAAAAACATTAAATTAAGTGTATAAGAAGTTAATGTAGTCAAATTAAATTGAAATATATTCAAATTAAAAATTTATACTAAGGTTAGAAAATCTACTCTAGGTATAAATAAAGATAAATATAATTCTTTTATTACTCAATTGGAATTCTCACATGAATGAGATTTCAATTAGAAGATATGATAATTTAAATTTACTTTTGTTTATACATAAATTATATTTATTTCATTTTTATTGTATTACTAATAATTAAGACATTATTATAAAATAGATTCAAGCATACATTGTTCAAATCATTATATTGTCTACAATATATCAAGATTTATATTTTATAAGATTAAAAATACAAAGATATGAAAGATAATTTAAAAATGGATTCAAGTATATATTGTGCCAATTATTTTTTGTTTACAATCAATTAAAATTAATTCAAACATTTATTATGGTAAAAATTGTCTACAATGTATCAAGATTTACACTTTACAAAATTTAAAAATAAAATGATGTAAAAAATAAATAACAAGAGATAAGTGGCAAAGTTAAACATAAACAATAATAACATGAATTTGGCAACAAATCTAGCCATTAAGAAAGAATAACAAATGATAAGCGACAAAATCAGTCATTAAGAAATAATATAAGAAAAGAAATGATAAGATAAATACAATATTAAATATAAACATAAAAAAAAAAAGTTAGATAAATCGTTATTATTTTTAGAGTTTTACCTTTTCATCTTAATATAAGGAGATTAATTTTTCATAATCAAAGTAAGAATGTAAGATTGAAGATGAACACACATAATGATATTATAAATGAAAGTAAGGATAACAAAATGTTTAAGGAAAGAACATTACAAGTACTACCAAACACTTCTTTTTAGCCTCTCCCCCTCACCAAGCTTTTAAGATTCCTCTATTTATAGATATAATTAGAGGGTAATTTTCAATAGTGACAATTTTGAATCTCATCTCATGTATCGAAAGTAATCTTTAAATTATTCCTTGATATCCATCGAATTTGTTGATTATGTGACCATGAAAGTTGTAAGAAATTTTATTATCTTTTTGGAAACACAAATTTCTTACGTATTATATATGTATTTTGTGAGTTATGACCAAAATATTAGAGTAATATCGAGCTGGACTGCAATAGAAAACAAATTTTCTTCTAGCCGAATTTAGACTCCTTAAATGTTAGAATTTCAAAATTATTGTGAAATAGTAGTTTGGAGTTGATTAATTCTTCTTTTAATAAGCATAAAGAATCACATTAATATGAATTTTAGAGAAAAAGTTATGTCCATTTTTCTAACTGAAGTTTTTATCCCTAATATTTCAATATTAGGTGTTTTGTCTTGAATCTTTATGTTTAAATTCTTTTGAAAATATGGTCATAAATCAAGACTAACTTGATAATATATATATCCATTAGGACGTGTCTCAAAAGTTAATAAGATCTCATCTAATGACTCATTATTCAGCTATAGATCTCATTTAATGACTCATTATTCAGCTATTCTCAATAAATTTATTTTATTGGCTTGATTTATAGACATAATTTTCAAAAAACAACGAATTTACTTTGAGTTTTTCAATTGAGTTCGCTTTCTATTCTTTTTTTCAACTGTAAAAGATGAACAAAATTAATAATAATAAAAAAAATGCTTAAATGTGACAAAAAGATAAGATGAAATTGTTTAATTTATAAATATAAAATTCACTCATCTAACACTCCTAAACTTAACCTTTTGCTTGTTGTTAAGCAAAATACACAAACTTAAAAATTCAAAAAATAATTGAGTGATGAGTTGTGTTTGACTTATTAAGCATTCCTCAAACTTTTCAAGAAATTTACGACTAAGGAGAACTGTAAGAACCCAAGACTATGAAGAATGCAATTCATCACTTACTTTTGAATTCCAAGTGTATATGTGAGAATCTAATGATATTAGGCTTCTTGTCTTCAGATAGATTTACGTAATCAAATATTTGAAGCAGATCTCTATATAGATGCATTTGGGACTCCATGGGATTATTTTGCATATTATTTTCCACTAATGTAGAGTAATCATAACATTTAAAATAATTAATAATTTAATTAAGTTTATAATGTATGGCATAAGTTAAAGACGGATAAAAAGATATCAATGAAATATCATTCACCTTACAAATTACATGATCATTTAAGTCTTTTTAAAATAACTCTTAAGATTGTTCTATAAATTCTATCTCCAGTTTTATTCTCATCTCTATTTTATTTACTCATGCATTTTTTTAAGTAAATATCCCTAAACTTATTTATTTAGGGAGTAACAACATTTTTTTTCATTGAATTAAATGAATTTTTTTTTTCTTTGTTAGTTGTAACAACATTTTTTTTAAATATATATTTGTAAAATCCCATGAAGTTATTATCTCTTTACTTCTAACTATTTAACTCATAATAATATTCAATTAAATTAATCAAGCATAATTAAGGTTTATAGTATATTATTAACACTTATACAATTATGAGTTCACGTACACATCATTAATTAAAAACATCCGTACAAAAAATAAACACATATATATCTACATATTATTCATCCATATTGACTAGTTCTGTGAATACGGGTGTGGGTGGTTGCACTTTTATCGGGATCTTAGCCAACTCAACTCAATGTACACTAAAAGCCGATCACAGAGAATATCTGCATATTTAGTCTTCTAAACAAAATATGAAAATATAGTGAAAATTAAATCCCAATAAGTTCAACAATAAATCATAATCATCATCAATATTACTCATCACGTCATGTTCATCTGTATAAGTTACAGCAAATATCTTAAGTCACATAAATGCACTTTATTTATGCACATGAAAATCGTGCAGTAATGATATTATGACTATTTTCAAATATCATTTTATAAATAACTATTTTTAAAATATCATATTATGATTATCAATTTATTTTTATATCAAGTTACCCCAGTCAATGTGAATACTTTTTACTCTTCGGTACGGACATTTCTCGTTTTTTCCGACATGACACATTTTTTTTTTCTTTTCTCGTTATCATAATTATAGCCGTGAGTAGAGCATCCACTATTGGTGCACCACACAGACCACCACGTGATCATACTCGTCTCTTTTTTTTTTCTTTTCACATTAATAGCCAAAAATATGATTTTAATAATAAGTATGTTCATTATACTCACATGCCATAATTTATCATCAAAGCATAATCATTACAAAAAATCATTGGTAAAATGTAGTTATGCCATAAATATAATCATTTTCAAATATCACTTTATAAAATATTTCTATGTCAAAATTACACAATTACGATAGTAAGAAATTCATACAATAGCAATGGTTAGAGCATACATTGGTCATTTATTATTTTCATTTATAAAAGATTCTTCTTCTTTCTTAAATATTATTTTCATCTTTTCATTTTCTTTATGTTTTGCCTCTAATCACTTTCCTCCTATATATATATATATATATATATATATATATATATATATATATATATATATATATATATATATATATATATATATATATATATATATATATATATATATCATTTCTAACACATATTTTTACAAATTTTATAGGGCATTCTTCTTTAATTTAATTTTTATTATTACCCTATAGTTAATGAGATTCATTTAAGATAGAGAAATGTTAAAAAGAAGTTTTATCAGCTCTTAACACAACCTGGACGTGTCTTGTAATATGACTTGACCATTTCCTATAACAGCCATGCTTTAGACTTCAAAAAACCTTTCTCACACTAAACACAGCCTTGCCATGTCCTGAAATACGGCCATGCTCAGTGTTGTGTTATCTCCTAATGTAGATTTTTGTCTAGCTTGATCTTCTCTCACCAATCAGAGTATAACTCTCTCATTTTAACTCCGATTGATGTGATCTTATTGTCCATTTAAAGCTAAGAAAAAATTTTAAAAATATTATTTTGAATATTTTAGTTAAATCATAAGGAATCTTAGTGAAATTACTCTTTCAAATTCAATGTTATTTCTTCCTGGGTAGATTCTGACTTCTACTTATTAATTTAACCATATCTCTCTCTTATAGACTTCAAATTGAGTGAATCCAGTGGCTAAATATTTGTGAGATATATATATATATATATATATATATATATATATATATATATATATATCATGTTAATCATTTCTTTTAATTCCCTACATATTTTATCCAAAAATTCAAACACAGAAATTTGCCTAACAGATTCTTTCTTAGTTAACTGACTTTTGACCACTGCTTACTAATTGGATCATATGTCCCTTATTTAGACTCCATATTAAGTTATTCAAGTGGCTATAAATCTGTGAGACATATATCTACATTTTTCATGTTAAATATTTCTTTTAATTCCTAGCATATTCTTCTCAGAATTTCAAAAATAGAAGTTTCCTTAGTTACTTTAAAATCCAGATTTCTTAACCTAACCTTTTTTAAAGTTCTAGTTTATCATTTTATTAAATCTTCTTCCATTTTTCTTTCAAATTTTCACCTAATCATAGAATTACTCATTTTAATATTTAATTATATTATTTACTTAATTTAGCATATTCCATCATCCACTTAAAAAAAAAAAGAATTAAATCATGCAACATTAAGGGTGTTTCTCAACAAAAGCTTCTCATGGTCTTCCCCTAGGTGTTTAAGGCCATACTTAATTTACCAACCTAATCATATTTCATCCATTTTTACCACATCCCAATATACATTACAGCATCACAAAAAGCCTTAAAAGTTCGCCACCCAAAGCTATGCTTAAGCAGAAATTTTTATACCAACATATACATTCAAAACATTGATCACATGCAAGATCAATATGTAACATGATATAGCAACATCTATGGCCAATCATCAAAGTAACAAATATTGCAATTTCATCAAAGTTCTAAAATTAAAATCTCATATAAATGTTACAAATTTTAAATATTTTTTTCAAAAAGAGATATTGTTAAACCTACTTAAAATTTCTCTAACTCGCTTAGTGAATTCTTTTTCTTATTTCCTCTTGAAGGAAGTGGCAATATTTTTCCTTCCCTTAACTTTTCCAGCAACTTGAATAAGAGAGGGAGGGTGAGTTTTGAATCTCAAAGATGAAGAGAAAAGATGGATTCAAGTGAAGATTAAGTTACTTTACCTTGAGTACTAGTCTTTTAGACTTTTTTTTCTTTTTCTTTTCTTTCTTTCTCTCTTCTCCTCACTCTACTTTGTTTCTGTTTTTTTTCTCTCCCTCACTTGCATGAAATTCTAATGTTATAAGAGTAATTTTTGCTTAAATAAATTATCAAGTAGTCATTCTCTCATAATTATGGGTCTACCTTATCACAATTAAGATGTACTTGATTATTTTTTGGGAGAAGACAAATCATGTTCTTGTCTTCCTCTCCCTAAGTCAAGACATGCATAGCAAAAAGATGATTTGTTATTTGAAAATTATGATAAAAATTTTCCAAGACAAGGGGCAAAATCCCTTTAATTTAGAGATTCATTTTTTTTTTGTCTCACTCAACTATGATAGGTTTTCCTTTCTAAGTAGCAAATTTTTAACCCTTGAGTTTCTCTTACTTGGTTGAAATTATTTATGTAAGATATGGATGCTTTGTCTTGATGCCATATATTATTACCTACTATATCATCACATGTCTTGTTGAAATTATAAGTGTAAGATATAGATGTTTTGTCCTAGTATCATGTGACTTAATTTTGATTATTATTACACTACTATTTCTATAACACCCTCAATTTACGTTACGTAAAATAAAACATTTTTTTCCGCAATAAGATATTCTTCATAAAGATGCACAATTCAATTCTTTGTTATTTCTCTCATGTATACACAATATACAAATCAAGTCTATAAATATCAAAGTACAACAGAAATGAGAATCCTGCTTGTAGCGTTCAGATCACTCTAGAATACACAGTATAATTCAAAAACTATGAGTCTTGGAAGTAACGTAGACTCACCCACAAAATGTCACCTAACTGATTACCTATTTGTAGGATCAGACTCTGTATTCTCATATGAAAAATATGAAAATATCGTGTAGTGAGTTTGATAACTCAGTGAGTAAATAATTCCTCCTATGACCTCTTAGGTCAGCATATGGATGTACTTATATTTTAAAATTTGTCACATAGATAATATAGTTTAGAAGTACATTCATATGAGACCTGTATTTCAAATATTTTCATTTCAAAGGATATTCAGATATCTAAAACCATATCCAGCACAATATAATCATTAAATAAATATTGTTATACTTAGCTGTATAAGTTATAGTAAAAGATTAAGATTTGGAGATAAAATCATCACTTTTAATTCACCTGCCTAACTCGGCGATCTGGTCAATACAATGAAAACATAATTCATTTGCTATACGCATATTGACAGATCGACTACAGTCATAATATGTTATTAAAGAATGTGTGTACATCAACCTTCTGCCTTCCCCACATTACCATTGTCACCCGGTTGAAGCGGCCGTCCCCCGACTCACTCAGGCTAATAGGGTGTTCCCTATTCGGTACTGTCACAAGCTATACAACCCGTCGATATTCATATATATATATATATATAAATACATGTAAAATTATTAAGCAACTCGCCATGAGTTTTACGCTTGTCATATTTATTAAGAAACTCGCCATGAGTTTTACGTTTGCCATAATTACCAAGTAACTCGCCATGAACTTTACACTTACAATTCAATCTCATTTATAATATGACATGCATCATTTTCACAAGTATATAGATTTACAAATCAATACATCGTGCACATAATATTCACTTTATCAAATAATAATAAATACATTTAAAACCACATATTCAATGAGTTCTAAAATCCATTTCTAAAATCATATTCTTCTTGAGTTATGTGCCAGTTCGTAAGCAAAATAAATATTTTAACACATTTCAAAAATTTATGATAGCATAAATAATTGTAAACAGAAATAATTATATATTTATAGTTCAAGAAAAGCATGGGGTAAGTCATAAAAAAATTATTTACTCACAAGGTAAGGGCTCCATATTAGACAGTTCCAAAATACACTTTTTCAATCCACATTTAACTAAACAGACTTAAAAAACGTGTCCGAAAGGTCAAAAATCAAGAAAATGACTTCAGAAACTTGATCACTATTTATGGCCAAAAAACGCTATTCATCGCTAGAAAATACTATTTATTGCCAGAAAATACTATTTACCAAAAACAAAAAATTGTCAGATAGCTAAAAAAATTTATATCCTAAGGTTTATCTAACTCTTAAATTCATTTACAGTGTCAAATTTTCAATTTGAAGTATCTAAATAAGAGTTTTAGAGTTTACCTTTTTTTGAGGTTTTCTACTTCTAATTTACGGTTGATTTAAGAAATTGTTCGGTCAAAATCGTAGTATTCTTCATCCTGAATCCATTGGTACCATTAGTTTTGAGATTGGAGGCCTGTAGACACTCCAGATCAGAGAAAATATGAAGGCGCTATTTACACTATTCACTAATTATTTTCCTCTGCAACTCGATTTTCTGCATTCGTCTTCCCCCGTTTTCTTTTTATTTTTATTTTATTATAATAATAATTATTATTATTATTTAATAATTATATATTTAGATTTATTTTTATTTTATTTCATATATTCATATAAATACCATTTTTCACCCTAGAACATCCCAAATTTTTTAAAAAATTTACATTCTCATAAATTTTTAGTTAAACTCTTAAATCATGACTTTTCTTGATAAAAATTTTAATAAAATAAATTATAAAATAAATATCTTTATACATAATAAAAGAAAAAATATTTTTAAAAATACAACAAAATTTATTAAAGGTTAATATAATTATTTTAAACAAAATAATAATTACTTTAATTAAAAATATACTTGCATTTAGCATAATATAATTATTTTTAAATAAATAAAAATATATTTGTTTATAACAAAATATTATTATTTAAAAATAAAAATTACATAATATTACATTCTTCTTCCTTTAAGAAATTCAGTCTCGAATTTCAGCCAATCCTACCACACGAGGAAATGAAATCAAGGCATAATTCGGAAATGAAATTAAGGCATAATTTGGAGTTACCAACCTTATTACTCAAATAATTTGGGATATCTTTTTTGTATCATATTTTTACTTTTAAATATGTCTCTTCACTTGAGTGATTTTGCCATATAATTTAACCATAGGGATTTCTTTCATCTATAAGTTCTTCACTTGTCGATCAACAATAAACATCAATTGTACCCATAGTTAAGCCAAATTTTTGTCCAATTGAATTTCTTAGAATTAGGTAACATAAGAAGAATCTAATAGGTACTTCCTTAATATTGATGCAAAAAGTCTGTATCCACATTACACAATCCTGATGGCAAGGCTAGGCAATGTATTACTATTCCTACTTTGTTTAAATTTTCAAAAGAGTTTACATACTAGAGTTTAACTTTTTCTTTCTTTCCAACCTCATTACCTTTTTTCATTGGTGAGTCATTCAAGAATATGTGGTCACCAACTGATAATTTCTAGTGCTCAACATTCATGGTCCTTATAGACTTTTAGCCTATATTGAATTGTTTATATTCATTTTCTACTCAATTTCATTTTATACAAAGTACTCAACAGATTCTATATATACATGTAAGGAACTCTTAAAGCATTGTATATCTCATTCCTTTATATCCTCAAACTTGCATGCATATATCTATAAGTCAATATTGAGAAACACACAAATAAAAAAAACATATTCACATTTATATTGTGTAACTATTAAGTCATCTTTGATTTTTACATGTCAACATTATCCCATGGATATCATCTTAATCTATCGTCTATTTTTTTTATCCTAAGATTCATTAATCAATATGTTAAACATACGTAGCAATAAATCCACTAAACGTTTTATAACGTTTATGTTCCATTGGCTCATGTCTAACAATTCCAACTTACTTCATCACAGTAACTCTATATCCTCTTATTAACACCAATAAATTCATTATTAAAAATTTCAAGCCTTTCTTCCATCATATCCAAAAGCACCTCATTCTAACTTATGTCAATCCCATTTAATTCACCCAATCATTTCAAGAAGATTTTTTTTCAACAATTATTCATACATGAATTCCCAATTTCAACATAATTCACGTCCTAGATACTAGACTCAATTTAGCATGATATAAACTTTTAACACAAATATATTGATTACTTACATTATTTTTGAATATGGTTCTTAGAATATTCTCCATATTTTCAAATTAAGAGTTCAAAGATTAATTTAAATCCTACTTCCCATATTTTATTCTTCAAGAACTTCAACACCACTAATTTTCTTAATTACATTTGTCAAAACACCATAAGATCATCATCCGTCCATTTCTTTCAAAATCTGTATTACTTTAACCTAATAACCAATTGGACACCATAATAACTGAGTTTCAAAGAAAAGAAATTAACTTTCCTTATAATATGAAAAAAGAATCTTACATTTAATGCCAAATATTAATGTAGGACAATGCAGTAGAAAATGTGAAATACATAATAGAGCATGGTGCTAAAATAGAAAGTCAAAAATTTGGACAGAGTATTTTAATAAAATTAAAATTGGTGGCCATAATTCTTGAAAATCTATAAACAAATCTAACTGCTATTTTGGCAAAAATCGCTGGCCACAAATTTTGAATATATATGTCAAAATTTAATTCACTGTATTCGGTGGAATAATATCACATGAAAAAGAAGTATTTCTGATCTTATAAACATTTGTGAAGAACAAAGAGCACGTAGTTAATTGGTAGGATGCAGTTGATTGTTTCAAAATAGATGTAATCAATCAATTGTAAAATAATCAGTTCAAATTAAAAAATTTCAAAATAGTTAGTCGACTCAATAATACCGATAGTCGACTGACAAAAATATTGAGAAAACAAAATAAATCATTTGATTGTCCCTCTTCAATAATTAACTTATTTACATTTTTACTTTTTTTTTTTACAATTACGCCTATTATCTATAACTTCTCTACAAGAATTAAGACATTAATGATTTGTCAAAGACAATAAAGAAAAGACAAATTTCTAATATCTTAACTTTATTTTCTTTATATGCCTAATATGAGCGACTATCACAATTAATACATGCTTGCCGTCATTTTTGAAATTTTCACCTTCAATTTAGCTGATATTCACCAATCACTCATATAGCTGTTCTAATTATTTTCAGCATATTCGCATAGCTATCATAAGTATGCCATTCTCTGAGTTTTATAAATACACACGTTAATATCTTTACTTTTATACTCAAAGTTAAGGTATGTGCAGCTATAAAGGAAATCTCATTTAGTCAATTTCGAAATATTTGTGTCTTTTGTGGTTCCAATCCTGGAAAAGATGGAGAATATGTGAAAATTGCACAAAACTTGGGTATGGTACTAGTCAGGAAAAAAATTATTTAGTCTATGATGGAGGTAATCGTGGGTTAATGGGGTGTGTGTCTACAGCTGCCCATGTAGAATAATGCCAAGTTTTAGGTATTATTCCTACAGCTTTAGCTGCATTAAACATCATAGGAAAGACAATTGGGGAAGAATTTAAGGTAGTTTCCATGCATGAACGCATGGTTAGAATGATGAGCAATGTTGATGCCTTCATTGTCTTACCAGGGGATTTTGGTACTTTAGAAGAAAATTTTCAAATAGTCTCTTGGGCACAACTAAATATGCATCACAAACCGATAGGTTTGTTAAATGTTAACTTCTTTGATGGTCTGTTGTCTTTTCTTGATCATACTGTGGAACAAAGGTTCATCTCACACTCAGCACGACGAATTCTCATATCGGTTTCAAATGCTGAGGAGTTGATTGATACTTTACAAGTATATGTTAATGTACTTGATCTAATTATGGCTCGAATAAATTGGAAGACAGACAATTGTGAAAAGCGCAAGTTAGATTTAGATCTTCATCTGTAGTTGTAGTAAGATGTGGTCATTCCTATACCGCTTCTACTTCCTTAAAATCTACTTAGATACCATCCTTACCAACCATACTCCCTTAGAGTTGGTAAAACTATCTTTAAATGTTGCTTATGATCCTCTGAACTCTTAAAGTATTCTAGTATATCTTCAATAAATATAATAACAAATTGATCTAGGGATGACCTAATTACTATTCATTAAATCTATGAATGCAGTTAAGACATTTGTCAAACTAAATGACATCACCAAGAACTCATAATGCCCATAATGAGTCCTAAAAGAAAATTTTCGTACATCCTCTTCTCTTATCTTCAATTAATGTTACTCATATTTCAAATCAATTTTTGAAAACAAATATTAAGCACCTTGTAACTGGTCAAACAGGTCATCTATACGTGGTAATGGATTTTTATTCCACACTGTCACCTTATTCAACTGCCTATAATCTATGCATAGTCATAGTGATCCATCTTTTTTTTTTCACATATAGAATTGGAGCTCTCCAAATAAAAGTATTAGGGCATTTAAATATCTTGTCTAACAAGTCTTGTAACTATTTTTTTTTAAATTCAGTCGATATCATTCTATATAGGGATATAGATACTAGTTAGGTTCCAAAGAGTAAATCAATATCAAATTTTATTTTTTCGTTTCGGGAGTAATATAAGCAATTCTTCTGAAAATACATCAAAAAATTTCTTAACCACTAGAACCTTATCTACATTAGTATATTTTACATCAATAGTTCTCACCACTACTAAATATCCTTGGCACCCTTTTTGTAATAATTTATGGACTGCTAAAACTGAAATTAAATTACTGGGTACATGCTTCTACTAATTGTTCACTACTTACAACTTTTTTTTACTAACTTTTATGCTATTGATGACATCTTCATATTGTATCAGTTAAAACGTATTTCAAAATATTTAAACAAGGTCAACCTATTTTGACTTTATTCATTAATATTCTTATGCAATGTCTTAACAATCAATCATGAAAAACTTATGTCTATCCAAGAGCCCTTCACATGAATTACTCATTTTGCATACTTTAAATTTTAAATTTTCATAGGTAAACTTTTTTTATCATAATGCTTATACATAATATTATTGAAAACTAAACTATCTTCGAATTCTTTATATCAACAAAATATATCATTGAAAATATTATTTTCATAGATTCTTCTCTCTCAAATTCAATCCAACCCACAACTTACCAAATCCATTTATATATATATAGATTCCAACTCATCCATCCAAAAAGAGATTTAAATTTATTTTCAAAACACTCACTTTATTATAAATCGTTATCTTAGAGTTAACAACCTTGATCACATCATAACCCAGTATTAAAATTGTATTAGCCATTCATCATATTGTTTTAGATAAACAAATCAAACAATTAATTCAAACTTTATTGACATCCGAACACGCCATTACCTTTGTGTTTGGATGAAATCTTCTTATTTTCAGTTAATTCTTTTTCTTTATACCCAAGAGAGTTCTCTTTATCATTGTTCAACACAAGTTCAAAAGTTGAACTGGTAGTCAACACTCAAGAAACATTGTCTAGAACATATTTATTGGTTCTTAAAGATCGCATATCTAAGGAAAAGAGTCAGAAGGAAGAAGAGGACGACACCCTATAGAATTCCACAGCAGCACCGTGAATATAAATATGTCCGCGGTTATATACCCATACTCAAAGTCCTACTGCAGAATTCTTTGCTCTGATAGCCACAGGAAAACTTATTGCTCTGATACCAACTTGTAACACCCTTATCTGCAGGATTAGACTTTGTATTCTCATATGAAAAATATGAAAATATCGTGTAGTGAGTTTGACAATTCAATGAGTAAATAATTCCTCCTATGACCTCTTAGGTCAACATATAGATGTACTTATATTTTAAAATTTGTCACATAGATAATACAGTTCAGAAGTACATTCATATAAAACCCGTATTTCAAATATTCTCAATTCAAAGGATAGTCAGATATCCAAAACCATATGCAGCACGATATGATCATTAAACAAATGTTGTTATGTTTAGTTGTATAAGTTATAGTAAAAGATTAAGATTTGGAGATAAAATTATCACTTTTAATGCACCTACCTCACTCGGCAATCTGATCAATGTAATGAAAACATAACTTTAATGCACCTACCTCACTCGCCGATTTGGTCAATGCAATGAAAATATAATTCATTTGCTATACACATATTGACTGATCGACTACAGTCATAATAAGTGATTAGAAAATGTGAGTACATCACCTTCCTGCCCCCCACATTACCACTATCACCCAGTTGGAGTGGCCCTCCCCCGGCTCACTCAGGCTAATAGGGCGTCCTCTATTCGGTACCGTCATAAGCCATACAACCCGTCGATATTCATCCACACATATAAATACATGTAAAATTATCAAGCAATTTGATATGAGCTTTACACTTGTGATATTTATCAAGCAACTCGCTATGAGCTTTACACTTGCCATTCAATCTCATTTATAATATAACATGCATCATTTTCACAAGTATATAGCTTTACAAATCAATGCATTGTGCACATAATATTCACTTTATCAAATAATGATAAATACATTTAGAACCGCATATTCAATGAGTTTCAAAATTCATTTCTAAAATCATATTCTTCTGGAACTATATGCCAACTCGTAAGCAAAATAAATATTTTAACATATTTCAGAAATTTATGATAGTATAAATAATTGTAAACATAAACAATTATACATTTATAGTTCAAGAAGAGCATGTTGTAAGTCATAGAAAGAATTATCTACTCATAGGGTAAGGGCTCCATATTGGACAGTCCCAAAATACATTTTTTCAATCCACATTTGACTAAACAGACTTCAAAAACGTGTCCGAAAAGTCCAACAATCAAGAAAATGACTTCAAGAATTTAGTCACTATTTATAGTTGAAAAATACTATTTATTATCAAAAAATACTATTCACAAAAAACAAAAAATTGTCAGATAGCTGAAAAATTTCATATCCTAAGGTTTATCTAACTCCTGAATCCATCTACGGTGTCAGATTTCCAATTTGAGGTATCTAAATAAGAGTTTTAGAATTTACTTTTTTTTGAGATTTTTTACTTCTGATTTACGTCGATTCTAAGACTGATTTGAGAAATTGTTTGGTCAAAATTGTAGTATTCTCTGTCTTAAATCCCATTGTACCATTAGTTTTGAGATCGGATGCCTGTAGACACTCTAGATCTAGAGAGAAAATATAAATGTATTATTTACACTATTTACTATTTATTTTCTTCTACAACTCAATTTTCTGCATTCGTCTTCCCCTGTTCTCCGTTTATTTTTATTTTATTATTATAATAATAATTATTATTTAATAATTACATATTTAAATTTATTTTTATTTTTATTTTATATATATATATTCATATAAATACAGTTTTTCATCTTAAAACATCTTAAATTTTTTAAAAAATATACATTCTCATAAACCTTCAGTTAAACTTTTAAATCATAACTTTTCTTGATAAATTTTTAATAAAATAAATTACAAAATAAATATATTTATACATAATAAAATAAAAAATATTTTAAAAAATACAACAAAATTTTATTAAAGATTAATATAATTATTTCAAGCAAAATAATAATTACTTTAATTAAAAATATACTTTTTTTAGCAAAAATAATTATTTTTAAACAAATAAAAATATATTTGTTTATAAAAAAGTATTATTATTTAAAAATAAAAATTATAAGATGTTATAATTTTATCACATGATTCTTATTTTTTTTCTTTTAGATTTGGCCTCATTCTTACTCATTTTTTTTCTTTGTTTGAAATTCCACCTCTCATGGAAGATTAAGTCACATTTACTATGTTACATATCTTGCTTGAGCTATTTAATTGACTTACTAAAAATTTATGTGAAGTAGAAAAATTCTATGAAGTGTTCATAGGTGAAGGATTAATGTATGGGTGGAAAAGTTAAACTTATGAACTTTAACTCTTGAATTAGAAAAAAAATTACCCTAATCCAATTTTTTTAAAATTTTAAGACATTTACTTACTTTTAAAAATTTACTTTTCTTATTCAAGAATTTTGCATCTCTTTAAGATGTTATTTCTAATTTGTTCTATTAAATTTTCTCTCTTTAACTATTCTCTTAATCTTAGAAACATTTTTTAATTTGTTCTATTAAAAATGATCTAACATATTTATAAACTTAAAACATGTTTAAATAAAAAAAAATGAAGAATTAGAAAGAATTAAACTAACAAAAAAAATGAAGAATTAGAAAGAATTAAACTAACATCCCGGCCACAAGTTTTTATGGCTATTTAATATCTTGAATAATATTTATTTAATTTTAAAATATTTGACCATTAATAATGAGTTTTGAATATGTTTAAATATGAAGTTGTTACATATTTATATCTTGAATAATTTCAGTGCTTTAAAATTATTATTGAAATTAGACAAATAATTTAAATTTTCAAATATCAGTATAATTCTAGTTAAAAAAAATATGAAATTAATCAAGATATATATGAGTGAAATATCCTTTGAGTAATAAAATTATTTTTCATTTTAATATTTATATAATTCTTTATGTTAAAAGTAAAACTAACATAAGGTTATTTGTGTGGGTGTGTCCATATATATATATATATATATATATATATATATATATATATGATAATCCTTATTTTTAATAAATAAAGAAAAATTTAAAATTTAAAAAGAAAAAGAAAAAGTAAAAAGCTGAATTTTTTTTTTTAAAAGAAAGCCACTTGGCATACTTTATTGTTGTGATATTTATCAAATTTTTGTTCATGTTGCAGCTTATATCAAATGACAGGTTCATCAGCGTATATCACCGGGTCTTGTCAAGGCACATAGGCCCAAGAATATCTGTAGCAACCTTCTTTGTAAGTTATAATGGCACAGCTGAAAGTAAGATTTATGGTCCAATTAAGGAACTTTTATCAGAAGAAAATCCACCGGTGTACAGGGGCACCTCCATCAAAGACTTCTTGACACATTATTATGCAAAAGGCCTCGATGGGAACTCTTCCTTGGAGCCATTCAGGTTGTGAACTGAACAGTTGGAATCACCATATTTTCTCATGTAGCTAGTTGTGTGGTTTATCTTAGTTAATAACTTGTGCCTTTATTTTATCTAGAGACCTCTAGCGGCATTTAAGTAGAGACTGAAGCAAATATATTTTATATAAACAAATTATTATTTTCATCTTTGGAAGATACTTCATTCTTAATTCGTTCCTAATCACCATCTTTTCTCATGTAGCTGGTTGTGTGGTTTATCTTAGTTAATAACTTGTGCCTTTATTTTATCTAGAGACCTCTAGCGGCATTTAAGTAGAGACTGAAGCAAATATATTTTATATAAACAAATTATTATTTTCATCTTTGAAAGATACTTCATTCTTAATTCGTTCCTCAAATATTTGATTTTATCAATTTAGTTTTTTTTTAAATTATGTTATTGTCAAGCAGTCTCTGTTAATCTTAGTAATTGTAGTTACATAACTTAAGAGAATGCTGAGTGAACTAATAATAGGGATGAACATATTGGTAGGTTGGGTCGGGTCGGGTTATGTTCAAAAAATTAAATTTTGTTTCTTTTCCATTAAAACGATCGAAATATTTTTGTTTCTTGAATCACCGATACGAAATAGAGTTATCGAAATGAAATGAAGTGTTTGTTAAGAAATTATGCTATTTCGATTGAAAATACTATGTTCCGGAATGTTTTGATAGAAAAACTCTTGTTTCAATAAAAATTTTAGTAGAAATATTTTTATTTCGATGAAAATACTCTTATTTTGAGTTGTTTCGATAGAAATACTCTCGTTTCGAATTATTTTGAAAGAAATATTCTTGTTTCGAGTTGTTTCGATGAAAAATTATTAAACTAATTTGAAAAATAAAAAAATTGACAATCTAAAAGTAGATGAAAGTAGCATCATATCACATCCAACACTAAATTATTTTTTCTCACAAGTCACATCTTTATTAATTTTCTACTTTCCCCATTTGTTCTCATAACATTATTTTTTTTCATTATCTTTATTTTAAAGAAAAAATTATAAAATGATGAAAAGAGAAATTAAAAGACAAAGACAGAGAAAGATGTAACAGCTCCATTTATGTAACAATTTTTTTTTTATTTAACATCATGAAGTTATTATCTCATCTTAACTCACAATAACATTTATTTAATTATACAATACTAAGTTTACACTCACGTCATTAATACAAACATTTGTACAAGACATACATACACATATAAGCCCTAATCATTCACATAGACTATTTTCGGGGCCACTGGTGCGGGTGGCGGCACCTCCGCCGGAATCTCAATCACTTCAACAACTGATATGTCCGCAATAATAGGTATTTGCCCAAGATAGGACACCTCGATCATACGTATGGCAATAACAAGTCTCATTGAAAACAACTGCATAGCTAATTTTCTGAACATGATATGGAAATATAGTGAGAATTAAATCCCAGTATGTTCAACAATAATTCATCATCAATATAGTTCATCACGTCATATTCAGCTGTATAAACTACAGAAAATATCTTTAGGTCACATGAATGCACTTTATCATGCACATGAAAATTGTACAGTTATGACATGTATGGCATGAATAACTATTTTTTGAATTTCATATGATGGCTATCAATTTATTCTTCCTTCCAGCTACCCCGGTCAGGGTGAGTATTCTCTACTTTTCGGTACGGGTTTATCTCGCTCCGTTCGACATGGCACACTTTCTCTTTCTTTTCTTATGAACATAATCATAACTGTTGGTAGGGTGTCCCCTACTGGTGCACCACACGGATTGCCATGTGACCGTGCTCATTTCTTTTCTTTTCATATTAATAGCCGAAAATATGATTCCAATAAAAAATATGTTCATTATATTCTCATGCCATAATTTATTAAAACATAATCATCTCAAAATTCATTGGTAAACTGAAATTATGCCATGAATATAATCATTTTCTAATTTTTACTTTATAAAATATGTCCATGTCAAAATTTCACAATAATATCTCGATAACTGGATAGTAATTGTAGTCTGTAAACAGCGCACCAGAAAAGTTCTCAAGAAAGAGAGGTGGGTCACTAATGGATATGCTTAAGTACCGAGTCTTTCCTTGCTAGAGCTTTCTTTAGACATGCACTTTTCACAAATCACAATTTTTTTTCCCAGTAACTAGAATAATACTTTTCTGATGTGGAAATACTGCAACCACGAAGCATTTCTTTAGACATGCACTTTTCACAAATCACAATTTTTTTTCCCAGTAACTAGAATAATACTTTTCTGATGTGGAAATACTACAACCATGGAGCATACTAAGATTTTTTAAATAAAATCGGCACTTTCAAAACTTTTTGGAAATTTTATATGAGTACTAGGGTAAATTCCATGTTAAAAATTACACACTTAAAATGGTAGTAAGTTTATGCAATGGCAATAGTTAGGGCATACACTATGCATTTATTATTTCATTTATAAAATTCCTCTTCTTTCTTGAATATTATTTTCATCTTTTCATTTTCTTTATGTCTAGGCATTTAGTCATTTTATTTTTACTTATATCATTTCCAACACATGTTCTTACAAATTTTATAGAGTATTTTTCCTCAAATTGATTTCTACTATTACCCTATAGTTTAAAAAATTCATCTAGGGTAGAAAAAATATTGAAAATAGGTTTTACTAACTTTTAACACAGCCTTTGCTTACAAATCAGAGCATAACTCTCTCATTTTAACTCCAATTAAGATGATCTTAGTGTCTATGAAAAGCTAAGACAATTATCTAAAACTATTATGTTAATCATATCAACAAAATAGTAAGATATCGTGGTGTTATTACTCCTTTAAATTTAGTATTATTTCTTCTCGTGTAGGTTCTGACCTTTACTGACTAATTAGACCATATCTCCCAAATTTGAACTCCAAATTGAGTTATTCCAGTTGGTAAAAATCCATGAGCCATATATCTATAATTGTTATGTTGGCGCACTATTTTAATTCCCTACAGAATATTCCCAGAAATTCAAAAACTAAAGTTTAATAACATATTATTTCTTCTCGTATAGGTTCTGACCTTTACTGACTAATTAGACCATATCTCCCAAATTTGAACTCCAAATGGAGTTATTCCAGTTGGTAAAAATCCATGAGCCATATATCTATAATTTTTATGTTGGCGCGCTATTTTAATTCCCTACAGAATATTCCCAGAAATTCAAAAACTAAAGTTTAATAACATATTATTTCTTCTCGTGTAAGTTCTGACATTTACTGACTAATTAGACCATATCTCCCAAATTTGAACTCCAAATTGAGTTATTCCAGTTGGTAAAAATCCATGAGCCATATATCTATAACTGTTATGTTGGTGCGCTATTTTAATTCCCTACAGAATATTCCCAGAAATTCAAAAACTAAAGTTTAATAACATATTATTTCTTCTCGTGTAGGTTCTGATCTTTACTGACTAATTAGACCATATCTCCCAAATTTGAACTCCAAATTGAGTTATTCCAGTTGGTAAAAATCCATGAGCCATATATCTATAATTGTTATGTTGGCGCACTATTTTAATTTTGTAATAACCGTAAAATTTAACAAAAATTCCAATTAAAGGAAATTTAGAATAACAAAGAGAATTTTGACAATAGAGATAAGAACTAGTGAAAATATGTATATTTATTACATGGATTAAAGAATTACAAAAAAAAAATATGAGAATTTATGTTTTGGCGCGCTATAAGCAAATATATTTTTATTTATGTAGAAATGATTATGATTTGTTAAAATTAAATGGACTTTTAAGTAAAAGAAGTATTGTGTTGCTTAAAATAATTATACCGGCCTCTATTGATTTTTTATGGTATTTTTAGAAATATTCTTTCTTTTAATATGAATAAAGATATTTGTTTTGAAATTTGTTTTAATATGATTTTTATTGAGAAAAATTATGATTTAAGAGTTTAACTAAAGATTTATGAGGAAGGAAATTTTTAGAAATTTTTGGGATATTTTATGATGAAAAACGGAATTTATATGAATTTTTATAAAAGAAAATCTAATTATTAATTATTTAATAATTATAAAAAAAAAATTAATTAAATTAAAAAAAAAAAAAAAAAAAAAAACAAAAGTTGCAGAATTATAAAACGAAGCCGGGGGCAAATGTTCAGAAAGAAAAAAAAAACGTAAAGGAATAGTGCATGCATAGTGAGTGAATAGTAATCTCAATTTTTATCTTTCGATTTGGAGTGTTTAAGGGCTTCCAATCTCAAAACCGAAATTGTTATTGGATTCAGGACGAAGAGTACTTCAATTTTGACCGATCAGTTTTTCAAATCAACCGTTGAATCGCCGTAGATCTGAAGTAGAAAATCTCGGTAAAAGGTAAGTTCTGAAAAACCTTACTTAGAGACCTCAAATTAGAAATCTGACACCGTAGATGGGTTCAGAAGCTTGATAAACATTAGGATATGAATTCATTTTATTGATTTGGTAAAAAATTTTATGACGGTGAATAGTGTTTTCCGGCGGTGAATAGTGGCGGTGAATAGTGTTTTCCGGCGTGAATAGTATTTTCCGGCGGTGAACAGTAACCGAGCTCATTTAAGGTTTTTGGACCCTCCGGACACGTTTTTGAAGCTTATTTGGTCAAATTCAGACCAGAAACGAGGATTTTAGGGCTGTCCAATCTGGAGCCCTTACCTGTGAGTAGATAATTCTTCCTATAACTTGTTTTTACTCTTCTTGAACTTTTCATTGATAAATGAGTATGATTACATGTTATTTATATGTTCATATGTTTCTGAAATGGTTTGAAATATTTGAAATGATTGAGAAATGATATCTAGTTCAAGAAGAGTATGATTTTTGAAATAGATTTTGAAATGCTTTGGATACGTTATTTCTAAATGCATTTCGCATTACATGGCAAAGAAATTATGATATGCTTATGACATTGATTTATAGAGATATATGATTGCTTAGAGAAAGGGCATATATATGTGATAAACCCTGAATGGGTAATTTATAACAGATGAATTTTTGAAATACATTGAACATGTGATTTTTACATGTATTTCGCATTACATGTCAAAGAAAGTATGTTATACATGTGACATTGATTTTACAGTGATATGGTTGCCTTGGATATGGGCATGATTATATGATTTCTCTGATTGAATCTTTTATAATAAAAGATTTTGTACTGAGACTGAAAGCTCTGTTTGAAATGATATGTAAAGTGATAAGTTGTTGAATATGATTGTATGGCGAATTATTTGATAATGATGCATTGCATATGATGGATATGCACTTTTATACATGTTTATATATTCATATAAAAATATATATGTATTGATGAGAAATGACGAGATTATATGGCTTGAGACGGTATTGTGAAGGTGGTATTAGTGGTAATGTGAGGAGGCAGTAGGGTGATGAACTCACATTCGCTAATTACCTATTGTGATGATGACAGTGGTAATGTGAGGAGGCAGAAGGGTGATGAACTCACATTCCCTGTTGATCTATTGAAGTTGTAGTCAGTGGTAATGTGAGGAGGCAGTAGGGTGATGAACTCACATTCCCTGATTACCTATTGTGATTGTGACTATGGTAATGTGAGGAGGCAGAAGGGTGATGAACTCACATTCCATGTTTATCTATTGAGTATATTGAAAGTTATGACATACTTGAGCATTATATAAAAGAATTGATTTTTATTGCATATCAAATTCGATTTAAGATAAATTTGTATCATATGTGGTTACAGATATTTGTATGTGATTTGAATTGAGATGTTTTGAAATGCGGGTCCCATATGAATGTACTCCTGAATGTAACTTTTCAATATGAGAAACTTTGAAATGAAAAGTACATCCATATGTTGACCTAAGAGGTTATAGGGGGTGTTATCTGCTCACTGAGTTGTAAAACTCACTACACGTGGTTGACATATTTTTCAGATAAAGACCCAGAATTTGGTCCCGCAGCTACTTGACCGACTAGGTGTCGTGCCTCAGTGGTGAGCCTAACTTGTTTCTAGGCTCTCAGTGTATTATATTGTAATATATTTGTACTCTAGTGTTGCTCTGAACGTCACAGGCAGGATCCTTGCTTCTACTGTTTCTCTGGTGTTTATAGACGTAAACTGTATATTGTATATGTATATGGGCACTTATATGTATTGGTTTATATGATAAAGAATGGCATTATGTACATTTATGGAAAATATATGTGTATGGTATATGGATTTCACGTGCCCTAAAATTAGGGTCGTGACAAGTTGGTATCAGAGCATTAGGTTTCCCTGTGACAATCAGAGCAAAGGATTCTTTAGTAGGACCTTTAGTATCGATATGAGCCGGACATATTTATACTTCAGGTGCTGCTGAGGGATTCTATAGGATTTCAAATTCCTTTCTATTCGAAGTTGTTAAAGTTTATAGTATAAGATAGATTGAATATTGTGACATCTTAAAAGGTATCAATGGATCAATTACAGCTTGAAAGTAAAAGAGATATGCGTCTTAAAGAATTTAAAGAATTGAGACAGATATCAAATATGATGGTTTTTGAATGTGACATCCGTTGTACCGGTTGTCTAGATATGGTAGACTGTGATGTGATATTGAGAATAAATTTGTTGGCATTATGTCATGTCATTTTGAAATGTCATTATATGGTGATTAAATTCAATTATTGAGGAATTTTCTTTATTGATACAAGGGGATCGTAATAAGATACCCAGTAATCTAATTTCTGTTTTAGCAGTCCATAAGTGACTACAAAATGGTGCCAAGGATAGTTGGCAGTAGTGAGAGATGTTGATATAAAGTATACCACTGTAAATTAAGTTTTTGTGGTTAGAAAATTTCCTGATGTAATTCTTGAAGAATTGTCAGGATTACCTCGAAACGTAAAATATAATTTGGTGTTGATTTACTTCCTGGAACCCAACCAGTGTCTATACCTCTATATATAAGAGCACCGACTGAACTCAAGGAATTGATGGATCAGTTGAGACACTTGTTAGACTAGGGATTTATATACCCTAGTACTATTACTTGAAATGCTTCAGTTCTATCTATGAAAAAGAAAGATGGATCACTATGACTATGCATAGATTATAGACAATTGAATAAAGTGACAATGTGAAATAAATACTCATTACCTCATATAGATGATATGTTTGACCAGCTACAAGGTGCTCAACATTTAAAAAAAAAAATTTGAATTGATTTGATATTTGGATCTCATCAAATGAAGATAAGGGAAGAGGATATTCGAAAAAAAAAAAAAAATTTAGGACTCGTTATGGTATTATGAGTTCTTGGTGATGTCATTTAGTTTGACAAATGCCCAGTTGCATTCAAGGACTTGATAAAAAAAGAGTATTGAAGCCATCTCAGGATTAATTTGTTATTATAATTATTGATAATATACTATAATATTTCAAGAGTACAGAGGATCATAAGCAATATTTAAAGATAATATTACAAACTCCAAGGGAATATCAGCTATATGCTAAGTTCTCAAAATATGAATTTTGACTTAGTAATAGTACTTTCTTAAGGTATGTGGCTAGCAAGATGGTATATAAGATAACCCTAAGAAAGTAAAAGTGGTACAGCAATGTCCACATCTTGCTACAGTTACAGATGAAGATCCAAGTCCAATTTGCGCTTTCTGTTATGGTCTGTTGTCCATTCTATTTGGGTTGTGATTGGATCAGGTACATGAACATATGCTTGTAAAGCATCAATTAACTCCTCAGCATCTGAAGCTAAGATGAGAATTCGTCGTGCTGAGTGTGGGATAAACCTTTGTTCCACAGCATGATCAAGGAAAGATAACAAACCATCAAAGAAGTGATTAACATTTAATAAACCTATTGGTTTGTGATGCATATTTAGTTGTGCCCAAGAGAGTATTTGGAAAATCTCCTCTAAAGTACCAAAACCACCTGGTAAGGCAATGAAGGCGTCAGCATTGCTCATCATTCTAGCCATGCGTTCATGCATGGAAGCTACTCTATATTCTTCCCCAATTGTTTTCCCTATGTTGCTAGATGTAGCTAGAGATGTAGGAATAATACCTAGAACTTGGCATCCTCCTACATGTGCAGCTGTAGCCACACACCCCATTAACCCACAGTTACCTCCACCATAGACTAGATGAATTTTTCTTTTGGCCAGCACCATACCCAGGTTTTGTGCTGCTTTCACATATTCCCCATCTTTTCCAGGACTGGAACCACAAAAGACACAGATATTTCGAAACTGACGGAATGCGGTTCCTTCCATAATTTTTATCACCTTAACTCTGAGTATGAAAATAAAGATACTAATGTAGAACTCATAGAAGGGCATATTTATAATAGCTATGCGAATAGGCCGGATATTATTAGAACAGCTATGTGAGTGATTGGTGGATATCAGCTAAATTAAAGGTAAAAAAAAACGGCAAGCATGTATATGTACAGTAGTTATGACTGTGACCCATATTAAGCACATAAAGAGCATAAGATAAGATATCACCAGAAATCTGTCTTTTTCTTGTTGTCTTTGATGAAGCATTGATGTCTTGAAAGGTTGTAGGTGATAGCCATCATTGTAAAAAAAAAAAAAAGTGAAAATGCAAACCAATTAATTGTTGAAGAGGAACAATCAAATGGTTTATTTTGTTTTCTCAATATTTTTACCAGTCGACTATTGGTTTATAAGTTGACTAGCTATTATGAGAAATTTTAATTTGGACTGGTTATTTACAGTTGATTGATTATATATATTTTGAAACAACCAACTGCATCCTACCAGTTAACTATGTGCTCTTGTTATTCACAGAATTTATAGGCTCAGAAATATTTCTTTTCCATATGATATGCTTCCGCCAAATAACAATATCTTTGAATTAAATTTTGGCACATATATTCAAAATTTGCGGCCACCGATTGCGGCCACCGATTTTCGTCGAAATAGCAGCTAGATTTTGTTTACAGATTTTCAAGAATTACGGCCACCGATTTTAATTTCCTGTCAATGTTTTGTCCAAACTTCGACTTCCTATTTTGGCACCATGCTCTATTACGTGTTTCGCATTTTCTGCTGCTTTTTCTTACATTATATTTGGCATTAAATGCAAGATTCTTTTTCCTTATTATAAGGAGGGTTAATATCTAATATTTGGAACTTCGTTATTATGGTGATCAACTGATTAGTAGATTAAAGTAATAGAGATTTTGAAAAGAATAGATGGATGATAATCTAATGGTGCTTTGACGAATATAATCAAAGAAATTAACGGTGTTGAAGTTTTTGAGGAGTAAAGTATGGAAAATAAGATTTAAGTTAATCTCAAACTTTTTTTTTAAATTTGGAAACATGGAGAATATTTTGAGAATCATCTTCGAGAATAATATAAGTGATTAAGATATTTGTGTTAAGGATTTATACCTTACTAAATTGAGACTCATGTTGAGATTGGAAATTCACGTATGAATAATTGTTGAGAAAAGAGATTTCAGAAGAAGCCATAGATTGTAAATCTGGATAACCCGAGATAATAAAGATATACTGAGATATAAAAAAAAATGGTACTAGTATAATGGTAAAAAGAAGATACAAGTGAAATTTTTCATTGGCAGGTATGTTGGCAAGTACGAAGTGAATATATTATCTCAAGAGAGTTATTCAGGAAGTATAGTATGACTAATACTAAAATTAAATGATGTGTTTATACATTAGAAGTTATGCTTTAAGTATCTTTATATTATTGTGGTGGAAGTTGGGAGAAATTAATTGTTCTTAGTTAAACTTTGGAAATATAATTTGGAATAACATGCAATAAATAGAATATGAATTATCTAAATTGATGATGCTAGTTTGAAGAGCATGCTTCAAACATATGTTTTTGAGATAGGTAGAAGATTTCTTAACATAATTTGTCTATAAGAAAATAATATTAGAAGATTTAAGCCTTATGTAAGAGGTGTTACAAATGATCAGTTAAATGACTCAGTTGAGTTAGAGTTATTATAAGATGTCATTGATAAAGTGAAATTGATTAGAAAAAGAATACTGAAAACTCAATACAAGTCAAAAGTTTATAAGGACTATGAATGTTGAGCACTAGGAATTTTCAGTTGGTGATCATATATTCTTTAATGACTCACCAATGAAAGAGGTAATGAGATTTGAAAAGAAATGGAAGTTACCCTCTCGGTATATAGACTTATTTGAATTCTTGATAGGATCGGTTCAGTGGCTTATTGTTTGGTTTTACCACTTGCATTGGATAATGTTTATCCAGTTTTTTTTTCATATGTCTGTACTATGGAAATATTTACCGAATTCTACACATGTGATACAGTGTCCATAGATTCAGTTACAGAAAGATTTAACCTAAGAGGAGCAACCAGTAGCAATAGTGGACAGACAAGTAAAGAAGTTACAGTTAAAAGAAATACCTATAGTAAAGGTGATATGAAAAAATTACTCTTTTGAGGAAACTACTTGGGAAAGAGAGGAGGATATACGCGCTAGATATCTATATTTATTTGAACAATGAGGTTAGTGTTTATCTGCAACTGTGGTGGTGAAATTCGGGGACCGAATTTCTTTAAGGGGGGAAGAATGTAATAACCGTAAAATTTAACAAAAATTCCAATTAAAGGAAATTTAGAATAACAAAGAGAATTTTGACAATAGAGATAAGAACTAGTGAAAATATGTATATTTATTACATGGATTAAAGAATTACAAAAAAAAAATATGAGAATTTATGTTTTGGCGCGCTATAAGCAAATATATTTTTATTTATGTAGAAATGATTATGATTTGTTAAAATTAAATGGACTTTTAAGTAAAAGAAGTATTGTGTTGCTTAAAATAATTATACCGGCCTCTATTGATTTTTTATGGTATTTTTAGAAATATTCTTTCTTTTAATATGAATAAAGATATTTGTTTTGAAATTTGTTTTAATATGATTTTTATTGAGAAAAATTATGATTTAAGAGTTTAACTAAAGATTTATGAGGAAGGAAATTTTTAGAAATTTTTGGGATATTTTATGATGAAAAACGGAATTTATATGAATTTTTATAAAAGAAAATCTAATTATTAATTAT
Organism: Gleditsia sinensis; assembly: GCA_037074535.1. Classification (NCBI taxonomy): domain Eukaryota; kingdom Viridiplantae; phylum Streptophyta; class Magnoliopsida; order Fabales; family Fabaceae; genus Gleditsia; species Gleditsia sinensis. The sequence continues at coordinate 63,990,342 of CM073464.1, forward strand.
TTAATAATTATAAAAAAAAATTAATTAAATTAAAAAAAAAAAAAAAAAAAAAAACAAAAGTTGCAGAATTATAAAACGAAGCCGGGGGCAAATGTTCAGAAAGAAAAAAAAAACGTAAAGGAATAGTGCATGCATAGTGAGTGAATAGTAATCTCAATTTTTATCTTTCGATTTGGAGTGTTTAAGGGCTTCCAATCTCAAAACCGAAATTGTTATTGGATTCAGGACGAAGAGTACTTCAATTTTGACCGATCAGTTTTTCAAATCAACCGTTGAATCGCCGTAGATCTGAAGTAGAAAATCTCGGTAAAAGGTAAGTTCTGAAAAACCTTACTTAGAGACCTCAAATTAGAAATCTGACACCGTAGATGGGTTCAGAAGCTTGATAAACATTAGGATATGAATTCATTTTATTGATTTGGTAAAAAATTTTATGACGGTGAATAGTGTTTTCCGGCGGTGAATAGTGGCGGTGAATAGTGTTTTCCGGCGTGAATAGTATTTTCCGGCGGTGAACAGTAACCGAGCTCATTTAAGGTTTTTGGACCCTCCGGACACGTTTTTGAAGCTTATTTGGTCAAATTCAGACCAGAAACGAGGATTTTAGGGCTGTCCAATCTGGAGCCCTTACCTGTGAGTAGATAATTCTTCCTATAACTTGTTTTTACTCTTCTTGAACTTTTCATTGATAAATGAGTATGATTACATGTTATTTATATGTTCATATGTTTCTGAAATGGTTTGAAATATTTGAAATGATTGAGAAATGATATCTAGTTCAAGAAGAGTATGATTTTTGAAATAGATTTTGAAATGCTTTGGATACGTTATTTCTAAATGCATTTCGCATTACATGGCAAAGAAATTATGATATGCTTATGACATTGATTTATAGAGATATATGATTGCTTAGAGAAAGGGCATATATATGTGATAAACCCTGAATGGGTAATTTATAACAGATGAATTTTTGAAATACATTGAACATGTGATTTTTACATGTATTTCGCATTACATGTCAAAGAAAGTATGTTATACATGTGACATTGATTTTACAGTGATATGGTTGCCTTGGATATGGGCATGATTATATGATTTCTCTGATTGAATCTTTTATAATAAAAGATTTTGTACTGAGACTGAAAGCTCTGTTTGAAATGATATGTAAAGTGATAAGTTGTTGAATATGATTGTATGGCGAATTATTTGATAATGATGCATTGCATATGATGGATATGCACTTTTATACATGTTTATATATTCATATAAAAATATATATGTATTGATGAGAAATGACGAGATTATATGGCTTGAGACGGTATTGTGAAGGTGGTATTAGTGGTAATGTGAGGAGGCAGTAGGGTGATGAACTCACATTCGCTAATTACCTATTGTGATGATGACAGTGGTAATGTGAGGAGGCAGAAGGGTGATGAACTCACATTCCCTGTTGATCTATTGAAGTTGTAGTCAGTGGTAATGTGAGGAGGCAGTAGGGTGATGAACTCACATTCCCTGATTACCTATTGTGATTGTGACTATGGTAATGTGAGGAGGCAGAAGGGTGATGAACTCACATTCCATGTTTATCTATTGAGTATATTGAAAGTTATGACATACTTGAGCATTATATAAAAGAATTGATTTTTATTGCATATCAAATTCGATTTAAGATAAATTTGTATCATATGTGGTTACAGATATTTGTATGTGATTTGAATTGAGATGTTTTGAAATGCGGGTCCCATATGAATGTACTCCTGAATGTAACTTTTCAATATGAGAAACTTTGAAATGAAAAGTACATCCATATGTTGACCTAAGAGGTTATAGGGGGTGTTATCTGCTCACTGAGTTGTAAAACTCACTACACGTGGTTGACATATTTTTCAGATAAAGACCCAGAATTTGGTCCCGCAGCTACTTGACCGACTAGGTGTCGTGCCTCAGTGGTGAGCCTAACTTGTTTCTAGGCTCTCAGTGTATTATATTGTAATATATTTGTACTCTAGTGTTGCTCTGAACGTCACAGGCAGGATCCTTGCTTCTACTGTTTCTCTGGTGTTTATAGACGTAAACTGTATATTGTATATGTATATGGGCACTTATATGTATTGGTTTATATGATAAAGAATGGCATTATGTACATTTATGGAAAATATATGTGTATGGTATATGGATTTCACGTGCCCTAAAATTAGGGTCGTGACAAATTTCCTACAGAATATTCCCAGAAATTCAAAAACTAAAGTTTAATAACATATTATTTCTTCTCGTATAGGTTCTGACCTTTACTGACTAATTAGACCATATCTCCCAAATTTGAACTCCAAATGGAGTTATTCCAGTTGGTAAAAATCCATGAGCCATATATCTATAATTTTTATGTTGGCGCGCTATTTTAATTCCCTACAGAATATTCCCAGAAATTCAAAAACTAAAGTTTAATAACATATTATTTCTTCTCGTGTAAGTTCTGACATTTACTGACTAATTAGACCATATCTCCCAAATTTGAACTCCAAATTGAGTTATTCCAGTTGGTAAAAATCCATGAGCCATATATCTATAACTGTTATGTTGGCGCGCTATTTTAATTCCCTACAGAATATTTTCAGAAATTCAAAAACTAAAGTTTAATAACATATTATTTCTTCTCGTGTAGGTTCTGACCTTTACTGACTAATTAGACCATATCTCCCAAATTTGAACTCCAAATTGAGTTATTTCAGTTGGTAAAAATCCCTGAGCCATATATCTATAATTATTATGTTGGCGCGCTATTTTAATTCCCTACAGAATATTCCCAGATATTCAAAAACTAAAGTTTAATAACATACTCTTCCCTGAATAAATATTTTCTGATCTCTGCGTACTAATCGGATCATATCTACCTCATATGAACTCCAAATTGCATAATTCCAGTGGCTAAATTTCCATGAGACATAGATCTATAACTTTCATGTTAACCATTTATTTTAATTCCTTACCAATGTTTCCCAAAATCTTAAAAATAGAAGCTAAAAATTTTACTGCCCATAGTCATACCTATGTAGAACTATCTAAACCAGCCTAAGTATTCAAACATACATCACATGCATGATCAATGTGTAACATGATGAAGCAACATTGATGACCAATAATCAAAGTGTTAAGATCAAAATTCCATATAAATATTACAAATTTCAAAACTTTTCTTCAAAAAGAAATATTGTTAAACTTACTTAAAAATTTCCCTAGCTCACTTAGTGAATTGGTTTTCTCGTTTGCTCTTGAAAGAAGTAGCAAGACTCCTCCCTTCTCTTAGCTTTTCTAGCAGCTTAGGTAAGAGAAGGAGGGTGAGTTTTTTATCCTCAAAGATAAAGAAGAAAAAATGGATTCAAGTAGGGATTAAGGTAACTTACCTTGAGTATTTAGCCTTATAAACTTCTCCTTCTTTTTCCTTCCTTCCTTGCTTCTATTTCTCTCTCTTCCTCGCTTGGACAAAATTAAGATGTTATGGGGTGGGTTTTGCTTATATGTTCCACCAAATAATTCACCTTTCATGATCATGGATATACTTTATCACAATTAAGATACACTTTGTTGAATTTTTGGAAAACAAACAACTTATGTTCTTGTCTTCCTCTTCCTTAGTCAAGATATGCATAGGAAAAGGAGATTTGCAATTTGAAATTTATGATGATATGTTCTTAAGATAAGGGACAAGGTCCCTTTGATTTAGGGATTCATTTCCATTTTCTTTTGTCTTAAACAAGTATGATAGGTTTGCCTTTTTAGGTGGCAAATTTCTAACCCTTGAATTTTCATTATTTTGTTGATATTTTTTGTGTGGGATAGGAATGTTTTGTCCTAATGCCAAGTATTATCATACCACTTGCTAAAATTATGAGTGTAGGATATAGATATTTTTTGTCCTAAAGCCTTATATTATCATGCCACTTGGCAAAATTATGAATGTAGAATCATACCACTTACTAAATTTTTGTCTTAATGCCATGTAACCTAATCTTTATTATTATTACATTATTATATCATCACCTAATTTATTTTATTTTATTTTATTTTATTTTTCCTCTTGGGTTTGGGCTTATTCCTACCCATTTTCTTTGCTTTGAATAAAATTTTACCTTTCTTGGAGGGTTTGAACACATTATCATAATTTTTTGGGCTATTGGTCTAATTTCTATATCCTAATTCAAGTCTATGTTTTATTTCTTGTTTAGGTTATCCAATGGGTTTGCTAGAAACTTATGTGAAGTGAAAAAATTCTATATGAAGTGTCTATAGGTAAAAGCTCAATGTATGGGTGAAGATGTTAAACTTAATAATTCTAGTTCTTGAATTAGGAAAAATTACCCTAATCCAATGTTCTTGAAATTTTAAGACCTTTACTTGTTTCTAAAAATTTATCTTCCTTATCCAAGAATTTTACATCTCTTTAATATGTTATTTCTAATTTTTTTTCCTATTAGGTTTTTCCTCTTTATTTGTTTTCTTAATGTTAGAAACATTTTCTATGCATATACATAAGGTGAAAAATTTCTAATGATTATATTTTCCTTATATATCTAAAATATTGTCTAATAAATTTTATTTCGTTAATGTACTTTTAACGAAATTATGGATGTTACAAAAGATACCTGAAGGTAGAAACAAAATTATGGTCAACAGAGAGAGAGAATTAAATATAGATGCCGCGAAAAAATTAAGAAGAAGATGGAGAGATGGGTGCAAATGAGAGATTATTGTTGAATGCTGTTAAGATTTGAGTTGGACTCCCTATTGTAATAATATGTTTATTTACTATTCAATTATAGACATTAATTCGAATTGTTTTTAATATAATTTTATATATCTATATTATTAATATTATGTTAAAATTTTTTAAAATTGAAAAAAATATTATTTGAAATTATTTGAAACGTTTCTTAAAAAAATTTTCGTTTCCTCATTCGAAACGTTTCGAAATGTTTTTATTTCTGAAGTCATCAAAACGGTACCTCAAAACAAAATTTAGTCTAAGGAACTAAATTTCCTTTCTTTTCCCTCAAAACGACCGAAATATTTCTATTTCCTAAGTTATCGACACAAAACGAAGTTATTAAAACGGAACGAAGTATTTGTTAAGAAATTATGCTATTTCGATTGAAATTACTATGTTTCGGTAGAAATACTCTTGTTTCAATAAAAATTTTAGTGAAAATACTCTTATTTTGAGTTGTTTCGATAGAAATACTCTCGTTTCGAGTTATTTCAATAGAAATACTCTTGTTTCGAGTTGTTTTGATGAAAAAGTATTAAATTAATTTGAAAAATACAAAAATTAACAATCTAAAAGTAGATGAAAGTTGTATCATATCATATCCAACACCAAGTTATTTTCTTCCACAAGTCACAATATTTTTATTAACTTTCTACTCTCCCCATTTGTTCTCATCACATTGTTTTTTTTTTATTATCTTCATTTTAAAGAGAAAACTATAAAAATGATGAAAAAAAAGATTAAAAGACAATAACAGAGGAAGATACCTGAAGGTAGAAACAAAATTATGGTCGATAGAGAGATATAATTAAATATAGATACAGCGAAAAAATTAAGAAGAAGATGAAGAGATGGATGCAAGTGAGAGATTGTTGTTGAATGATGTTAAAATTTGAGTTGGAGTCTCTACTGTAATAACATGTTTATTTGCTATTCAATTATAAACATTAATTTGAATTAATTTTGATATAATTTTATATATCTATATCATTAATATTATGTTAAAATTTTTTAAAATTGAAAAAAATATTATATGAAACGTTTCTTAAAAAAATTTCTGTTTTCTCGAAATTTTTGAAACGTTTCGAAATGTTTCCGTTTCTAAAGTCACTGAAACGGCACTTCGAAACGAAATTTAGTATCTTGCTAACAACTTTCTCTTTAGATTACATATCCAAGATCAAGTCCAATAAATTTTTTTTGAATCATTTTGCCTTGCTCCTAGTTATTGGACTGTCTATACTTTACAAAAGATCTTGAGAATGATTTGAAATAAATTTGACAACACCTTAATCTCAATCAAAAATGCATCTGGGAACCATATCAGTGAACTCATGGAGACCAAAATCAAGTCCATGCGCCTAATTAGCAAGTCAGTTTGCACAGCCATTAGGTTCACGGAATAAGCAAAGAGATCTTTATCTGACTCACAATGTTGAAGCAGGGATGGGATAAAACATTGGAAAGAAGTTTGCACAGCACCCAAAGAATCAACCTCAACATTCACCTTGGTAAGACCCATCCTAGAAGCAATTCGAAGGGCATTCAAAATGCCCCACAACTGAGCAACCATTAACATGTATCAACAAACTTGGTTTCTTTTTTGAAGTATCTTAGCACTTAGCTTCATAATTAAAGCCTCATTCAATCATTTTTACTGTACAAGAGCCTCATTCTTGTGAAGCAGACGACGTAAATTATATGCTGGTTTCCCCTAGATGATGTGAACGCAACATTGTAGAGTAGGCTACACACCTAGTGTGAGACAGAAGGGGACCGTGCGAAATGAATAGAGTAGGGGCATGGAACAGTTCTGCTTTTAAGTGTCCGAATCGTCTTACATTACTATAATTATTTAATAAATTAGTATTTAAAAATTATATTATATTTATATTATCTAGATATAGTAGTTTATTTTTGTTTGATGGGAAGTTAAAAAAAGAATTTTTCTTATTTATTACAATTGTTTGTGTTTTTTGTTATTGTTGATCTCTACATCGTATTTGATATTTCTTTATTATAGTTTCACAAATGAATGTAAAAAAAAGAAAAAGAATTCGTACCGAAAAAAAAAAAAAGAATAGATAGAAGTGTCTTTTATATAGTGTAAACATATGTTGTCACGTAGACAATTTCAATATCACTAAGTTAATTGATTCATTAATTTTCTTATATCATTTTACAAAATATTGTGTTCAGACTAAAATTTATTTATTCTTGAAATATTAAATCTAATACCCTTCTCTTGATCAAGGGAGTCTTGATTCACATTTCCTCTATCATTTATTATCTCCTCACAAACCTCCTTCCACAGATAAATACTATAATTTCTTTTATTCTTTAATAATAATAATAATAATAATAATAATTACTATAAAATTTTATATTTTAAAAACAAGTTTTTGTCTAAATTCATATGTGCGCGCACACACACATCCTTTATCAATCATCTCCCCGCAAATATCGTTCCACAAATATTATCTGAAACCTTAACTTTTAGCATCACCTATCATACAAAATATTAGATTATATTTTCTTTTTTAGTTTTAAATAATAATAATAATAATAACTATAAAATTTTAGATTTTGATAACAATTTTTTTTGTCCGAGTTCATATGCCTCAACTTCTAAGCTATTTTATCTTATAAAAATTTCTGTTTAACTATTCTGAAACATAGATTAAATGTCTCAGTGGTAAACTTGATGTTCATTCGAAGGAGATGCAAGAGTTCGAATCCTCTAACTTCAAATTAGAAAAATTCTAATACTCTGTCTATTTCTAATATAAAAAAAAAACATAGATTAAATTAATTTTTAGATAGTTTTCTATTTGAACTAATCAAGAGAGTCGAGAAAAATGGGTTAACTTTTCCATTTGGCTCAATCAATGTTGCTTGTTTTTGGGACAGCTGGGGTTTGGTTCAGAAGAAAAATGATATCAAATTTCAAACCAATATAAACTGTGAAGCAGAAGACGTAAATTGTATGCTGGTTTCCCCTAGATGATGTGAATGCAAAATTGTGAAGTGGGCTACACACCTACTGTGAGTCAGAAGAGGACCATGTGAAAGGGACAGAGTAGGGGCAACGATCGGGTCTCGCTCTAAATGGATCGTCCCCATCCAGACCCACAAAATGAATGACAAATTGGAAGAGCCGTATCCATCAATGCCAGATATAAGCGTCCCAACCCTCTTAGAGTTAGGGTTGTAACTATCTATTAAATTAATATTTGAAAAATATATTGCATCTATATTATTTAATTATAGCAGCCAATTTTTGTTTGATCAAAAGTTACAACAAATTTTTCTTATTTTCTTCATATGCTTGTATCTTTTGTTGTCTATATTATTTAATTGTAGTAGAAAATTTTTGTTTGCTCAAAAGTTACAGAACAAATGTCTTATTTGCTTCATATGTTTGTGTCTTCTATTGTACACATTTGTACTAAATATAGTATTTTTTTTATAATAGTTTCATGAAGGAATGTAAAAAAGAAGAAGATATAAGTGTCTTTTATGTAGTGTAAACATATCACGTTGGTCAGATAATTTCAGTATCATTAAATTATTTAATTCGTTAATTTTTTTTATAACATTTTACAAAATTTTGTGTTTAGTCTCAAATTTATTTATTTTTGGTATATTAGGTGTAAAACTTTTAGTTCAAGTGACTTCCTCTCTTTTCTTTATTAAGGGAGTCTTGATTCATGAAAGTTCAGTTTTTCACTTTCCTTGCTCTTTCCAGAACATGCTCTTTACTAGGTCTCTCTTGAATTAAACAAAAAAGGGTGTAAAAGTATATAGATACTGTGAAAAATTGTTGTTTAACTAATATAAAATTAGTAATTAATAATTTTTAAATTTTTTTAATTAAATATGTAAAATGATAATAATAAATTTTATTTACATTGTTAAAAATGAATATTCGATTATTTAGTATAAAAATAATTTTATATTATTTATATTAAATTAAAAATTATATGCTTCTTTTTAATGAAAGTTGGAATCCATTAATATGCATTTTTTTAATACAATATGATTTCATGACATAAGATTAAAAAAAATAGAGATTTATGATATTTTGAACAGTTTCGACATTGTTTCACTAATTTGGACATATCTCTCATCCAAACTTAGATTGAAATTATTCAAGTAGCTAGAAAAAGTTAAAAAAAAAAATCTACAATTTTTATGTTTTAAGAAAGATTTGCTGTTAAGACTCTAGATATTGGCATCGTAATCCAAAAATGATAATGAAGATTTTGAAAAATAAAATAATAATAAAAAATAAAGAAGATAGAGTTTGAGTTGAATTGAATTACTTTTTTAAAAAAATAAGAGTTTGAATAGGAATATGATATCCTTTTACAATTTTAAAAAGAAGCTTGGTAAAACACCCCTAAAATTTAGAAATTTTCATTTATATATAGATTATTTAAAGAAATAAAGGAGTATAGATATAATTGAAAGGTTTTAAGAATGAAAATAAAATCTTATTAATATCTTTTGGGGTCAAAGTGTAATTTTTTAAAAGTTTAGGGGTCAAAAGGTAAATAATAAAATTTAAAGGACTTCCTTCAACAATTAGCAAATTTCTATTTGGTCCCTTCATCATTTTTTAAAAACCTTTCATAGGTTTATCGGGATATCACTATTCACTATTTCTCCTCTATTTTCTCCTTCTAAATCTAGAGTACTTTCGAGCATTTGATTTCAAAACTAAGGATACTACTGGATTTGAGATGAAGAGTACTACGATATTGGCCAAACAATTTATCAAATTGGCCAAAGAATCACCATAGATCAGAAGTAAGAAATCGTAGAAAAAGGTAAATTTTAAAACTCATATTTAGAGTCTTCAAATTGAAAATCTGACACTGTAGATGATTTCAGGAAATAGATAAATTATAGGATATGAAATTTCTCAGTCATTTAACACTTTTGATATTATGAACAATAACTCCGACTGGCGTAAATAGTGATTCCGGTATGTGTGAACAATATTTTTAGCTATAAACAGTGATCATCGGTTGACTGGCGTTAACCAAACTCCCGGAGTCATTTTTTAGGTTTTTGGACCCTCTAAACTTGCTTCTGAGGTTTATTAAGTCAAATTTAGATTAAAAAGAGTATTTTGGGGTTATCCAACTTGAAATCTTACCTTGTGAGTAGATAATTCTTACTTTGACTTCTCTATGCTATTCTTGAACTATAAATGTGAACCTAATCCAGCATATGAAATTATTTTTATCTATTTGATAGAGAGAATGGATTATATAGTCATAATTGATTACTAGCTGATATAAATTCAAGAATAGTATATGCTTAATTATTGATTTTTTAAAAATAATTATTACTCATTGGGTATGAAAATGATGTATGTTATATTATGAATGTGATTGAATGGCAAGCGTAAAACTTATGGCAAGTTGCTTGATAATTATGTATTGCATTTGATGGATATGTGTAACACCCTAAATCTCTGTTAATTATATTTACAAAATGAAATATTTAAAAAGGATTAGAGAGGATTAAATGGGGTAATTATAAGGAAATAATTATGAATATTTAATAAGAGATTTCTCATTTTTTAAGGAGATAATTAAGAAGGAAGTAGTAATTTCTTTATCTGCAGGGTCATATTTGGGCAGTGAGAAGAGAAATAAGGAGCTATGAAGAGAATCACACAAAAATTCATCAGTGGTGCTTGGTGCGGGGTTGTGAGAAACACGGCCATGTTGTGAAGGAAGCACGGGCATGCACAGCCATGCTTGGTGACACGACTTGACCGTGCTTCATGCTGCTTCACCCTTTTTCAATTATTTTTGTTTCCTTTTTAAATCCTAACCAATCATCAATGTTTATGAAGTGTTAATGGGAGTTTTATGAGTCATATATTTTAAAGAATATATGTTAATATTTAATTGGTTGTGTAATATTCATTGAATTAATTATGAAAGCATGAATGTATGTTAATATTTGATGCATGAATGTTATATTTGAATGCTATAGATTAGTTTTATGTGTAATAATAAGTGGGTAAATGATGTGTGAATAGAATGCAAGAGCATGTATGTTTATTTATGATGAGTTGTCATAACATGCATGGGAATAAGTGTGGATTATGCTCATGATGATTATTGATATATATATATATATATATATATATATATATATATATATATATATATATATATGTATGTATGTATGTATGTATACTTATGTTGAGACAAGTGGCTGGAAAAGCATGTCAAAGACATGAGCATGGTCAGGAGGACCCTCTCTGAAGCAGGGTGGCTTGGCAACAGATATCGCCCTTGCTGTATTGAGGCGATTGACGGTCAGGATGATTTTCTTTGAAATAAGGTGGCCTGACAACATGTATATCCCTTGCTGTATTAAGGGCACTGACAAATCCAGGACGACCTTTACTCAATAAGGTGACCCAACGGCATGCGACACTTTATGGAGGTAATGCAACTGAAGGGTCGTGACTTGGATACAGTACTGGGATAGAAGATGCCCTATAGCCTAGAGTGGTCAATGTGGGAAGGATCACTCTAACCAAAGACACTCAGTAGTGGGTGAGTAGTTGTAGGGGTAAGGCTCACGCCACACTGAGATTTGAAAATTGAGAGAAATAAGCAGATGGTGAGCCACTACGATCAGTTGTACAGGTATTCTATTAATATATATTTTGTTTATCATGCGTGATATTGATGCATAACCTATAAAAGCATGTATGTATTTACTATACCTGTATTGTATGAAAGAGAAAATATTTTCTATAATTTATACAGTCGAACATAACACGTAAGTTTTCATTATACTTGTATTTACTAGATGTTGACCTTGCTGGGATTTCATATCTCACTATGTTTATGGTGTTATGTTCAGATCAGTGAAATGTCGTTCGTAGTACTGACCATTTTACTGGAGTTTCAGACAGTGGATGTCCCCTACTTAGGACAGTTCACTATCATAGTGAACTTGCTAGTCATTAACGTGGTAAAGATTCCTGCTCTCGGCCCACCTCCTCTACCAGCAGTACCCTAGGGGTGATGGCCAGGGAAAGGATAGTAGGATAATATTAAGTATATAATCTGATGATGTAAATGGGCTAATGCCATTGTTTTGATGTAATCCCACGGTACTTTATCTTTTTGGGATGTATGCTTAATACTTTGGGTTACATATATATACGCTGCTAATATCTGATGTATGTAACTTCTGTATGTATATATCTACACGATGCATATCTTTTGGATGAATGTTGGTCTAATGCGTAATCACCCTAAAAAAAATTGTTACAAGTTGGTATCAGAGCAGGTCGATCCTAAGTGTCCATGGGGGTGGATGGTTACTTGGATCGATCTAAGAGCATCTTGAATAAGATGTGGATAAATGGAGTAGAGTAGCACATTGAAAATGTTAAGAAAAAATTGCTAGCGTTTTTTCTAATATGTGTGCTTGATGATGTCATCACTGCTGTATTATAAAAACTCTTTAATAATTGTTGAGTTTGATCACCTCAATAGTGACTCATTCTTTTGATTTATACAGTAGGAAATGACATCATGAAGGATAAACTCAACGCCAAACGTGGAAGCTACTCTACAAGATGTAGCCACTACTATTCGAGATAAAGTTTCTGCCACGAATTAGATCTTGCAGCATATTCAAAACAATAGTAATGCCAACTGGGAGATGGGTGAGAACCTAAGGAACACAGGCAATGGATGAGCAGATTTCATGAGAACCCGACCTCTGTCTTTTGTTAGAGGATACGAGCCTATGGTTGCGGATCGTTTTGTTCGAGCGCCATGGAAGAGAAAGAGAAAATTCTCAGCTCTGGATCGTTTTGTTTGAGGAAGAAACATAGCTGCAAGCAAGAAACCCTTGGCCATGGGGCTAGACCTTCGATGCAAAATGCTACTGGAAACGAATGCAAGATTTGCAAGCGACATCATGGAAATAGACCTTATCTCAATAACTCGGTTACTTGCTTTTGATATGGGTAGAAAGGGCATAGAGCTCGCCGGTGTCCCCTCGAGGATGGGAAGAAGATCGAGCAGACTCAACCAGTTAAGGAAAGAGTTTTTACTTTGAGCAGGACCGAAGCGAAACAAGCTCCTGATTTAATTCAAGGTACATGCTATCTCCACGGCTATCCTCTGATTGTGCTTTTCAATTCTAGAGCCAGTCATTCCTTTATATCATCTGCTTGTGTGGGGAAACTGCTTTGTCCTGTGTTTGAATTGACATTTGAGCTAATAGTATTAACTCCTACGGGAGGAAAAGTGAGCACCTCGCCAGTCTGTAAAAACTGCCCAGTCAAAGTATATGACAGATCCTTTATTGTGGATTTAATTTTTTTACCCTTGGAAGATATAGATGTGATTTTATGGATGGATTGACTCAGTCGTAACCATATTCTTTTGGACTATAACGCGAAGACTCTGGTTTTTTCTTCGAAATCTAATAAGGAACCTAAAAGTAAAGATGACCGGACCAATGAAATCTAGGAGTTAGTAGATGAGGATTCAGGTTGTACTCCTTTATGTGCTCTCAACACGGGAATCGAGCATGAGTTGGTAAAGATTTCGGTGGCTCATGATTTTCGGAAGTCTTTCCTCTAAAAATTTCTGAACAACAGCCTAAGCGGGAAGTGGAATTTTCTATTGATCAGGTGCCAGGGGCGACTCCTATATCTGTTACACTGTATCGGATGGCTCTTGTGGAATTAAAAGATTTTAAGAAACAAATTGAAGACCTCTTGGAAAAGAATTTTATCCCACCTAGCGTTTCACCTTGGGGAGCTACAATACTATTTGTAAAGAAGAAAGATGAAATTTTACGGTTATGTATTTACTATAGACAGCTCAACAAGGTGACTATTAAGAATAAATATCCATTGCCGAGAATAGATGATTTGCTGGATCAGCTTAAGGGGGCAACCGTCTTCTTCAAAATAGATCTGAGATCAGGTTATCATCATATTCGAGTAAAGGAAGAAGATATTCCTAAGACAGCTTTCAGATCTTGATACGGGCATTATGAGTTCCTAGTCATGCCGTTTAGAGTTACTAATGCACCTGCAGTCTTCATTGACTACATGAATCGAATCTTTCTATCCTATTTAGATCAGTTCGTAGTAGTCTTCATCGACGACATTCTAATCTATTTGAGGAGTATGGAGGATCACGAATGTCATATACGATTAGTGCTCCAAGTCTTGAAGGAAAAGAAACTTTTTGTTAAATTGAAAAAATGCGAGTTCTGGATGCAAGAAGTGAAGTTTTTAGGTCACGTGGTGTCGAAGGATGGTGTATCAGTGGATCCTAACAAAATAGAAGCTATACTTAAGTGGGAAAGACCAAAGACAGTAACTGAAATCATAAGCTTTTGGGTTTAGCCAGGTATTATAAAAGGTTCATACAGGGTTTTTTCGCAAATAGTGTTATCCTTGACCAAATTGACTCGAAAAGGGAGTTTAATTAAATGGACTTCAGAATGTGAAAACAGTTTTCTGGAGCTCAAGACTCGGCTTACTACACTTCTGGTCTTGATTCTCCCAAATCGTTTGGGATGCTTTGAAGTTTATACTGATGCTTCTAAGAAGGGACTGGGGTGTGTTTTGGTGCAAGAAGGGATGGTAATTGCCTATGTCTCCAGACAACTGAGATCACATGAAGAAAATTATCTCATTCATGATCTAGAGTTAGCTGCTATAGTTTTTGCCTTGAAGATTTGGTGGCACTATTTATACAATGTGGTATTTAAAGTATACAGTGATCCCAAAAGTTAGAGATATCTTTTCGATCAGAAGGAATTGAATATAAGGCAGAGGAGATGGATGGAATTTATTGATGATTATAAATTTAAACTAAAATAACACCCAGGAAAAGTGAACATGGTGACAGATGCGTTAAACTGAAATTCTCTGCATTTGAGTCATATGCTAATAAAGGAGATGAACTTGATTGAAGAATTCAGAAATTTGAGGTTATCGGTAGTAACTAATCCTAGAAGTTTGCTTATTTGTGAGCTACGGGTGGAATGTGATTTGAAGATGCAAATTAAAGAAGTGCAAGCACAAGATCCTTTTCTCCAGAACAAACAAAATTCACTAGACTTTACGAAATCGGAAGAAGGAATTAGCCTTTATCGAGAAAGAATATGTGTGCCTCAGGGGGAAGACCTGAAGATAAAAATTTTGGATGAAGGACATCAGAGTAAATATGCTATCCATCCTGGAGCCACAAAGATGTATCAAAATTTAAAAAGATCCTTTTGGTGGCCAGGAATGAAGAGGGATATAGCAGAATATGTAGCAAGATGCTTAACTTGTCAGAAAGTCAAGATTGAACATCAGAGGCCTTTTGGGACATTACAATCCTTGGAGATTCCTGAGTGGAAATAGAATGGCATTGCCATGAATTTTATGGCTGGTTTGTCCATGACTCAGACTGGTTATGATGCCACATGGGTAATAGTGGGCAGATTGATAAAATTTGCATACTTTTTACCTATAGGAATCAATTACTCGCTAGATAAACTGGCACATCTTTATGTGAAGAAGGTTGTCCTATTGCATGGAATTCCAAACAGGCATTTTTTCGGATTGATATCCTAGATTCACTACCAGATTTTGGAAGGATTTACAAGAGGCATTCGGTACTAAATTACGATTTAATACTACATATCATCCACAGACAGATGGTCAAACTGAAAGAATAATATAGACGATGGAGGACATGTTACGAGCATGCACCTTAGATCAAGGGAAGGACTAGGATAAGTATCTCCCTTTAGTGGAGTTTTCTTACAACAACAGTTACCACGCAAGTATTGGATTGGCACCGTATGAAGCCTTGTATGGTAGGAGGTGCAAATTGCCTCTATGTTGGTATAAAGTGGGTGAAACGAAGTTGTTGGGTCCTGAATTAGTTCAGCATACTATGGAGCAGATACGAATGATACAAGATAGAATGCAAGTTGCCCAGAGTCGTAAAAAAAGTTACTATGACAAGAGAAGGAAGGTCTTGTTTTTCCAGGAAGGAGAATACGTGTTTTTGAAAATCTTTTCGACCACTGGAATTGGTCGAGCTATGAAGGTCAAGAAATTAAGTTCACGTTATAGAGGACCATATTAGATACTCAAGAAAGTTAGGCCATCGGCATATCAAATATCCTTACCCTCGAGACTACCTACACGATGTATTTCATGTCTCTCTACTTTGGAGATATCTACCGAATCCGTCGCATGTGATTCAGGAGGAAGAAGTAGTAGTAAAAGAAAACTTGACTTTTCAACCAGATCCGATTGAGATTCTGGATAAAATTGTAAAGAAGCTACGTAATAAATCTGTTCTGCTAGTGAAGTTGTTGTGGAAAGGATTGTCCGAAGAAGAAGCTACATGGAAAAGGGAGGAAGATATGAGGCACTCTTATCCACAACTTTTTGAGGACAAGTAAATTTTTGAATTTTGAGGACAAAATTCCTTTTAAGGAAAGGAGAAGTGTAACACCTTGAATTTCTGTTAATTATATTTACAAAATGGAATATTAAGAAAGGATTAGAGAGGATTAAATGGGGTAATTATAAGGAAATAATTATGAATATTTAATAAGAGATTTCTCATTTTTGAAGGAGATAATTAAGAAGAAAGTAGTAATTTCTTTATTTGCAAGGCCATATTTGGGCAGTGAGAATAGGGATGAGGAGATATGAAGAGAATTACACAAATAGCCATTGGAATATACCTCAAGAAGAGATTAAACACTTGGTAAATTCTAACCCACCCAAACAATACCTTAGCCAATGGTTAGTTAGAAAGTAATGGAGTAGCAATTTTGAAATACTTAAGGATGGGAAGGTCAATAGTTAAATGAGGAGTAGCTTCTCCAAGATGCTAGCATTAAAATAAGGTTTCTTGTTGACTTGCTAAAGCAAGTCGCCAGCCAAGCAAGGGAGCAGTAGAAATTCCCACAGCCAAAGAGAGAAAAGAGAGAAGGAAAAAGGGAAGAGAAGGAGAGCGAGAGGGAGAGCTGGAATTTCAAGGAGAAGAGGTAAGTTTTGGCTCTTGATCCTCTCTAATCTTATGTATATTCATAAGTTTCCATGGAAAGCTAATAGTTGGAGGAAAATTTACAGTTTTGGTAGAAGTTTCTAGAGTGAGAAACTAAGCTAAACTTAGTGAGAGAATCATTTTTTGGAGAAAGAAAAAGGGTAAGATCAACACCTCCTTTATGAGTTTTTGGTTGGATGACTGGATAGGTGACTTGTATGTATGTATTAAAGCATGATCGAAGGGTAGATATGTCCTTTGATGATGCATTTATGGCATTGATGACTAGTTTACACCTATATGCATGAGATAGTGATTTGGGAAAAATTTAGGGTGGTTAAATTTTAAGGTTTAATCCATGTTATTAGTGGTCATATATTATGAAAAAATTGAATTTTTCATGGTTAAAATATTGGAATGATTGTTGGCTAGTTGTCTTGGTTGGTTTGGGAGTAAAAGAGGAAAATTTGTGAGTTTCGCGCCTAGAGCACGGCTAAGCAATGGTCTGAGCTGGATGTGAAAAAAATGCAGAACACAGCCGTGCTTGGTGCGGGTTTGTGAGAAACACGACCATATTGTGAAGGAAGCACAGGCATGAAGCATGGCCATGCTTGGTGACACAGATAGGCTGTGCTTCATGCTGCCTCACCCTTTTTCAGTGATTTTTGTTTCCTTTTTAAATTCTAACTAATCATCAATGTTTATGAAGTGTTAATAGGAGTTTTATGAGTCATATATGTTAAAGAAATATGTTAATATTTAATTGGTTGTGTAATATTCATTGAATTAATTATGAAAGCATGAAGGAATGATGCATGAATGTTATATTTGAATGCTATAGATCAGTTTTATGTGTAACAATAAGTGGGTAAATGATGTGTGAATTGAGCATGGTCAGGAGGATCCTCTCTGAAGCAGGGTGGTTTGGCAACAAGTATCATCCTTGCTGTATTGAGGCGACTAATGGTCAGGATGATCTTCCCTACAACAGGTGTCTCTTTTGCTATATTGAGGAGACTGACAAGTCCGGGACGACTCTTACCCAATAAGGTGACCCGGCGGTATGCAGCACCTTATGGAGATAAGGGGAATGAAGGGTTGTGGCTTGGATACGGTATTGAGATAGGGGATGACCTATAGTCTATAGTGGTTAATGTAGGAAGGACCACTCTGACCAAAGGCACTCAATAGTGGGTGAAAAGCTGTAGGGGTGAGGCTCACGCCACACTGAGGTTTGAAAATTGAGAGAAATAAGTAGATGATGAGCCACTAGGATTAGTTGTACATGTATTCTATTAATATATATTTTGTTTATCATGTGTGAAATTGATGCATAACCTATAAAAGCCTGCATGTATTTACTGTACCTATATTGTACGAAAGAGAAAATATTTTCTGTAGTTTATACAGCTAAACATAACACGTAAGTTTTTATTATGCTTGTATTTACTAGATGTTGACCTTGTTATGATTTTATATCTCACTATGTTTATGTTGTTTTGTTCAGATCAGTGAAATGTCGTTCGTAGTGTTGACCATTTTATTGGAGCTTCAGACAGTGGACGTCTTCTACTTTGGACAATTCACTATCATAGTGAACTTGCTAGTCATTAACATAGTAGAGATTTTTGCTTCCGGCTCGCCTCTTCCCACCAGTAGTACCTCAAGGGTGATGGCCAGGGGAAGGATAGTATTAAGTGAATAATATGATGATGTAAATGGGTTAACCCCATTATTTTGATGTAACCCCACAATACTTTGCCTTTTTGGGATGTATGCTTAGTACCTCGGGTTACATATGTATATACACTGCTAATCTATGATGTATGTAACTTCTGCATGTATATATATACAAGATGCATATCTTTTGGATGAATGTTGGTTTAATGCGTAATCACCCTAAAAAAAACTAGTCGTTGCAATCTTCATTTATATATATATATATATATATATATATATATATATATATATATATGTATGTATGTATTGATGAATAACGACGAATTGTATGGCTTGAGACGGTACCGAGTATGGGACCCCCTATTAGCTTGAGTGAACCAAGGGGAGGGCCACTCCAACTGGGGGAAAGTGGTAATGTGAAGAGGCAGAAGGGTGATAAACTCGCATTCCCTAATTACCTATTGAAACTGTAGTTAGTGGTAATGTAAAGAGACAGAAAGGTGATGAACTTACGTTCTCTGATTACTTATTGAGACTACAGTCAGTGGTAATGTGAGGAGGCTGAAGGGTGATGAATTCACATTCCCTAATTACCTATTGTGATTGTAGTTGATCGGTCACTATGCGTATAGCAAACGAGTGAATTAAGTATATTGAGAACTGTGACATGCTTGTGCATTATGTAAAGAAATAAGATTTTCAGTGCATATATAGTATGTTAATTATGCATCAACAAAGTTATGATTTTATCTCAAAAGCTTGATGTTTTTCTGTAGCTTATACAACTGACTATCTTTTGAAATGAGAATATTTGAAATGCAGGTCCCATATAGATGTACTTCCGACTGTATTTTCTGTGACAAACTTTAAAATATGAGTTCATCCATATGCTAACCTAAGATATCATATGAGGTATTATCTGCTCACTGAATTATTAAACTCACTACACGATATTTTTATATTTTTCAAATACAGAGTCTAATCCTTCAAAAAGGTGATCATATAGGCGACATATTCTCTGTGTGAGTCTATTTTGTTTCAGGGCTCGTAGATTTTGGTTATATTGTAATTGTACTTTAGAGTATACTTTGAACACTACAGGCTGGATCCTTGCTTCTGCTTTTACTTTGATATTTATAGACTTCATTTGTATACTGTGTATATATGAGAATACTTATATGAAACTATTTTCAATGATACAGGAGTGTATTATGCATGTTATGACAAATATATGTTTGTAAAGTATGTATTTCACGTGCCATTAAATTAGGGGCGTGAAAGTTGGGGCAAGGGTAATCAACAACTCTAGAGAGACAAATTGTAACATCTTTAATTTCATTTCATTTATTAATAAAGGTACATAAATATTGAATGTAACATCCATAATTTTGTTTCTTTTATTAATAAAAATACATAAATAATTAATTAAGGAAATAAAATTTATTAGACAATTTTTAGATATTTAAGAAATATAATCCTTAGAAATTCTTCACCTTATGTGTATGCATAGAAAATGTTTCTAACATTAAGGGAAGAGGTAAAGAGAGAAAACCTAATAGAAAAAATTAGAAATAACATACTAAAGAGAGGCAAAATTCTTAGGTAAGGAAGATAAATTTTTGTGAAGTAAGTAAAAGTCTTAAAATTTCAAGAAGATTGGATTAGGGTAATTTTTCCTAAGTTAAGAGTTAGAGTTACTAAATTTAACATCTCCACTCATAAATTGAGCTTTCACCTATGGATATGTCATATAGAGTTTTACCATTTCATATGAATTTCTAACAAGCCAATAGGATAGCTCAAGCAAGAAATAAAACATAGATTTGGACTAGGATATAGAAGTTGAACCGATAGTCTAAAAATTATGAAAATGTGACCAAGTCCTTCATGAAAGGTAGAATTTCAGTCAAAGCAAAAGAAATTGGTAAGAATGAGCCCAAATCCAAGAAGGAAAAATAAGAATCATGTGAGGAAATAGTAGTGTAATAATAATCAAGATTAGGTCACATGGCATTAAGATAAAACATCTATATCCTACATTCATAATTTCAACAAGTAGGTAATAATACATGGCTTTAGGATAAAATATCTATATCCTAAATTTATAATTTCAACAAGTGGGTAATAATACATAACATTATGACAAAATATCCTTATCCTACACAAATAATTTCAGCAAAGTAAGGGAGATTCAAGGGTTGAAAATTTGTAACCTAAAAAGGCAAACCTATTATACTTGATTAAGACAAAAAAAGAAGAGAAAAAGAATCCCTAAATCAAAGGAACCTTATCCCTTGTCTTAATAACATTTTAACATGATTTTTAAAATACAAATCTCTTTTTACTATGCATATCTTGAATAAGGGAGAGGAAGACAAGAATATGAGTTGTTTTTCCCCAAAAAACAACTAAGTGCATCCTAATTGTGATAAGGTAGACCCATGGTTATGAAAGGTGAACCACATGATAGTTTATTTAAGCAAAACCTACCCTTGTAACGTTATAATTTCGTCCAAGTGAGTGAGAGGAAAAACATAACCAAGGTAGAGTGAGGAAAGGAGAGAAAGAGAGGAGAAGAGAGGAAGAAAGAGGAAGGAGAAGTCTAGAGGACTAAGCACTCAAAATAAATTAGCTTAATCTCCACTTGAATCTACCTTTCTTCTTCATTCTTGGAGTTCAAAAACTCACCCTCCTTTATGAGGGATCACCTACACCTCAAGTTCCTACATTTGAAGGTCCTATCACTAGGGCAAGGGCTAAGGAGATCCAACAAGAATTGGACAAGGTGATGACCTTCTTCTTGTACAAGGAGCCTTCTATGTTAGCAACCTTCTCCGAGCCATCTATCAAGGATCTATCCATCAAGTCTATGGTGACCATTACAGCTTGTGAAGACCCTAGGAGTGAAGAGAAGACCCCATGAAGTGATTGGAAAAATTGTTATTAGTCTTGTGTGTTTTTTTAGTGTGGTTTTAAGACAATTTCCTTATTTAAATTTTAGTATTTCTTTTATTTAGGGGGGCAGCTGTAGGACTATAAAAGATCTCCTTAACATGTTTTCATCATATTAGACATTTTGTGAATTCAGAAACTAATTTTTTCCTTCTATCAAAAGAGAGCTTTTGAGAGAAGAGTGCATTGTTGATTGATCTTGCTTAGTTGTTCTTGTGTGTATCAATCTCCCTAGAGATTGGTGTTCTCAAGTCTCCATAAGCCTCCTCCTTGTGCTTGGCTGCCATGGCCATTGTGTAAGGTTGTAACCGGTGAGGTTTCTTCATCATTTGGTTCAGTTCTTAATTCATAGAATAAGGGTTGTTCTATTGTTTGAATTGGTTCTACTCTCTATCCCTTTTGTTTTCTGTTTTTCTTTTATTTTTTAGATCTAACCTCCATTGTTGTCTTCTTGTTTGAGTCATGTCAAGGTTTGGTGTCTAGATCAGAGTTTGTGGTTTCCCCCACATCAAATTGGTATCAGAGCAAGGCGACACCTTACCACCACCACATCACCACCAAAGCGCCGGCGGTGGTTTGTTTTGTTCATCTAGAGTCTTGCCATTTCAGTTTTGAATCATCTTTGTTTTTGAGTCATTTCAAGTCGCCCATTATTGTGCTTTGCTTGGATTGCTTGTGGTTTTAGAGATTGGAACACATTCCCTCACTTACATCATCTTGAACCACCATCAAACACTTGCACCAGCCTTGTTCACTCACCAACCACCATTCCTAGCCTTCACCATCCAGAAGAACGACCACCTTTATCCCTTACAACTGCCTAGGCGTGACAAACAAGGGAGTAACCCCTGCTTCCTACAAATCAGGCGCCATTTCTTTGCTGCATTAACTGCTCCCTACAAATCAGGCTGAGCATTAACTGCTCCCTACAAATCAGGTCAAGGCTGAGAATTAATTTTGAAATTTAAAATTGAAATTCTAGGTGTTAATTTCTTATTTCTGATATTCCAAGTTTCATTTCTGTATTTTATTTATTTCTGAGACAAAAAAAACCAAAAGAAAAGAAAAGAACAAAAAAGAAAAGAAATTTAAGTCTCATTTCAACATTTCATTTGTATTTCATACTATCCTAAGTTGTAATCATTTCATAGAAGTAGTTTGTACTTAGTCAATTCTCAAGTGAAGATCAAAGGGATTGACAAGAGCCCTTGGAGACACCAAAGAGTCCTACAAGCCCTAGCCGTACCCTAGCCTTGTCCCACACTTAGCCAGATATCGAACCTCGCCCTTCCAATCTCCATTGGCACAGGTTGAGACAAGTAAGGTACAATTCTTCCTTCTTGAGTTCAGATTGATTGAGTATACATTGTCTAATTACATTACTTCTTGCAATTTTCTTCTTGAGTCTTGTTTTCTTTCTTTTATTAAGTCATTTGCTTGTTTAAACCTCTACCAAGCTTATCCTTTATATAATTCACCATTTCTTGGCGATTGTTGGTTTAGAACACACTGCTCATGTGGGTTATTTGGTCCATACAAGACAATCCATCAAGAAAGCTGGCATCAACAACAATTGGGAGAGAGAGATCAAACATAAGAGTAAAACACTAGTGAGGTGATTTTGATTTCTCTAATCTGATTTGTTTAAGTGTTAGTCTTTGTTTGATCATGTCTAGGTCACCAAGTCCTCCACACTCAAGGAGTCCCTCACCAATACCGCCTGAGATGTTCAACATGATCAAGGCCATGTCGGACAACTTAGCCCGCTTGACCGCTTGGATGGCTGTTTTGGAGTCAAGGCCAGCACCACTAGCCCACATTCCTCTAGGCACTAATGAGGAGGTTAGAGGTCCTTCCAATGTGGCCCTAAGAGTGCCCCTACCAGATCAAAGGAGTGCCTATGACGCCGCTTGAGGCGCACACCATCAAGTCCCACCAAGCGTCGCGCCTTACCATGGCACTCCAGTCCATATTCACAATGAGCAACTCCCTGTCCCTAACTCTCCTATGCTTAGACGAAATCATTATGCACCTAATCGTTTTAATGTATTTCAGGGTTATCAAGATGAGGAGATGGAGGATGAAGGTTGGCAAGTTGAACCACCTAGGGGTTACCAAGTTAGAAGAGGACGTGAGCTAGAGCAAGATGGCATTAGGAAGATCAAAGTGAAGATCCAAGTTTTGAAGGAAAGTGTGATCTAGATGTATACATGGAGTGGGAGACCAAGATAGAACAAATCTGGTCATGTCACAACTTTGTCGAGCATAAAAAGGTCCAGTTAGCTGCATTGGAGTTCAATGGCTATGTCCTCATATGGCGGGACAACTTGGTCAAGGAAAGAAGAAGAGTACTTGATATAGGCGTGGCCACATGGGAGCAAATGAAAGCTTTGATGAGGGCTATATTTGTGCCTCAACATCATACAAGGGACCTAAGGAAAAGATTAGAGAATTTGAGGCAAGGGTCAATGAGTGCAGAAGAGACCTACAATGCCATGCAAGTGGCAATAGTGAAAGCCAATGTGACTGAAGATGAAGAGACAACCATGGCAAGGTATCTTAGAATTCTCAATTCATTTTTGGCTAATGAAGTCGACTTGTATCCATACAGCTCTATGACAGAATTGCTACACTTAGCAGTAAAAGTAGAAAGAAAGACAAGGGCTAGGAATCAAGGAAACAAGAGCTCAAGTGGAACATCCAACACTTGGAGAAACCAACAAGGACGTAGCTCTCAATCCTATGGCCAGGAATCTTCACAAAGAGAGCCACACTTGGAGCAAGTCAGACAAAAAAGAAGTGCACCACCTAATGCCACACCCTACCCTCCACGAGCCACAACTGGTTCATCTAATGGACCCAAAGGGAGTACCTCTAACCCTACTCTTAGAACTAGGGACATTGAATACTTTAAATGTAAAGGAAGATGTCATATGATGAAGGACTGTCCTAATAGAAAAACGCTCATGATTAACCACTTAGGGCAATATGAATCTGAAAGTGATAAAGAAGATAATGAAGAGTGTGTTAATGAGGTGAATGAGCATGAATCTGGTTTTGATAATGAGGATGAAATTGAGTATGAGCACGGAGAGTCCTTAATTTGTAAGAGAACATTGCATGTACAACCTGCCCCTTGTGAGGATAATCAAAGAGAAAACTTGTTTCATACTAGATGCTTAGTTGAGAGAAAGTTGTGCAACATGATAATTGATGGAGGTAGTTGTTGCAATATTGCTAGTACTGAATTGATTTCTAAATTGCAAATTACTACATTTTATCACCCTAGGCCTTACAAACTGCATTGGATGAATGATTGTGGAGAATTGAAAGTGAATAAGCAAGCTAAAGTTACTATCACATTAGGTCACTATGAGGATACAATTCTGTGTGATGTTGTTCCTATGCAAGCTTGTCACATCTTGTTAGGTAGACCATGGAAATATGTTAGAAGATTCATGCATGATGGTCACACTAATAGGCATTCATTTACATTTAATGGCAAGAATGTTGTCTTAAAACCTATGTCTCTTATGCAGATTGCCGAGGCCTATGAAAAGAAGAAGGAAAAGGACAAGGAGCAAGGAGAGGAGAATAAGCAAGGCAAGAGCACAACTCTGTAGCAAGTAGGAACCCCCTCAAAGCCAAGCCAAGCCTTAGCAATCCAGCCTTCTAGTGTCTTATTAGCATCCAAAAGTGAGCTACAAGGTGAGTATCTACCCCTAGACACCACCTTCATGCTTTTGTGCAAGAAATTGGCCATGCTAAGTGAAGAAACTAAGGATGCCCTACCCCCTCCTATCCAAGTCCTTTTAGAAGAGTTTAAGGATGTATTCCCAGATGAGATACCCCCTGGCCTACCCCCTTTGAGAGGCATAGAGCACCAAATAGATCTTATTCTCGGAGCCACCTTACCAAATAAGCTAGCTTATAGAATGAACCCTAAGGAAAGCCAAAAAATCCAGACCCAAGTGTAAGAGCTCCTAAACAAGGGTTATGTGAGAGAGAGCCTATCCCTTTGTGTCGTGCCAGTCCTACTTGTGCCAAAGAAGGACAACACATGGAGGACATGTGTTGACTACAGAGCCATCAACAACATCACCATCAAGTACCGCCATCCAATTCCAAGGCTGGACGACATGTTGGACGAGCTCTATGGTGCCACCACCTTCACAAAGATTGATCTAAGGAGTGGATATCATCAGATTAGGATGAAAGAAGGATACGAATGGAAGACTACATTCAAGACCAAGTTTGGTCTCTATGAATGGCTTGTAATGCCATTTGGTTTAACCAATGCTCCTTCTACTTTTATAAGATTGATGAACTATGTTTTGAGGAACTTTATAGGAAAATTTATTGTAGTATACTTTGATGATATACTTATATATAGCAGGTCCCTAAAGGAGTATGAAAGACGCTTAAGGGAAGTTCTTTCTACCATTAGAATAGAGCACTTGTATGCCAATTTGAAAAAGTGTGATTTTTGCACTAATAAAGTCACATTTCTTGGTTTTGTAGTGAGTACACAAGGGCTACAAGTGGATGAAGAGAAGATAAGAGCCATTCAAGATTGGCCAACTCCAACTTCAATTGGACAAGTGAGGAGCTTTCATGGACAAGTCAGCTTCTATAGGCGCTTTGTCAAGGATTTTAGCACCATTGCTGCACCCTTGACTGAGATCACCAAGAAGCATGCTCCATTCGTGTGGGGAGAGGCACAAGAGAGGGCCTTCAACAATCTGAAGTGGAGGCTCACCAAGGTGCCACTCCTAGTGCTCCCGGATTTCACTCGGCCATTTGAAGTAGAGTGTGATGCTTCTGGAATTGGCATTGGAGGTGTACTCATGCAAAAAGGTAAGCCTATTGCCTTCTTCTCTGAAAAATTGAAAGGCGCATGTCTTAGCTACTCTACTTATGACAAAGAGTTATATGCTTTATATAGAGTGCTTAAGACTTGGCAACATTACTTATGAACTAGAGAGTTTATTTTGCATACTGATCATGAGTCCTTAAAGCATTTTAGGAGTCAAGATAAACTTGATAAGAGGCATGGTAGATGGATGGAATTCATTGAAACATTTCCATGTGTCAATAAGTATAAAAAGGGAAAAGATAATGTTGTTACTGATGCACTTTCTAGGAGACATGCTTTGTTGACCACATTAGACTCTAAGGTGTTAGGATTCACTTATATTAAAGAGTTATATGAGGATGACATTGATTTTGGTGCTACTTATAAGCATTGTGTGCAGAAAGGTTCTTTAGATAAGGTTTCCTTGTTTGGGGGATTTTTGTTCAGAATTGATAAGGTGTGCATTCTTAGGTGTTCCTTGAGGATGTTACTCGTAGAGGAAGCCCATAAGGGAGGCTTAATGGGACACTTTGGTATGGATAAGACATATCATATGCTGCATACACACTTCTTTTGGCCACACATGCGTAGGGACGTAGAACACTTAGTGAAAAGATGTTTAGAGTGCCTAAAAGCCAAGTCTAGAGTTAAGCCACATGGTTTGTATACTCCTTTACCTATTCCTACAGCTCATTGGGAAGATATTAGTATGGATTTCATTGTAGGGTTGCCTAAGACTAAGAAGGTGAGAGATTATATATTTGTGGTTGTTGATGCTTCTAATGTAGCTAACTTGTTCTTTAGGGAAATAGTTAGGTTACATAGAGTGCCTAGGACTATTATGAGTGATAGGGATGTGAAGTTCCTTAGCTATTTTTGGAAAACTCTTTGGGGAAAACTAGGAACTAAATTGTTATTTTCTACTTCTAATCATCCACAAACTGATGGTCAAACTGAAGTGACCAATAGGACTCTCACAACCATCTTAAGGGCTAGCATTAGAAAGAATCTAAAGGCTTAGGAAGATGCATTACCACATGTAGAATTTGTATATAATAGGGCTGTTCATTCTTCTACTTCTCTGAGTCCTTTTGAGTGTGTTTCTGGTTTGAATCCCTTAACCCCACTTGATCTTACGCCATTGCCTATGAAGGAACAAGCAGATTTCAATGCAGAAAAACAGGTGGAGTTCATTCGGGAGCTGCATGAAAGGACTAGGGCAAAGCTGCAACAAAAGGGAGAGTACAATGCAGCCAAGGAAAACCAAGGAAGAAGGAGAGTGATCTTCAAACCGAGGGATCTTGTTTGAGTTCATTTGAGGAAGGAGCGTTTCCCTGACAAACGCAAGTCCAAGCTTTCACCAAGAAGGGATGGTCCATTCGAGGTTCTAAAAAGAGTTGGAGATAATGCTTATGTGCTGGAGCTGCTCAGGGAGTATGGCGTGAGTGCAACCTTTAATGTTGGAGACCTTACACTTTATGAGGGACATGATGAGGAGCTGGATGATTCGAGGTCGAATTCTTTTCAAGAATGGAAGGATGATAAGGGATCACCTACACCTCAAGTTCTTGCATTTGAAGGTCCTATCACTAGGGCAAGGGGAGATCCAACAAGAATTGGACAAGGTGATGACCTTCTTCTTGTCC
The DNA here is from genome assembly GCA_037074535.1 of Gleditsia sinensis. Lineage (NCBI taxonomy): Eukaryota > Viridiplantae > Streptophyta > Magnoliopsida > Fabales > Fabaceae > Gleditsia > Gleditsia sinensis. The sequence goes on from CM073464.1 coordinate 64,018,314, forward strand.
AAGGAGCCTTCTATATTAGCAACCTTCTCCGAGCCATCTATCAAGGATCTATCCATCAAGTCTATGGTGACCATTGCAGCTTGTGAAGACCCTAGGAGTGAAGAGAAGACCCCATGAAGTGATTGAAAAAATTGTTATTAGTCTTGTGTGTTTTTTTAGTGTGGTTTTAAGACAATTTCCTTATTTAAATTTCAATATTTCTTTTATTTAGGGGGGCGGCTGTAGGACTATAAAAGATCTCCTTAACATGTTTTCATCAGATTAGACATTTTGTGAATTCAGAAACTGATTTTTTCCTTCTATCAAAAGAGAGCTTTTGAGAGAAGAGTGCATTGTTGATTGATCTTGCTTAGTTGTTCTTGTGTGTGTCAATCTCCCTAGAGATTGGTGTTCTTAAGTCTCTATAAGTCTCCTCTTTGTGCTTGGCTGCCATGGCCATTGTGTAAGGTTGTAACCTGTGGGGTTTCTTTATCATTTGGTTCAGTTCTTAATTTATAGAACAAGGGTTGTTCCATTGTTTGAATTGGTTTTACTCTCTATCCCTTTTTTTTTCTATTTTTCTTTTATTTTTTAGATCTAACCTCCATTGTTGTCTTCTTGTTTGAGTTGTGTCAAGGTTTGGTGTCTAGATCAGAGTTTGTGGTTTTCCCCACATCACTCCTTCCCTTATTTAAGCTACTAGAAAAGTTAAGGGAAGGGAAGAATCTTGCTACTTCCTCCAAGGAGAAACAAGAAAAAAGAATTCACTAAGTGAGCTAGGGAGATCTTTAGGTAGTTTTAACAATATTTCTTTTTAGAAAAGCTTTCAAATTAGAAACATTTATATAGGATTTTGATCTTAGAACTTTGATGACATTTACTATAATTGTTACCTGGATGATTGTCCATGGATGTTGCTATATCATGTTACATGTTGATCTTGCAAGTAATGTATGTTTGAATATTTTGGTCGGTTTGGAAAGTTCGGCATACGTATGGCTATGGGTGACAAAATTTTAAGATTTTTATACTGCTATTTTGTATATTTAAATATGGTAAAAAATTGATGAAATATGATTAGATGTAAATTAAAAAGAAAATGAAAGAGGACATAATAAAATGATGAACTAAAACCTTAAAAAAAATTTGGTTACGAAACTGGATTTTGGAGTGACTAGTAATTAAAAAAATATAGATATATGTCTCACAGATATTTAGCCACTGGAATCACTCAATTTGGAGTCAATATTAGGTAGGTATAGTCAGATTAGTAAACAGTGATCAGAAAATGGTTAACCAGGGAAGAATCTATTAGGAAAGTTTCTGTGTTTGTATTTATGAGAAAATTATGTAGAGAATCAAAATAAATTGTTAACATAAAAAATATAGATATATGTCTCACAGAAATTTTTCCATTAGAATCACTCAATTTAGAGTTCATATGAGGGAGATATGGTTAGTAAGTAATTGTTCAACATATTAGTTTTAGATAGTTGTTTTATCTTTAAATGAACACCAAGATCACCTAATTCGGAGTTAAAATGAGAGAGTTATGCTCTGATTAGTGGGAGAAGGTCAGACAAAACGAAAACCTGCATCAGGGAATAATACAACATAGAGCATGGCCGTGTTCCAAGGCACAACTAGGTCATGTTCTGTGTTGAAAATGGCATTTTGAAGCCTAATGCATGAATTTTTTTATAGGAAATGGCTAAGTTGTGTTATATGATACGTTTAGGCCATGTTAAAGGTTGGTAAATCTTATTTTCAACATTTTTCTACCCTAAATGAACCTCAATAACTACAAAAAAATTAATAAAAACCAAATTGAAGAAGAATGTCGTATTAAATTTGTGAGAACATGTGTTGAAAATGATATAAGTAGGAGGAAAGTGACTAGAGGCCAAGCATAAAGAAAATGAAGAGATCAAAATAATATTTAAAAAAGAAGAAGAATCTTATAAATGAAAATAATAAATAACTAGTGTATACCATAGCCATTGCCATTGCATGAACTATTTACCATCTTAAGTGTGTAATTTTGACATGAAAATATTTTAAAGTGATATTTGAAATGATTATGTTTATGTCATAATTACCAATGATTTTTCGTAATGATTATATTTTGATGAAAAATTATGGCATATGAGTATAATGAACATATTTATTATTGAAATCATATTTTTGGCTATTAATTAGAAAAGAAATAAGTATGGTCACATGGCGGTCCGTGTGGTGCACCAGTAGGAGACGCCCTACCAACGACTATGGTTATATTAATGAGAAAAGAAAAAGAAAGTGTGTCATGTCGGATGGAGCAAGAAAAGCCTATACCGGAGAGTAGAAAGTACTCACCCTGACCGGAATAACTTAATATGGAAATAAGTTGATAGTCATCATATAGTAATATGAAAATAGTTTTTCATGCCATACATGTTATTGCTGTACGATTTTCATTTTATTTCCTCCTTATCATAAAACTAAGTTTTCGAATTATTCAATTAAAGTTGGAACTAATATAAGGATAGTAATTAATAATCACAATCCTTGTGATAACGATACTTGTACTTTTATAATTTATTACTTGACGACAATAGTATACACTTACACTTAATAAATATATAATTCATGCATATCAATTCCATTAAAAAATTAATGAATTTTTTTTTATTTGGGTTAAATAAGAAAAATATATAGCGAATGGTGATTTGTGATGGTGAGGTGATAGTTAGTAATAAGACAATTGGTGGTTGTAGTAGGTACAACTGTAAAAATAAATTCAGTTTGGGGGTTGACTCACTTAACCGATTTAAAAGGTAAGTTAGATTGATTTGCTAGCCAACAAGATTTAAGCCAAGTTAGCTCCCATCCTTTTTTTTAAAGGGATAGGACTTACTAGATTTTGGATCACTAGTTCCAACCCTTCCTTTCTCCCCTTAGCCCATTGCCTATCAAATTAAAAGAAACTAATTTATTTTAAAAAAGCTAAACAACTAGAAGAGTTATCGTTTTTACAAAAAAAAAACTCCCATTCTACCATTCATTTTGTGAATTGAAAGTAATGAAAAACACAAACACCCAATCGTAACTGACAAGTCACAATAAAGTTGAAGACCTATTGCGTTATCATTTAAGTCATCATCCACCTTTTTGTTTCTCTCAATCCATATAGCAACCTACACACACACAGTGAGAATATGCAATCTCTCCTCATGGTGGTCTCTTCTTTGATTTTTTATTTCTTCTCTTGACTTAGTATTTTGGAAAAATAATATTTACCCTCATTGATATATACCAGCAATTACAATGTCTTCCCTAATCTATGACTTGCAAGTAGTACTTGAAATGACATAAACACCCATTTCTCTTTCTCTTTGTCTCTTCTTCTTTGTTAACAATTTTGGATAAATTGATCTTCGGTCCATTAACTTATTTTTCAATTTCATTGTAGTTTCTTAATTGAAAATAGTTTCCCTAAAATCCCCTAATTTCAAAAAACTGTTACTTATATCTTAAACTATAATTCAAATAAAAAAAAAGAAACAAAAAAAGAAAAAAGAATTACTTTTCAACCCAAAAGTCTAAAATTTTAAAGTTATAAACTCTAAATCATAAACTACCAAACCTAAAACAATAAAATCAAAAATTCAAACATTAAAACTCCAAGTCCCAAAACTCAAAATCTAAAAACCAAAACCCTAAAACATCAAATCCTAAATTCAATCCTCGAATCTCAAACACTAAAATCACAAACTTCAAAACTCCAAATACTAAAATTCCAAACCCAATCCCTAAAACCCCAAACATGAAACATGAAACTCTAAACCTCAAAAACAAAACTCTAAATCCTAACCCCTAAATTCCAAAACTCCAAACCTCTGAGCTCCAAATTCAAAAACCTGAAAACATCAAATCTCTAAACCTTAAAATCCAAAAACATCAAACCGCAAATCTCAAAACCAAAATCCCCAAACCTCAAATCTTAAAAACCCAAACCCTTAAATCTCAAATCTTAGAAACCCAAACCCTAAATCCCTAAACTCTAAATCTCAAACTTCAAACACTAAAATCCTAAACAATCAAAATTCAAATCCCAAAACACCACAATTTCATAACCCAAAATACCAAATTTCAAAACCCTAAACCCAAAACTTCAAATGCCAAATCTCATACGCCTAAACCCCAAATGCCAAGTACCAAACCCTAACCCCCAAACCTTAAACCTCAAATACCAAAACAATAAAACTCCAAACATCCAAACTTAAAATCCTAAACTAGAAAAGCCAAAATGCCAAACGTCTAACCCAAAACATGAAAACCTTATACCCCTAAGCTCTAAGAATTGAAGATCTAAATCTTAAAATTTCAAATCCTAAACCTCAAACTACAAACTCTTAAATCCCCAAATTTAAAACCCCAAAGCTCAAAACACAAAACTCTAAACCCTAAAACCTAAACTCTAGATCCTAAACTCAAAATCTCAAATCCCAAATCCCAAAACTAGAAACTCTATAGGGTTTAAGATTTAATTGTTTAGTGCTTACGATTTAGGGTTTATTGTTGATGGTATGAGATTTAGGATTTAGGTTAAGGGCTTTGGGTTTAGAGTTTTTAGGGTTAGGGTTTAGGGGTTGGGGTTTATGGGTTGGGTTTGTAGTTTGAGGTTTAGGGTTTTAGAATCTTAATGTTTTAGGTTTATAGCTAGGGTTTAAGGTTTGGGATTTAGAGTTTAGATTTTAGGGTTTGAAGTTTTCAATTTTCAGTTTACAGTTAAGAGTTTATGGTTTTAGATTTTAATTGTTGGTGTTTGTGGTTTGTGGGGTAAAGTTTCGATTTTAGGGTTTAAGATTTGGAGTTTGGATTATTGGATGTAAATGTTTTAGAGTTTGGGGTTTGGCATTTAAAGTTTAGATGTTTAGAGTTTAGTATTTGGGATTTAGAGTTTGGAGTATTGGAGTTTGAAGTTTAATGTTTGGAGTTTTAGTGTTTGAAGTTTGGGGTTTTGAAATTTGAGGTTTGGAGTTTATGATTTAAGGTTTGAAGCTTTATGATTTAAGTTTGGGAATTTAGGGTTTAGGGTTTTAAGATTTTAGACTTTTGGGTTTGGAGTTTTAAGATTTTGAGGTTTAGATTTTAAAATTTAAGGTTAGGGTTTTAGGCTTTTAGGTTTATGGTTTCAAGTTTTATTATTTTTGGCTTTTAGATTTAGAGTTTTAGGGTTTTAAGGCTTATATTTTAAAATTTGAAATTTAAGGTTTAATGATTTTAGGCTTTTGGATTTATGGTTTAGGGTTTCAGGTTTTATGATTTTTGAATTTAGGGTTTATGTTTGAGAGTATTTCTTTTTATTTTATTTTATTTTTTTCATTTGAATTATGTTTTAGGATATAAGTAGCTTTTGAAATTATGGCTTGAGTGGAAAATATATGAGAATTTTGTTAGACACCTTTTTCTGCTTTTCACATTTCTTCTTTGATTTCCATCTAGATGTGTTGCACTTTTTATATGTATATCTATTTTCATTTTGCCCCCAATATAACATCCTCTCAATTTATTGTTTGTTTTCTTCACCTCGTATAATAAAGGTGAAATCTCTACATGCGGGAAGACATAATCCTACAATTTCAGTATTATCGACATAGTTTTGTCACTTATCCTATAAAAACATTTGATGTGATATAAGTTTACTATAAAAGATAATTTAGAGTACTTCTCGCACCCTTCATGTAGTTTTCATTGTCCATCCTTAATTAACTCAAAAGTTTTTTTTTACCATCAATCATTATTTTCCCTAGTGGTGGAACTGCCATATCTATGAAATCTACATTTTCATTTTCATGATGAATCTTAAATGTTTCACAAACCATGTCCTGCATAGGGTCATTACTACAAATCGATTTTTCTCTCTCTTGTGGCATTACATGAGGTTCTTCTGTACATCTTTCTTTATGCATAACCCATAATTCGTACCTTTGCAAAAATAGTTTAATAATCAAGTAGTCACACACATCTTGTCTAATTTGCCTTTTCTTAAACTTACACTTTGAAGATGGACATATTATTTTACCCTTCACACTTGAGTTAACAAATACAAAATTCAAAAATTTATTCAGTGCATCCAAGTAGTCACGATATACCAAGGCTTCACAATCCAAGACTTATCTATTTTTGAAAGCATAACAAGATTAATGCTAATTTTTCATAGCATATTGCTTTTAGTATTTCTTGAAAATTATTCCTTTACAAAATAAATCAATCAATTTATATACTAAATTTTTTAAATTTTATCCATTGTACTCTATTTCATGTTTATTCTCCTTCCAATTTATTAAATTGTATGCTATGCAAATAATTCCTTCATTTCATAACAAAATAATTCATGCATACATGTTTTTCCATCATTTAAAATATTATGCAAAATACGAAATTCTTCCATGTTCTTCAGAGATTTTAAATTTCATGAAAAAAAAATTACATAATGAAATCACGTTCTTCAAATTCCATAAAAAAAATCATTCATCTACTCCAATTTTTTCAATTTACATATAAACTTAATAATTATTTCATCTTCCATTTTTTTGAATTTTTCACTGAATAAATATTTCATTTAGTTCATCATTAAATTTTCAAATTTGATACACCATAAGTAATTTATTTATTTTCTTTCAAGTTTTTAAATTTCAAATAAAATATTTTTATTTACTTTTTAACCACTTTTTTAAAATGTTTCATTCATTTTGTCCCTAATTTTTACATTTGAGGCAAAACAATTAATACATTTCCTTTCTTCCATTTATTTTTAATTTATGAAAAGTAAGTAATTATTTAATTTCTTCCAAAAAAATTTAAATCTTATGGGAACTACACTAAATAATTCTTATCACAAAATTTTTACAATTTAAATTTTTCTTATGAAAAATGTTTGTTTTCATTTCTCTCTCCTAATTTCATTATAAGTAAGCAATATATCCAGAAGTTATGTAATATAAGCACTAGCGATATAAAAAAACAATAAAGTGTAATTATATAAGCAAGCAATACATGCAGCATATATTTGAAGCAAAACATCATATAAGCAAGTAATATATCTAACATATATTTGAAGTAATATATCATATAAGAAAGCAATATATTTATTATATACAATTTAAATAATACAATATATCTCTATTTGAAGTTATATAACATCATCGCCTACACTCATTTAGGCAAGCAACAACATAGAAGTTATACGAGAAAAACGAAGAGAGGAAATCGAAGGACGTATGATACATACATTTGGTGAAAACGACGAGCCACAAGTTGGGAAAGCAAAAGAATGAACCCAAAATTGCTTTAACAACAAAAATGAAGGGAGGACATGGGAGAAAATTGGAGGAATTAAATAGAGGTTTCACAACAAAATTTATGATTTTTGGCAAAAGAACGGACATTTCTTGCGAGAGATCAAAGTTGAAGAGAAAAATAGAGGAAATGATAGGTGGAAAATGAAAATAAATTAGATTAACAATGATTCATTAAAAAAAAATTAAATTATCAAGTTTTTCAATAAAAAGTCATAACGTCTGGATTTTAATGACAGTTTTGTAGAATTATTGTTACTTAACTACAATTATTTAAATAAACATTGTTAAGTAACACCGTTTTCCATGAAAAAATAACAACAATTCCATCTATCTATACTAAACTAACAATAGTTGTTTGAAAAACTGTCGTTAAATTATACTATTTTTTAGGAACGGTCAAAAAATACAGATAATTGCTTCTATTTATTGTTAAATAACAATGGTTAGTTTTTAACCATCATTAATTAACAATAATCTAATATAACTGTTGTTATTTTACAATGATTTATTTTAAAATGTCGTTAAAATTAAAAATTTAACCATAGTTTGAAAATCGTCATTGTATTATGTTTTAACAACGATTTTTTTAACTGTCGTTAAAATTTTATAGTTAAATTACCTTTTTTTATAGTGTGTTTTTATAATAATTATTAATTATTTTTTAAAATGTTATATTAAAACACTAAAAAAGTCTCAAAGTTACTTATATTAATTAATAGTATAAATATTTATACTAGAAATTCACGAGTATCATTGATCCGTTCCCAAACAACACCAAACAATATTATAAGATACAAAATTCGATAATTTTCATTTTCAACAATATTATAAGATACAAAATTTGATAATTTTTTATTTTGTTTCGGTCTAACTATCTTATGATATTTTAAAAATAATTATATTAAATTTAATCTCATTGAATCATCATGAATATAAAGTTCAAAAAATTAATAAAACTTTTTTCTGTCTCTTAGTTTAATGAACAAATTATAAATATTTATTTATAATTAAATTTAAAACTTTTATTATTATTATAAGTGTAGCCTGAATTTGTTTTTGAACGAAATTTATCATTTTTATAATAAAAAAAACATTTGCGAAAATCACAATCCGTGAAAAGCACCGACGCACTGTCGCAATTCCGTTTGATATTTGATTTGTTTTGGAGCAGAAACTGAGCAGCAGAGGACTTGAGAGAGTGCTGGTGTAAATCAAAATCCAGTCCAAAACACTATCATATCACTTCGCGGGACACTTCTCCTTCACAACCTTCCAGCAATGCTTATATTAAATGCATACCAAACTACCCAATACCCATTAAAACTACCAACCACTTGTCCACTCCTGCTTGGGACCGCCTCTGTTTCAGCCGTGTTTAGTGTACCAATTTTCTCCTTATCGTATCCCTTCCTACCTTTCCCTCTTGCCCACCTCTCAATCTCATTTTCCAGTAATTAACATATATACACCAAAGATAACAATTATGTCCTTTAATTTTGTATTATTAAAAGAAATTTATATATTTTTTATGAATACAAAAATTTATGATATACGAATATGAGTTGAAAAATTAACAAGTAATATATAAAAATTTTAAAATGAATAAAAATAAATTCCCATTTAAATTATTACTATAATTATAACTTAAACATATTTGACCTAGTTTACAACTAACTCAACTTAATATATAATTTATCTTTAGAGAGAAGTTTTAGAGTTTTTTAGAGAGAAAAAGTGAATTTTTGAATGAGAGAGTAAGTGAATTTTTGAGGAAGAGAGTTTGAAATTTCCACGTCTCTCTTCTGCAGATTACTTAATCATGTCAAGAGGACCATTCTGCAAATATTTAATTTTTGAGAGAGGTCCTTACAATTTTTTGTTATTTACATTTTGACTCCTAAACTTTTAAAAAATAGTATTTTGACCCAAAAACTTAAATCATCATATAACCTTAATAATTCTTCAAACAATGTGATAAATAAACAAATTTTCAATTATATTTATATCTATTTATCATAATTCTCGCTTACATTCATAATTTTTCTTTACTTTAGCTTTGTTCATTTATTTAGGGTTTTTCATTTTAGGGTTTTTACATTCTTCCCCCTTAAAGAAATTTGGCCCTCGAATTTTATCTCTATATTTGCAAATAAATACTAACCTTATAATTCAAAAAGATGTGGGTATCTAGTGCGCATATCATTCTTTCTTTTCCAAGTAGCCTCTTTTGAAGAGTGATTCTGCCACATCACTTTTATCGTAAGTATTTCTTTTGAATATAATTTCTTCACTTGTCTATCCACTATTGCCACCGGTCGTTCTTCATAAGTTAAATCTTCTTGTAATTAAATCGGTAGACATTAAATAATATGTGTAGGATCTGGTAAGTACTTTTGTAGCATAGACACATGAAAGATTAGATAGATATTACTCAATTCAGGTGGTATAGTCAAAAGATAAACTACTGGGCCGATCATATCAAAATAATAAGGGAAAAATTGTGCACAAGCTACAAAATAAAGCAAGGGAAGGTATGTTAAAGTAAGTTGACTATATACACACACATAAGTTCACAAAGTAGGCTTGGCTAATGAACAAATAATAATAGTAAGGAATGAAACTAGTAATTCGGAGTGAGTATAATAAATATAGCCTTATAAAATAAGGTAATGGATGTCCTAGAATTCCTAATACTAGAAAAGAGTAATCCTAAAAAGGTAATTATAAAATTGAACTAATCAACAATGATTAATAGAAATTTATAGAAATTTACAAGGATAAGGTAAGCTTTGGTGATGGTATAAAAGATATAAGAAAGTATTATCTTCTAATGGTGAGTGGAAAACTAAAAATGAGAAGCATTATCCTTTATAGTAAGAATGAATACTTTGCTATTATAAGCAAGGCTAAACCACCTTCCAAGCCTATGAACTATTTCCATCCGTGGCATGAATAATAGGCGATACTATGGATGCAATTTACATATATTACATAATATCTTGGAAGAATCATCTATAGTAGTTGCTTGAATGCACGGATATATGTATATGTATGTTTGACAATAATGATAAGCTATGCATTATGTTAGAAACAAATATGTGGTTGTATTATCATGATACACTAATGGATTAAAAAAATCAGATCTTAACTTGGCTAATTTCATAAAAAGAAAAGAAAAGATATGGAAAAATGGGATGTATAACAACCGCAACACACACAAAATCTACTACTAATTGTGAGTTATCTATTGCGTTTCTAATGCTATTCCCTTTTCTTTTATCTCAATTGTATTACGGATAGGATTCCAATCTTAATTAAATTCTTAATTAACAAGTAATGTAATAAAACAACAAAGCATGCTTTCAAATATAATATTAGATTAAGAGTGGCTTACAAGCCATTACATTAGTTCAACTATCCAGGAAGATGTTTATACACAACTCATAATAACCAGGGTACTATTTGTAGAATGTAACACAAAAGCAAAAATGTATCCAATCACTATTTAAAAAGAATATATTTCCTGAGGTTAGGTTCGTACACAAAATCCTCACTACACTTTATAATATATCAGTCATATGGATATCTTGGTGCTATTGGTGGTGGTGGCCTATGTACCGAAAATTTAGACAAATTGAGTACATACAACTCCTGTACGACAAGGAGATGCCCAAGATAGGGCAACTTGACCCAATGGATTATCAACACCAGAGTCATAAAGTATACAGGCATGGTGAACCGCTAGTCTGAACATAATAGGAAACAATCATGAGAATTGGAATCCCCAGTAAGTTTTATAGTAATCATAATGCATATAAGGTCTTAAATATCCTTTCATGTTCAGTTGTATAAACTATAGAAAACAAGTAGCCATATTCAAAATAATATGTTGATGCTTACATATTGTGTACTTATAACACACAAAAATTTACCCAACTATATTACATTCATATATATCAAACTTATGGTGCATACATAAAGATCATAATTTATCTCTGTATCAAAATCTTCTCTTGCTTGGCTAATTTTACTCACTTTGTAACTACGTGAGCTTCAACTCACAGTTACAAGGTCAAATGAGCAATTGACTCACCCCTGGATGTGGCTACGACACATAATCTAAGCATGGCATATGACATGTATTTCTCAATCTGTGAATATGTTGTCCCTTATTTTGGTACCAATACAGAGTCCATGAGACCTATTTTAGGTCACCTCGCTATGACAAGGGTCATCTCATTTTCTGTATTTTTTCTTTTCTTTCGTGAAATTAGTCAAGTTAAGATGTGGAATTAAATAATACATAATGATAATATAGTCACATATTATTCATGCCACGGATGGAAATGGTTCATTGGCTTAGAATATGGTTTGACCTTACTTATTTTCACAAAGTTCTCATTTTTGATACACATGTCAATACTTCTAATTTTATTTAGGTTTCCACTTACCATTAGAATAGAGTACTTCTTTATATTTTTCATATCGTCACCAAGCTTAACTTATCCTCGTAAGTTTTTATATATATGCATATCTTAGCGAATAAGGAAATCTATTAATCCTTCTCATTTCATAGTCCCCTTTTTAGGATTACTCTTTTCTAATGTTAAGGATTCTAGGATATTTGTTACTTAACAGTATAAAGTTATATTTATCACACTCAATCCCAAATTACTAGTTTCATTTCTCACCTTTACTACCCATTCATTAACCAACGTTTTATAAACTTATACATATATGTATATACTTACTTATAAGTTTGTATTTAGTCAACTTACTTCAATATACCTTTACTCACCTTACCTTGTAGCTTATGAATGATTTTTCCCCTTATTATCTTATCTATAAATCAATTTCTAGACTTAAGCACGGCTTGGGTGTGTTCCAAGACACGATCGTTCTTGAATCCATGTAATCGTGTCCTAAGATACCTAAGGCAGCACGAAACATGTCCTAGCTGTGTCTGCTCCAAGCGTGCACCCACACGAAACATGACCTATTCGTGCCTTAGGGCATGGCCGTGTTTCGTGGCTAGCAGCCCCTGTTCTCCTCTTTTACTCAAAAATGCTATCTTTCAATTCCCTTTTTTTGGTTCTTAAGCCCTTAGACCCCATATATGTTCATTTATATATCTTCTAGGATTAGTTTAACAAATTATTTCCCAATTTAAAAACTATCATGAGCCAAGTATAATTATGTTTCTATCATCTCTAAGACAACAACCAAACCCATCCCAACTACAACCACACCCATACTGGCAAAGTTGACAACCACATAGTACATAGTATATATAAACATCAACATAAATCTACACATATGTCTATTTTCACAACAAGCATGGAAAAAGTTCGAAGGGAAAGATGAGGTGAAGGGTTTATGGAAGCTCTATAAGATTTTTCTAGCTTGCATCACCTTATAAAATCACCATAAAACCTACCTCAAACTTCGGTTCAGATTTTTTGTTTACCTCTCCTTTTTTCCTAGTTTACGTTGCTTTCTTCTATACTCCTTCAAGCAGAAACAGAACACCAAATGATGAAGGAATGAAGAAGATAGGTCAATAGAACATGGGTTAGCAGAGTATAGGTTCTACTCACCTTGAATCCACCTCTTCTCTCTTTTTCTTCTTCTTCTTTTCCTTTCCCCTCTATGTTTTCAACTCCCTCTGTCTCTACTTCTCGTAACTCTTCACCCATCTAAAAAAGGAAGCAAAATATCCTTGCTGCTCATACATTCTCCATGAGCTGCCACTCTATTACTTTATTGCAACCTCAATAAAGTGTCATGCTTAAGCCTATGTGAAATGATGAGCTCCTGCTGATATTTGCAAGTTTTTTTTCAATTAAATAGAACTTCAATTATTTTCTTAAATAAATATATTTCTTAACTAAAATAAGAATAATGTTTAATCATATTTTCTAAAAATATAATTTTTATTTCATTATAAATAAATTTCCATTCTTCCTTACATTTTTCTTTTTAGATTTCCTAAAAACTATTTTTTGTGTAAATTTTAGGGTAATTAAATTTTGAGGATATTATAATTCTCCCCCTTTAAAATAAATTTTGTCCTTAAAATTTGAATGTTTCATCATTCAAAAAAGTACTGATATTTCTACTTTATCATATTTTCCATTTCCTATGTAGCTTCTTCTGACGTCAGTCCTTGCCAAAACGCTTTAACTAATAAGAGAGTCTTATTTTTTAGTTGCTTCACCTTTTGTATCAACAATGGCTATAGATCTAGTTGATAAGTTATGTTCTTCTTCAATTGGACTGGTTCTTCCCTTATGATTTGTGAGGAATCTGAAAGGAATTTTCATAATTGAGATACATGGAATATATAATAGAGATTAGATAAATAGGGTGCAAAAGCAATCTAATATGCTGATGGACAGATTTTCTTAAGAATCTTGTAGGGACCCAAGAATCGAGGACTCAATTTTTTTTTATTTTGAGAGTTCCTCCAACACCAATGGTAGGAGAAATCTTCAAGAACACATGATCTCCTTCTTTAAATTCTAGAGGTTTCTTCCTTTGATCACAATAACTCTTTTGCCGACTTTGGGGTGTACCATTTTGTCTTGGATTATACGAATTTGTTTTGAGGTTTGTTGTACTAAATTATGACCTAATAGCTTTCTTTCCCTTATCTTAAATCAACACAGAGGAGATCTGTATTTTTTACCATATAGTGCTTCATATAGGGTCATACCAATACTTGAGCGATAACTATTATTATAAGCAAATTCTACCAATGGTAGATATTTATTCCATTCTTTGTCCTGCTCTATCATATATGCCTTCAACATATCTTCCAAAGTTTGAATTGTTCTCTCTGTTTTACCATCAATCTGAGGATGATACGCCATGCTAAAGTGTAACTTAGTGCTAAAAGTCTCTTGTAACGATCTTCAAAACCTGGAGGTAAACTTGGGATCTCAGTTTAACCAGAAATTGGAAGGAATTCTATGTAATTGAACAATTTATTGCACGTACAACTAGGCTAGCTTATTTAATGAATAATTGATTTTTATGGGCAAGAAGTGTGTAAACTTAGTCAATCTGTCCATTATCACCCATATAGAATCAAATAATGTTAAAGTTTTTGATAAACCAACAACAAAATCTATCGACATGCTATCCCATTTCCATTCTAGAATTTCAAGTGGTTGAAGTAATCCTGACAGTCTTTAATGCTCTATCTTGACCTTTTGACAAATCAAACACTTTGTTACCAATTCAGCAATATATTTATTCATTCCTGGCCACCAACATATTTGGTTTAGGTCATGATATATTTTAGTGATTCCAAGATGAATAGTGTACTTACTCTGATGAGCTTCCTATAAAATCTTATTTCTCAATTCCAAATCTTGAGGCACATATATGCGGACTTGATGCACGATAATTCCATCTTCTAAAGTGAAAAACTTGTTTTGGTGCCGTTGATCTTGAAAAAATTTATCTTGTGTTTGGACTTCTTTAATCTAAGTCTTCAAATTGCTTTCTACACGTAACCCACTTATAATTGCATTATTTTCGGCTAATGCAACTGTGAGCCTCATGTCTCTAAAATTCTTCATTAATTTCATTTCTTCTATCATCAATGGACTCAAATGTAGTGATTTTCTGCTTAAAACATCAGCTGCAACATTTTCCTTTCTAGGATGGTATTTTAATTCAAACTTATAATCATTGAGAAGCTCAATCCATCTTCGTTATCTCATATTAAGTTCCTTCTGGTAAAAGAGATACTTCAAACTTTTATGATCACTATAGATCTCAAAGACTCTTCCGTATAAATAATGTCTCTAAATCTTTAAAGCAAAAACTATCACAGCCAACTCTAGGTCATGGGTATAATAGTTTTCTTCGTGAGGTCTAAGTTATCTGGAGGCATAAGCATTTACCTTTTTTTTTTACATTAAAACACATCCTAGGCCTTTCTTTGATGCATAAGAAAATACTTCAAATTATCCAGAAGGATTAAGGATTATTAACACAAGAGGAGTAGTCAAACTGTCTTTGAGCTCCTGAAAGCTATTACACACACAAGTCCATTTAAATGGATTTCCCTTTCTAGTCAAACGAGTTAAAGGTAGGGCTATTTGGAAAAATCCCTAAATAAATTATTGATAACATCCAGTTAACCTAAGGAAACTCTTAATCTTAGTCACGGTATTTGGTCTTTCCCAATTAACTAAAACTTCTGTTTTACTGGGATCTACTACCACCCCTTCACTAGAAATAATATGCCTTAGAAATTTTACCTCTCTCAATCAAAAACAACATTTCTCCAATTTTGCAAATAATTTCTTTTCTTTCAATACCTATAACACCACCTTAAGATGTTGTTTATGCTCTTCTTCATTTCTGGAGTACACCAAAATATCATCAATGAAAACCACCACGAAATAATGTACATAAGGCCTAAAAATACAATTCATATAGTCCATAAAAATTATAGGCACATTAGTCAACCCAAATGGAATCACTAGAAAATTGTAATGTCCATATCTAATTTGGAAAACATTTTTAGATATATCTTTTTTCTTTATTTGAAGTTGATGATATCCTGATCGTAAATCTATTTTTGAAAAAATAAGAGCTCTTTTTAGCTAATCCAATAAGTCATATATTCTAGAGAGATGATACTTGTTCTTAATGGTTACTTTGTTCAACTACCAATATTATATACACAGTCTTAAACTCTTGTATTTCTTCTTCACAAATAGCACTAGTACTCCCCAAAGTGACACACTTGGTCTGATGAATTACTTTTCCAACAGTTCCTCCAATTGATTCTTAAATTCTTTTAACTCAGTAGAAGACATCCTGTAAGGCGCCATAGAAATGGGTTCAATCCCAGGTTAGAAATCAATGGCGAACTCAATTTCCCTCTCAAGTGTTAACTCAAAAATTTCGATGGAAACATTTTCGAGAACTCGCAGACTACCGAAATCTAATTATGTTTTTGAGTAACTTCTAGACTGGTAGAATACAAAAGAACATATCCTAGCTCTCCATTTTTCATCTCCCTATCAAATTGGTTGGCATTTAAGAATTTCATTTCTGAATTTTTAGAAAAAGAAGATGGTAGAAATTCTATATTTTTATTGTAACAATTCAATAAAACTCGCTTCTTAGATAGCCAATCAAAACCCAGAATAACATTAATTTCCTTTAGAGACAAACAAATAAGATTTACTTGCAAAGACTTCTTATGTCTACTGATTGGACAATTCATACATACAGAAGAAGTTATAACCCTATCATCTTTAGCGGTTGTCATAGATAAATCATAGGGAAGATTGAAAAGAGGATATTGTAATTTATTTACACATTCGTCAGATATGAACGAGTGACTAGGACCCGAATCAAACAATACCAACAAAGGGAAGCTGTAAATATAACATGTACCTTGTATCATATCTGACGAATTTGCTGTTTCTTTGCCACTTAAGGTAAAGACTCTACCTCTAGTATATGGCCTCTACTCCACTTGTTTTCCTTTGTTCTAAGAACAGTACCATGCAAAATGTCATTTTTGTGCATAATTAAAGCAAGTAACCTAATCCATCAAACATGGTCTATTCTCATGATTAAGATCATATTTGTTACACTTAGTTGGGGAAAAATCTATCTGGAGTGGTTGGGAACCCATTACCGTAGGCCGTTTACCTCTTTTGTCATTTCTTACTCTAACATTTCTATTTGTATTAAACATTCCTTGCTTTCTCTTCCATGAAACTTGTCTCTGCTTATCATTCTCTACTACTTTCAAACTCTTCTCAAGCACCACCACTGCATTTTTGAGTTTGGGTTCAATCTCGCTTCAAACTATACCACCTTCGACGATTCATTCGAGTTTTGTGTTAAATAAGCAAATAATTTTGATAATTCT
This sequence comes from Gleditsia sinensis, assembly GCA_037074535.1. NCBI lineage: Eukaryota > Viridiplantae > Streptophyta > Magnoliopsida > Fabales > Fabaceae > Gleditsia > Gleditsia sinensis. Next base: position 64,035,546 of record CM073464.1, read on the forward strand.
TCAAACCGAGTAATATACTGATAATCGTTATATTGCCTTGTTTAAACTGTGGAAATTTAATTCCTTTTCTGTTCATATGTTACGTGGAAAGTATTTATCTAAAAAAATTGTTTAGAACACTTTCCAGGTAATCTACCCATCTTGATGAATCAACAATTCTCTAGCCTCTCTCAACTAGTGCTCTGCTTCATCTTTCAGCATATATACTGCAAATGTCATATTTTATTTATTATTGCAGCCTAATACCTCAAAAATTTTCTCCAACTCCTATAACCACCTCTCAGCTGACATCAGATCATATCTTCCTTGAAAATAATGAGGTCATGTTTTGATAAATTTAAATCATTCATTCTCACTCCTTATATGCCTATTATCTCCTCTATTCCCTCAATTATTACTATTTTAGAGTTGATGTGGGATTCTATTTGTAGTCGTGACTTGCTCTCAAATAGCCACTTAGATTTTCCATCTATTTAAAGGTGAAAAGCAGTATTGAGAATTAACTTCGTGCCCAAAGCTTCTTAGAAGACTCTTAAAAAAGAGAGTTAGGAACTGTGGTTCTTGATAAGAAAAATCGATATTGGTACCCCATGAAGTCTCACTATCTCATTCAAATACAGATTTTCATACTGAGCTACGTTGTATGTGATTTTCACTGGTAGAAGATATGCTAATTTAGTCAATCTATCAATGATCACCCATATTGAATCAAACCATTTTGGTGTCCGTAGTAACCCTATAACAAAGTCCATGTTTATTCTCTTCCATTTCCATTCAGGTATTTCTATTTGTTGATGTAACCCCACAAGCCTTTGATGTTCTGCCTTTACTTGTTGACATGTTAAACATTGAGAAACATAATTAGGTATATCTTTCTTCATACCATCCCAAAAATAAATATATTTTAGATCTTGATACATTTTAGTTGATCCAAGATGAATGTTATACATAGATTGATGGGATTATTCTAGAATGTATTTTTTGAGTTCTTCTTTATTCGGAACACATAGCCGCTTACCCAATCTCAAGACTCCTTCAAAATCTATAGTAAATTCAGCATCATTGTCATTTCTCACCTCATCAATTCTCTTACAGAAATAGGAATATTTTTTTATGCCATCTTAATTTGTTCCATTAATGACGATTGAAGCTGGATATAGACCAATAACATTTCAGACTCCTTTACCTCCAGACTACTCCATGAATTTCTAACTTATGTATTTTTTTAACCAATGGCCTCCTTAATTCTGTTATATGGGCCAAACTACTCATAAACTTTATGTTCATTGCATCTGCCACTATATTTGCCTTGCTGGGATGATATAAGATAGTGTATTCGTAATTTTTAAGTAGCTCTATCCATCTCCTTTATCTCAAGTTAAAATCTTTTTGTTGAAAGATATATTTGTGGCTTTTATGATTCGTATAAATTTCACATGACTCACTGTATAGATAATGCCTCTAAATTTTGAGAGCAAAAATTACTGATGTCATTTCCAAATCATGAGTCAAATAATTTTGCTCATATTATTTAAGCTGCCTAGTTGCATATGCAATAACTTGACTGTGTTGCATAAACATACACCCTAATCCAATCCTTGATACATCACAGTATATTGTGTATCCTCCAGTATCTAAAGGAATAGATAAGATTGGTGTCGTAATCAAACATTTCTTTAGTTTATGAAAACTTTTCTCACATTCATCTAACCAATCAAACTTTATTACCTTCCTTATCAACCTCATCAAAGGAGTAGCAATTTTTGAAAAATCTTTAATAAATCTGCGGTAATAAGCTACTAAACCAAGAAAACAACATATCTCTGTATCTGTAATAGGGTGTGGCCATTGCTGCACTAGTTCTACCTTATTAAAGTTAACTTGGATACCATCCTTGGTAATCACATGCCCTAAAAAAGTAACACTACTAAAGTAAAATTTACATTTTGAAAACTTAGCATATAGCTAGTGTTCTCTTAGGCATTGCAAAACCATCCTTAAACGTTGCTCATGCTCCTCTGAACTCTTTGAATATCCAGGATATATGAACATAATAAAAAACTAATCCAGGAAGATTTTAAATACTCTATTCATCATATCCATGAATGCAGCTAGGGCATTTGTTAAACCAAATGACATCACTAAAAACTCATTGTCCATACCAAGTCTTGAAAGCAGCCTTCAGAATATCCTCTTTTCTTATCACCAATTGATGATACACATATCTCAAATCAATTTTTGAAAAATATTGAGCACTATGTAGCTAGTTAAACAGATCATCTATACGAGGTAATGGGTATTTATTATGCACTGTCACCTTATTCAATTATCTATAATTTATGCACAATCGTAGTTATCTATTTTTTTTTTACGAATAGTACTGAAGCACCCCAAGAAGTACTAGGGTGAATAAAGCCTTTATCTAACAAGTCTTGTAACTGATTCTTTAATTCCTTGAGTTTAGTTGGTACCGTTTTATATGGGGCTATAAATACTGGTTGGGTTCCATGAAGTAAATCAATACCAAACTCAATCTCTTATTCTGGGAGTAATCCTAGTAATTCTTCTAGAAACACATTAGGAAATTCTCTAACCACTTGAACTTGATCTACACTAGTGTACTTCATATCTATATCTTTGACCATCACAAAATACCCTTGGCATCCTTTTTGCAATAACTTATAGCCTATTAAAGTAAAAATTAGATTACTGGGTACCTCACTATGGTCTTCTTGTATCAAGAAAGGAGATTCTTTAAGAATATTGAATTTAATCACCTTAAGGTGACATTCCAAAATGAAATGGTATAATGCCAACCAATCTATTTCTAATATCACATTAAAGTCTACCATATATAGAATTGTCAAATCCACAAGAGTCTCTTTATGTATTATCAAAATCTCACATGATTTAAACATATCATTCACTAGCAAAAATTCTCTCAATGGAGTAGCAACTATAAAAGAATAATGTAAACTAGTAGGATCTCTACTGAATTGCTTAGCCAAGTATAGTGATAAATAAGAATGAGTAGAACTAGGGTCAAACAATGCATATAGTCTATGAGAGCATACTGATAATGTACCTGTCATCATTGCATTTGAAGCCTAAGCATCTTGCCGTGTTAGGGTAAGACTCGGGCTTGTTCTCAACCTTAACTTCCTGTTCCCTTACCAGAAGCACTGCCACTAGCTTATCCTGGAGCTACTCTAACTGATCATGTCGGCCCGGGTATAGAGGGTGAAACTAGTTCTACTGGTGCCTAACTTGAATCTTGTGGTTGTGGACAATCTTTCACCATATGTCCCATTTGTCTACACCGAAAACAAGCACCAGTATCTATATAACATTGTCTAGTATGGGGCCTACCATAATTGGGACATATTAGGGTCAATTTTGATTCTTGTCAACCCATGGATCTAGCATCTCTTTGAATCACTCTTTGTTTACCAACATTGACGGATGCTTAGTTTGAGCTACCAAATCCTATTTAAATGATACATTATGGATTCTAAAATTTGGGTCCTTTCAAATTAGGATTATACCTTGTCAAAATGTTGTTGTCTTGATCTCTTTTTATTTTCTTTATACTTTCTATGTCTGCTAGCTCTTGTGCTTTTGTCATTCTAGCACAATCCACAACTGCGGCATAAGTTGAGAAATGATTCATTTGGGGACTCATCGATTTGAACAATGGGTGTATTAACCCCGAAGCAAATCTCTTAATTCTATTTTTTTTATAGTTGAAACCATATATGGTGCATATTTAGACAACTGGGTGAAACATATATCATATTTAGAAAAGGTCAAATTTGGCATCTGTTTCAATTTTTCAAACTCTCTAACTTTCTTGTCCCTTTCACTCGTTGGTAGGTAATAGCTCTTCCTTGAATCACAATCTCATACTGATGTGAACCCCTGATATAAACCTCACTAAGATTAGTGAGATCTGGAATCAATATGGGATCCAATTTCAAGGATCATATTCTAATTTAGATTTATAACAAAATAAACAAAAGAAGATGACCTTGACCCTTTATCTATAAAGAGATAAGAACCAAAGGTATAAAAAAATATTGTAGATGCCACACTCAAAAAAAGGAAGAAAATTATGAGTGATAAGTTTTATTTGAACATCACAAGAAAATCTTGATAAATTCAGAAAAGTTCTTTAAAGAATCAAAGATAAAACACTTTCAAATATTATTAATGATAATCTGTATTGTTCAAAAGTATACGTGCCTATTTATAGACCAATTACCTAAATAAATAAGGAAAATTTCATAGGAAACTCCTACAAGGCAAGAAAAATTAGAAATAAGAAACTCCTCTAGAAATTATCAAATAGAAAACTTTTTTAGTCAAATAAAAAAAACACTAAAAGTAAATAAATCAGAAAAAAAAAGCCTAAATTAGGCCATAAAATAAATCTTTTATTTTAGGCCTATATTCAGTCTTTGACCTTCATCTTCTTATACTTTAAGTTCAAATTCAAATTGGCGGTTCTTGGCCCATATTTAAGTGTATTTTAATGATATGGATCAGTCTTAACTCTTCTTTAGTAGTAATGCAATTTTCTCCTTGATGGGCCTCTAGAATTAGACCATTAAGTGCTTTTTTGAATATTTTAGCCCTAGCTCTTGTGATAGGTTCAACTGAAACTTGAAGCGGGTCCATATTCCATTTCTAATTGTTAGCCCTAGCCATGATCTCATCATATACCAGACTTGTGCGACATCTAGATGTTGAAAATATAGTAGTTCAACAAATCTTCTAGCAGAGCACCCTAAAGCCTTAAGAATTCTTTTCATTGCATTAATAAATATATGTGGGTCCTCCTAAGCATCAGATTCAGAAAAAAGTTGAGGGTTTTAGCTTTAGGAACTGTAGTAATGTCACCCTAATCCTTGTAAATCTATTATCTTGTTCAGCAGGTCTTTCTAGTTCTTGAGATACATAAACATTTTCTGGTGGCTGGCCATCCCTCCTACCCTGCTCTTTTATAAATTCCGCCAATGTCTCTAGGCTCTTATGTATGTCAACGATCATTTTAGATGTTCTGCCATATGGCTCCTGAAGGGGTTCTACTATCTCTTCAGAGACTCTATCAGATACATAGCCATGTTCATCTTGTCTTGGGGTTCCCATACGCCATGTACATCCTCAGCCTCTTCCTTTAGGACGACCTCTACCATGGCCTCTTTGTACTAGGATTGCAGATTGTGCAGACATTTCTGCAGAGGGTGCATGATCTGCAGCTTATCTAGCAACTATTCTAGTCCTTGGTGGCATCATAGACTATACAAAATAAAACATTTTTTTAAGATACCATAATAGAAGTTACAGTCTAATACAAAAATTATAGTTTGAGTTTAGTTCCTCTCTCAAAAACTTTTTCAGTTTGAGTTTAACATATATCCATACCATTTTTTCAAAAGCAACCTTATAATTATATAGATCAATGTCACGTGTACAAAAATATTCTCCTTTCAAAATGAAGAGAAATTTGTTTAGAAACATATGTTCAATGGATTTTGAAATCAATATGCAAGACAATATTCTTTCTGAACAATATATTGACTAGTAAGCAAATATGATAATTTAATTCATTTCAGATACCTATAATAGTATAAATGAATTCTATACATAACCCATTTACATATTTAAAGTTCAAGAAGAGTATATGGTAAGTCATAGTAGGCAATATCTACTTATAAGGCTAAGATTCCAAGTTGGACAACCCTAAAATGTATGTTTCCAAGTTAAATATGACCAAATAGACCTTTAAACTGAGTCTAGAGGGTCCAAAAATCTAGAAAATGACTTCAAAATAAAAAAAAATTAGTCTCCGGGAGCTCGATCAACACCGATCAACAGGACTGGTCTTCTGGTGCATGTGCCTATGCACTACCTACAGGGATGTGAGTGAGCTTCATGTGTAACAACCTTTTTATTTATTTATTTATTATTATACAATATAAAGTTCACATACACATCATTAATCAAAACGTACGTACAACATTTCAAACACATAAATATCTACATCTTATTGATTCTGGTTGACCAATTCCGGAGATTCGGGTGCGGGTGGTTGCACCTTCACCGGGATCTGGGTCAACTCGCCCACAAATATTTTATTTAGGATCTGCCCATCATAGAATAACTCGATCCAATGTACACTAAAAGCTAGAGCTATAGAAAATCTGCATAACTAATTTTCTGAACATGATATAGAAATATAGTGAGAATTAAATCCCAGTAAGTTCAACAATAAATCATCATCAATATAGCTCATCACGTCATGTTCAGCTGAATAAACTACAGAAAATATCTTTGGTCATATGAATGCATTACATCTATGCACATAAGAATCATACAGTAATGATATGTATGACAGGATTAACTATTTTCAGAATATCATATGATGGCCATCAACTTATTCTCATTTCAAGCTACCCCGATCAGGGTGAGTATCCTCTACTCTCCGGTACGGGATTTTCTCGCTCCGTCTGACATGGCCCACTTTCTCTTTCTTTTCTCATTAACATGATCATAATCGTTGGTAGGGCGTCCCCTACTGGTGCACCACACGAATTGCCATGTGACCGTGCTCATTTCTTTTCTTTTCACAATGATAGCCAAAAATATGCTTTCAATAACAAGTATGTTCATCAAAATATAACTATTACCATAAATTATTGGTAATCATGCCATGAACATAACCATTTCAAATATCGCTTTATAAAATATTTTCATGTCAGAATTTCACACTTAAGATGGTAAGAAGTTCATACAATGGCAATGGCTATGGCATATACTAGTAATTTATTATTTTCATTTATAAGATTCGTCTTCTTTTTTAAATATTAATTTCATCTCTTCATTTTCTTTATGCTTGACCTTTAGTCAATTTCTTCTTATTTATATCATTTCTAACACATGTTCTTACAAATTTATAGAGCATTTTTCTCCAATTTGATTTCTACTATTACCCTATAGTTAAAGAGGTTCATCTAGGGTAGAAAAATGTTGAAAATAGGCTTCACCAGCTTCCAACACGGTCTGGCCATGTTTCAGTACACGGCCATGCTTTAAAAATACTTCAAATATACTCAAAAACAGTCCCGAACACGACTAACCCGTGCTTGAAGCACACAGAACACGGCCTGTTCTGTGACCTTTGCTCACTAATCAGAGCATAACTCCCTCATTTTAACTCCGATTGAGGTGATCTTAGTGTCTATGGAAAGATAAGACAATTATCTAAAACTATTATGTTAATCATATAAGCAAAATAGTAATAACTCTTGGGGTAATTACTCCCTTAAATTTAATATTATTTCTTCTCGGGTAGGTTCTAACCTTTACTTACTATTCTGACTATAGCTCCCACATAAAAATTCCAAATTAAGTGATTCCAGTGGCTAAACATCTGTGACACATAAATATATAATTCATATGTTAACCATTTATTTTAATTCCTTATAGAATTTTGTCAGAAATTAAAACACCGAAACTATCATAACATATTCTTCCCTGATTAACCATTTTTTTACCTTTGTTTACTAATCAGAACATATTTACCTCATATGAACTCTAAATTGAATGATTCCAGTGGCTTAAAATCCGTGACACATATATCTTTAATACTTATGTTAACAATTTATTTTAATTCCTTTTAGATTATTCCCAGAAATTAAAACACCGAAACTTAAAATTCTGTCACCCATAGCCATACCCATGCAGAACTATCTACACCAACCTAAGTATTCAAACATACATCACATGCAAGATCAATATGTAACATGATATAGCAACATCCATGACCAATCATCAAAGTTCTAAGATCAAAATCTCATATAAATATTATAAGTTTCAAAAGTTTTCTTCAAAAAGAAATATTGTTAAACTTACCTAAGAATCTCCCTAGCTTACTTAGTGAATTGGTTTTCTTGTTTCCTCTTGAAAGAAGTAGCAAGATTCCTCCCTTCCCTTAGTTTTTCTAGCAGCTTAGGTAAAAGAAGGAGGGTGAATTTTTGAACCTCAAGGATGAAGAAGAAAAATGGACTCAAGTGGATATGAAGGTAACTTACCTTGAGTACTTAGCCTTCTAAACTTCTCCTTCTTCTTCCTTCCTTTCTTCTCCTCTCTTTCTCTCCTTTCCTCACTCTACCTTGCTTCTCTTTCTCTCTCTTCCTCACTTGGACGAAATTAAAATGTTGTAGGGGTGGGTTTTGCTTAAATAGACCACCAAATAATACACCTTTCTTGATCATGGGTCTACCTTATCACAATTAGGATACACTTTGTTGAATTTTTGGAAAATAAACAACTTATGTTCTTGTCTTCCTCTTCCTTAGTCAAGATATGCATAGGAAAAGGAGATTTGTATTTTGAAAATTATGATAATATGTTCTTAAGATAAGGGACAAGATCCCTTTGATTTAGAGATTCATTTCCATTTTCTTTTGTCTTAAACAAGTATGATAGGTTTGCCTTTTTAGGTGGCAAATTTCTAGCCCTTGAATCTCCATTATTTGGTTGATATTATTTGTGTGGGATAGGAATGTTTTGTCCTAATGACATGTATTATCATACCACTTGCTAAAATTATGAGTGTAGGATATAGATGTTTTTGTCCTAAAGCCTTGTATTATCATGCCACTTGCCAAAATGATGAATGTAGAATCACACCACTTACTAAATTTTTATCTTAATGCCATGTAACCTAATCTTTATTATTATTACATTATTATATCATCACCTATTTTATTTTATTTTATTTTTCCTCTTGGATTTGGGTTTATTCCTACCCATAATAGGCTTATTCCTTCCCATTTTCTTTGCTTTGGATACAATTCTACCTTTCTTGGAGGGCTTAGTCACATTTTCATAATTTTTGGGCTATTGGTCCAATTACTATATCCTGGTCCAAATCTATGTTTTATTTCTTGTTTAGGTTATCCAATGGGCTTGCTAGAAACTTATGTGAAGTGGAAAAACTCTATATGAAGTGTCCATAGGTAAAAGCCCAATGTATGGGTAAAAATTTTAAACTTAGTAACTCTAGTTCTTGAATTAGGAAAAATTACCCTAATCCAATGTTCTTGAAATTTTAAGACCTTTACTTGTTTCTAAAAATTTATCTTCCTTATCCAAGAATTTTGCATCTCTTTAGTATGTTATTTTTAATTTCTTTCCTATTAGGTTTTCCCTCTTTATTTGTCCTCTTAATGTTAGAAACATTTTCTATGCATATACTGGTGAAGAATATCTAAGGATTATATTTCCTTAAATATCTAAAATATTGTCTAATAAATTTTATTTCCTTAATTAAATATTTTTGTACTTTTATCAATAAAAGAAATGAAATTAGGGATGTTACATCATGCGCCGAGAGGTTTTGAGCAGGTAGGAGCGTGTGGATGGGTCATCGGCTTGAAATTTGAGATCCTAAAGTTTCGTCACCTCCTGAATCCATCTACAATGTTATTTTCTAGTTTTGAGAATCCTAACTATGAGTTTCGGAGTTTACCTTTTCAGGTGAACCTTTTGGCCAATCTTCGGCCAATTTTCTAGAATCCAATTAGATGGATTTGTAGATCTCTTCATTCTAAGTCCGTTGGTCATGATGATATCAAAATCTGAGGTTCGGAAGTGCTAATATTCTAGAAAGAAGTCTTAGAGTTTTCTAGAGAGAGAAAATGGGGAAGGAGAGAAAACTTCAGAATTTTCCAGTTTCCTTGTGCGGCAGAGGTAATAAAATCTTATGGGGGACCAAACAGCAAAATTTGATTTATTGGGGGGTGTCCTTGCAACTTTTTTATTTACATTTTGACTCCTAAACTTTTGAAAAGTTACACTTTGACCCTAAATCTTAAATGCTCATATTATCTTTATATTTATTCAACCAAGGTGATAAATAAACGTATTTCTAATTATACTTATCTCCATTTATTATAATCATATCTTACATTCATATTTTTTTTTAATTTAGGAGTTTCCATTTATTTAGAGTTTTCTTTTAATTTAGGACTATTACAACATTTAACTCCTGTAAGACAAGTATATGCCCAAGATAGGGCAGCTCGACCCAATGGATGACAAACACCAAAGGCATAAAATATACATGCATGGTGAACTACTAGTCTAAACATAATAGGAAATAATCATGAGAATTGAAATCCCCAATAGGTTTTATTGTAATCATGATACATATAAGGTCTTATATATCCTATCATGTTTAGTTGTATAAAATATAGAAAACAAGTAACCATAATCAAAATAATATGTTGATGCTTACATAATGTGTACTTATAGCATGAACAAATTTACCCAACTATATTGCATTCATATATATCAAACTTATGATGCATACATAAGGATCATAATTTATCCTTATATCAAAATTTTCTCTTGCTTGGACTATTTTATTGATTCTGAAACTACGTGAGCTTCGACTCACAAGTACGAGGTTAAATAAGTATCTGACTCACCTCTGGATACGGCTACAACACATCATCTAGGCATGGCATATGATATGTATTTTCTCAGTCCATGAATATGGCGTCCCTTGTTTTGATACCAATACGAAGGCCATGAGACCTATCTCAGGTCACCTCACTACAAAAATGGTTATCCCATTTTCTATATCTTTTCTTTGCCAACTTAAGCTGTGGAATTCAATAATACATCATGATAATATAGCCATATATTATTTATGCCACTAATGGAAATGGTTTATAGGCTTAGAATATGGTTTGGCCTTGCTTATTTCCACAAAGTCCTCATTTTAAATACACACGTTAATGCTTCTCATTTTATTTAGGTTTCCGCTTTCCATTAGAATAAAGTACTTCCTTATATTTTTTATATCGTCACCAAGCTTAGCTTATTCTTGTAAGTTTTATATATATGTATATCTTAGCCAATAAGAAAATCTATCAATCCTTCTAATTTCATAGTCCCCTCTTTAGGATTACTCTTCTCTAATGTTAAAGATTCTAGGATATCCATTACTTAATAGTATAAAGTTATATTTATCACACTTAATCCCAATTACTAGTTTCATTTCTCACTTTTACTACCCAGTCATTAACCAACTTACTTTATAAACTTATACATATATGTATATACTTACTTATAAGTTTGTATTTAGTCAACTTACTTCAATAAACCTTTCCTTACCTTAACTTGTAGCTTTTGAATGATTTTTTCCCTTATTATCTTGCCCAAAAATCAATTTTCAAGCCTTAAGCACGGCTTGGGCGTGTTCTAAGATACGATCATGCTTGAATCTATGCAATCATGTCCTAAGATACTCAAAGTAGCACGAAACACGACTTAGCAGTGTCAGTTCTAGGCGTGCACCCACACAAAACATGGCCGTGTTTCATGCCCAGCTACCCCTGTTCTCCTTTTTTACTTGAAAATGCTACATTTCCATCCCTCTTTTTGGTTCCTAAGCCCTTAAGCCCCATATATGTTCATTTATATATCTTTTAGGATTAGTTTAATAAATTATTTCGCAAGTTAAAAACTGTCATGAGACATGTATAATCATGTTTCTATCATCTCCACCAAGACAACAACCAAACCCATCCCAACTACAACCACACCCATATTGGCAAAGTTAACAATCACAGAATACATAGTATATATAAATATCAACATAAATCTACACATATGGTTATTTTCACAACAAGCATGGAAAAACTTCTAAGGGAAAGATGAGGTGAAGGGTTTATGGAAACTCTGTAAGATTTTTCTAGTTTGCATCTCCTCATAAAATCACCATAAAACCTATCTCAAACTTCGGTTCAAATTTTCTCTTAGCCTCTCCTCTTTTCCTAGTTTATGTTACTCTGTTCTATACTCATTCAATAAAAAAACAAAGCACCAAATGAAGAAGAAATGAGGAAGTTAGTAAAACATGGGTTAGCAAAGTATAGGTTCTACTCACCTTGAATCCACTTATTTTTTCTCTTCTTCTTCTTCTTATTATTATTATTCTTCTTCTTCTTCTTCTTCTTCTTCTTCTTCTTCCTTTCGTTTCCCCTCTACGTTTATAGCTGCCTCTGCCTCTACTTCTCGTAACTCTTCACCAAGTTGAAGAAGGAAGCAAAATATCCCTACTACCTATAAATTCTGCATGTGCTGTCACCCTATTGCTTAATTGCTACCCCAATGAAGTGCTATGCCTAAGCCTACATGAAATGAGGAGCTCCTATAGATATCTGAAAAAAAAAATTTCAATTAAATAGAATTTCAATATTTTTCTTAAGTAAAATATGATGAACGTATTAATCCTATTTTCTAAAAATATAATCTTCATTTCATTATAATTAAATTTCCATTCTTCCTTTCATTTTTCTTTCTAGATTTCCTAAAAAATAGTTTTTTGGTGCAAATTTTTGGATAATTAAATTTTGAGGATGTCACAGGATGACCCTTGTCGTAGCGAGGTGGGATGAGAAAAGTCTCATGGCCTTCGTATTGGTACCAAAATAGGAGATATCTTATTTACGGATTAGGAAAATATATGTTATATGCCATGCTTAAATGGTGTGTTGTAGCCATATCCAGGGTTGAGCCGGTTGCTTATTTGACTTGTGACCGTGAGTCGAAGCTCAAGTATTTTACAAAATCAGTAAATCAGCCAAGCAAGAGAGACAATTTTCTGTATTGAAACAGTGATGATCTATGAACATGCATTGTGATCTTGATATATGTATATGATACATCTTAGAATGCTTATAGGCATCATGTTTTCATTATATCATATGCATCAACACAATATAATGCTTATGGCTATGTACACCTTGTGGTATATACATCTGAACAAGATATGATATTGAAAATATGTATCCATCAATATCATTATAAAACCTACTAAAAAATTTTATTCTCACTATTATTTCATATTTTGTTCAGATTAGCATATCATCATGCTAGTTTACACGATGACCGTAATGTTCGTAGTGCACTGGGTTGAGCTGCCCTACCTTGGGCATATCCTAGTAGTATAGGAGTTAAATGTGGTACAATTATATGAGGTCTTGGTGCATATGCCACCACCACCATCAATAATCCCAGGAGGGTTGGATGATTGACACAATGGTATATATTTTGTACTAACTTGACTCGGAAGATATATTCTTTTTAAAATAATGACTAGGTACCCTTCTCCTTTTGTACTACAAATAGTACCTTGATTACTATAGTTTGTATATAAATATCTCTCTAGGTAGTTGAATAGGTGTAATGGCTTCATGCCTCTATTAACCAAATATTATGTATGAAATTATGATATGCTATTTTATTATATTACTTAGTTACTTAAATATTTAATTAATAATTGAGATAAATGAACAATGTAATCTAGGTAAAAGAAGAGAGGTAATGATAAAAAAAATTATGAGGTCTGTATAAATACCATGTTAGAATAAGGGCTTGTTTTGTCATAGATTCTGATAGTTAAGTTAGTTAGGTCAACCATGATATTAGTTCCTTGATTACTATGGTTTGTATATAAACATCTCTCTAGGTAGTTGAATTGGTGTAATGGCTTTATGCCTCTATTAACTTAATATTATGTATGAAATTATGAAAAAAAGGTGATTATAGGTTAAAGATTTGAATAGCCTTGCCCAAGGTCATGGATCTTGAGGGTTTTTTTCTTTGATTAACTTCCTTAAGCTAGATGGAGGATTGTTTGGCCAATTGTTCCTCAATCGGCCTCTAGAGCAGAGAAGAGTTCTGAAATAGGCAACACCATTACCTTCCCTTGGTGTCCAAACAAACTAGAAATATTCATCAATCTGGTTATTACTGTCAACAATTTCATGGATGTAGTCTATCTTCCACAAACTGCAGTTGCAATTACAAACATCAACTAAGCTCTTACAATATGTTTCAAAGATTACACGATTCATGTAGAGGTTTCTCGCTAAGATCAAAGCCTCTACCATTTCTTTTGCTTCAGCATCCATGGCTGAAAAGGCTGAGCAAGATTTAATAGATCCAGTAAGAAAGTTTCCATTTGAGTCCCTAACAATAACAATTGTGTAGCACTCCAAATTGCTGCTAAAGAAAGTGGCATCAACGTTTATTTTGATCCATCCTATTGGAGGTACTTTCCATCTAATATCTTTGTTTGTTGTATTTGATCTATTTTGGGATCTATTTTTGTTGATTTGGGACTTTACTTCTGTGATACCTCCTAGTAAATTTTTTGCTTTGGTGATTACTCTGTTAGGGCTGTTTATTTGCTGGTCAAACACACTTGCATTCCTTTCCTTCCACATAAACCACATTAAGATTATCATCTTCTCAATAGCCCCTGAATCCTTATTGGCTTGATTTATGTATTCCTCGAATTTTTCAGCCACCCACACTTCTAGCCTCGGTATATCTCTTGCAATTGTATGTCATCCCCAAACCACGTTGGTCTAACCCAATTGCACTCCAAGAATAGATGGTCCATTGTCTCTTCATTCTGATTGCATATCGGGCAAATAGGATCATGTGTAATTTTCCTTTTGAATAGGTTAGATCTAGTGGGAAGGGCATTATTAAGGACCCTCCAAATAAAGATTTTTAATTTAGAAGGCACATTAGAGTTTCGCACCCTCCTCCAAACTATGACATTTACTAAAGCAGATGAGTTGGCTATCCCCACTCTTTGATTCTCCTCCCACTCTTTACAGATCGCATACCCCAGCTTAACACTATAATTGCCATAACTTGCAGTGGGTCATACCAATTTGTCCTGTATATTCACACAGGGAATAAGAGTAGCGAGAATTTCCTTAACAAGTGGCTAGGCACCATGTCCCTGATTATTTCTGTTTTTCATGTCTTATTAGTGTGGTCAATAAGCGAATAGACTTTTTCATAGCACTGTTTGATGTATTTTCTAGCATAGTCCCACTTTGCAACCATTTATCCTTCCAAATATTGATCTTCTCACCATTCTCCACTCTCTACCTGGTATGTTTCATAATAAAATCCCTTCCTTCCATGATGCTTGGCCAACACCAGAAATTACATCTTCCCCTCTTGGCTTGTTGGAGGTTGGTGTTTGGAAAATATTTTTGTTTCATGATTTGGGCCCATAGAGAATCAGGCTCTTCTATCATCCTCCATGCTTGTTTAGACAATATTGCAATGTTCATGCTCCTAAAATCTTTAAAATCCATCTTTCTATATTTTTTTCTTCAAAGTTAAATTCTCCCATCTTACCTAGTGGGTGTTTCTCTCTCTTCCTGAATTCTTCCACCAAAATTTAGCTACTTCAGAGCAAAGATTAGAACAAAAATTCTTTGGAAAGAGAACTATAGACATAGCCTAAGTAGGGATGGCTTGGATCACTACTTTGATAAGCACTTTTTTACCTCATTAAGATAAATAATTGTTTTTCCAACTATGAAATTTTTGAAGCACTCTTTCCATGATCCAGTTAAGGGCTTGCTTTTTAGATCACCCCCAAATGGCTGGTATACCTAGATATTTTCCTGGATTACCCCAACATTACATATTACTCACTTTATACCTCTTCCTTAATGATATATGGAGTGGCTTTGCTAAAAATCACCCTAGATTTATCCTTATTAATCATCTGACCTAAAGTTTTAGCATACTCCTCTAAAATTTAAATAAGGTAACTAGCTTGCTCCTTTCTACCTACTACAAAAAGGATGGAGTCATCTACAAAAAAAATAAATGGGATAAAGCTAGGGCTCATTGAGTTATTTTGACACCATTCACCTTTTTATCATTAGTGCCTTTGACAATCATCTTGGAGAGAACTTCTGCTACCATAATAAACAGATAGAGGGAGAAGGGATCCCCCTGTCTTAACCCCCTTTTGGGAGAAAAAAGTGGCCCAAACATTCCATTCACTTTAATTCTGTATGAGACAGTTGAAACACATGTCATGGGCAGCTTAACCCATTTTTCCTCATAGCCTATAGCTCTCAAAACATCCTACAAGAAACTCCATTATAATCTGTCATAAGCTTTGTTCATATCAAGTTTTATAGCCCTATAGTGTTTCTTTTTGTTTCTGATGTGCTTGAGAAAATGGAAGGCCTCTTGTACCACCACAACATTGTCTTGAATTAGCCTCCTACTCATAAAGGCGCTCTGGTTTTGGGATATCACATCATTCGTATGGCTCTTTATCTTATTCATCATAATTTTGGCTATGATTTTGTAGCTAAAATTGGTGCATCTGATAGGCCTGAAATGATTGACACTCTCAAGGTTTTGCACCTTAGGCATGAGCACAATGTAGGTTTCATTCACCTCTTTAGAAAGCTAACCTCCCTCAAAGAAATCCCTAATAGCATCACACACAACCTTTTTAATGATTTCCCAAGATTTTTGGAAAAAGGTCCCATTAATGCCATCAAGGCCTAGTGCCTTCATAGCTCTAAGAGAAAAGACAGCTCTTTCAATCTATTTATCTTCAACTCTCTTCAACAAAGAATCATTCATCTCCATAGAGATACTTTTGGGGATTAATCCTTCTAAATCAGTATGGGGAGGGGGATTAGGAAAAGAAAAAAAATTTTGAAAAAAAATTAGAACACACCCTGAATACAATTCTGCCTTTCCTTCCATGAGCCATTTACATCTTTAATTCTCATAATTTTGTTTTACCTCTTTATTTGCAAAGTGGTTTAATGGAAAAAATTTGTGTTTTTGTCACCACAATTTAGCCATTTAATGTTAGCCCTCTTAGCCCAATACTTTTCCTCCTGCTTTCACAAATTATCAATCTTTCTCTTGATGAAATTCATTTCCTCCATAAATCTACTGTTCTTGGCAGCATTACACAACCTTTGTAGCCTTAACTTTAGATCTCCAATCTGAGAGTCTGCTCTTCTTATGTTCACTTTTTGCATTCATCTAGCCTTTTAGCCACACCATCTATTCTCTTAGTTAGCCCTTTTAAATTACTCGGGAGTTAGTTCTCCTTCCAGCTTTGGTCAACCACTTCTAAAAAATCTTCTTGGTCAGCCCAATTGGATTCAAATTTAAAGGATCTCTCTCTGTTTTTTTCGACATCCTTTGTGGTAAGAACAAGAGGACTATGATTTGACCCTATATGTGGGAAGGCCAGCACACAGGCCTCTTTATTTATATCTAACCATGCATTATTTGCTAGATGCCTATCTATTCTTTCCCTAACTCCTCCCACTTCTCTCATATTACTCTATATAAATTTACACCTTTTTAAATGTGAATCCACAAGATTATCATCTTCTAAGAACTTCTTGAAAATTCTTATTTGATTATTATTGTGGGGTTTAATGCCTTCTTTTTCATGATTAAACAGAATTTCATTAAAGTCCCCAATGCATTGCCATAGAGTAGAAGTACCTAAATTTAAGGCCTTGAGATCCTTCATAGCATCTTCCTGGCTCTAAATTTTGGGTGCCCATAGACAAAGTTACTCATGCTCCTTTGACTACTATCCTTTTGCTTTACCCAAGCGTGGATATAGTTTTGGCATTTTTTAATGATGTCCACCACTACCTCTTCTTTCCAAAATAGATATAGACCCCTGCCATACCATTTGGTTCCACCACCTCTTTGTACCCAAACTTCAATTTTCTTATGAGATTCTTTATCTTCCTATCTTTAACTTTTGTTTCCATTAAGAACAAAATTGAGAGTTTATATTTGAAACATAAGTCTCTGAGTTCTCGAACTGTTAAGGCAACCCCCACTCCTTAATAGTTCTAACTTATGGTTGTCATTTTGGAGTGGAGGCTTGATAAGACTCGCCTCCTCAACCATAGAAAAATCATGTATCTCCAGTAAGGTTCCTTTGCAGCTTTTACTTTCTTCATTTTTAATTCTTTTCCTGCCTCCTCTCACTGGTTCTGTACCTTCTTGGTCTTCTAGTGCCTTGCACCCCATCTCATTGCTTTCTCCTTGCTTAGCTATTTTCTCATGTTGTTCCTCTTCTTACCTCCTCCTTTTAAAACTTAAATTATTCTTGATGGCTGTCACTAAATCATATTCTATAATGTCCCAATTACTGCCTTTCTTTTCTCTTGTTTCATCGTCTTCTTCACTTGACATTTCTACATAATAACCTTATTCATAGTTGATGATTTCTTTCTTTTTCCTCCTCCATTTTTTTTGACTGCCCATATTGATATTGTTTCCTCCCTTGTTGAATTTTATTTCTGGGTCTTTTGCTTTCTGTTGTGCTTCTATGTAATTTTTAACTCTTGTTGGGCTTGACTGGCCTTGCTTCTCACTAGTCCTTTCGTTACATTATTCATTTACGACCCAGTTTCTATTTAAGTCTGGGCTCCACCTTTTTACCTCCATGGTTTTGGGCTCTTGTCCCTTAGGCCCAACTTCTAACTTCCATTATTCCATCTTACTACAGCCCAGTCCATTTTGCTCTTCTTTTGACTTTATATTACTTATAGAATTCTCTGATTGCTCCTCCTCTTAATATTTGCTGTTTTTTCCATTTTCTGTCTATTCTCAACTTTTCTCTCCTCCTTGTATAGTTTTTAGTTTCCATTCTCAGCTTCTCTACCCTTGTACCTCTGTCTAGCGCCTCCACACTGTACTAATTTTCACTGTTTCCACTGCCATCTGTCATTCTGTAGCTTCCCCATCTCCTCTGTCTACTGCTTCCCATTGTTTTGTCTGGTAGTGGACCAATGTGTTTGAATTTTTTGTTTGTTATTCTTCCTCATTCACCAGAGCTTTCTCGCCAGCCAGCCTCTGATCTTCTTAAACTTTCTTCTGTTGTCAATAAACTTAAAAGGTTTCGCTGGTTGTACTCCTAATCCAGGTCCATATCTTGGTTTTTCACAATTATAAGCAGCCATAGCTTTCTCATATTTGCATTCTTTCTGCTCATGACCAAGCCTCCCACATTTGAAACAATATTCTTGGAGTCTTTCATACTTCAAACTCACCCAAAATTTGGGTAAATTTCTTCTGGGAAGTCAAAAACCTGTGATGAGGAGTTCCTTTATGTTAAGCAACACGTTGGTCCTTAAAAAATGCCTTATGATTTTTTCACTCACTACTGGGTTTTCAACTTCCAATACTTCTCCCATTTTCTCACCAACTATCCTTCCATTCTTCTCACTCAAGCTTTCCAATGGATGTCCATGGATCTAAATCCAGTATGGAGCATATGAGAAGTCCATCTCCTGTAGTGTTATATCCAGTACCCAATTATATAGATTCAACAGGTGTCCCGTTATACTCCATGGCGCTCTTTCTAGTTTCTTCTTCACTACTTCTTTTTCTTCAAAGTTAAAGAGGAATGTATTCATCTCCAGGTCCATAATTTTCAGACCTTTTGGTTTTTCCCATCCTTTCAGTATCATAATTTTAATAGCTTTCTTGTTGAGGGGTCTGTCCACAATAATTTTTCCAACTAGACTTTTCTTTGCAAGCTTAACATATTGTTTTTCCTCTATTTCAAGTTGTATGGTTTCACCTTCCATATTGTTGCTATTACCCTGAGTTGCAACATCTTCTTCCATTTTTTCTTCAAATCACTTCTGCCCTCACTTGTGATTTTTAGGTACAGGCAATAGCTCGTAGCTCACTCACCACCAAACAGCATAAAAACTTGAGCAAATCTCAAGAGGAAGACTCTTCCAAGACTAAACCAGCGAGTGGGCTAAATGGACTAATTCATCGACTTATAATTTTTTTTATTTTAAATTAGAAAGATGTTAAAATAAGAAATGTATTTCAATAAAATTTCGATAACAACATTAACCTTCACTATCACTATTTTTATTGAATTTTCATCTATTTGGTGGTACTTCATAGGCACTTCCTTGGTATATCAGTGTCAGCAAGTTTATCACAAAGAGGAAGACAAGGTCCTTGTATAAACCATCATCTAGTCTTGGACTTCACATTATAGCATTTCCTAAAAGCATAAGTTTTGAAACATTATTTTCTTTGAGTTGACCCTTCCTTATGCCAAAATTATCTCAATTTGAGATAATTTTTTTTATTTAAATACACTTTTTGTCTTTCTATTTTAGTAATTGCATATTTTTGGTCTCCTTGTTTTGAATTTAGTGATCTTAGTCTCGTTGTGTTTTACTAAGAGTGTAAAAATAGTCTTTCTGAAAGCATCATTTTTATGCAATTAGCAAAATAGAGGGAAATCTAGTAAATTTAAAATAAGAGGGCTAAACTAGTGCAACACTAAAATAAAGAGATTAAAGTTGTAGTTAAGCCATAATTTTTTTTAACAAGATTCTAGTTTTATTTGAAACATTGTTTACATTCCAACTATATATATCTTGTGATTGGACTGGAGCAGACCAACCCACTTTGGATTGCAAGTTAAACGGTCAGGACTAAAAAGGTCCACATTTAAATAGATTCAATCTGTTAAAATCAAGACCTCACAGTTTGTAGGTTAAACAAGTTAACCCTTGGTTTTTAACTTGTTTTACCATTGCTAGTCAACTTAATGAACGGTATTTTAACGTATTTGAGAAAAAAACTTAAAGAACTAAATTTATATTCGAAATATTAGAGAAAGTAAATTGATGCATTTAACAAAATAGAGAGACCAAAAGTGTTTTTAAACTTCATTATATTACACCACTTCACAAAGCAATCATTGGTCAAGGCATCACTATATTAATCTTAATTACATTTTTTACGTTCAGTTCATTTACGTTACTTCCAGATTCTATTAGGCGCTCCTTTTCTTAATTTTTATAATTTCTATAGCAAGCCTGCACTGTATGTTTAGACAGATTTCTTAGTTTAATATATAGTTTCTTTGGTACCAAAAAAATTAATTAATAAGCAGTTTTATGCTCGTCATGAATGAGCACATTCATATGGCTCGCATTCTAATTAATTATCCGTTTAAATGCAAACAAATTTCAAACAAGCTGATCACATATTTTTATTTGAACACAATCAATATAGCAATTAATTTGATATTCATATATTGATTCAAGATTTAATTTATAAAATAATATGACATTAGTCTATATTTACGAATTTAGAAAAATATAAGATATATTATATATGATCTTTATTGAATGTACTATGTGCGTGTTTGGCTCAATAGTATATCTAGGTTCTTTCAAGAGAAATTATACGAGTTGGAGCTCTCTAACTTTTAAATTAAATTTTTTTTAACCATTAAATACTTTTTTGATAAATTTTTTTTATTGGATATAAAGATAATTTTTTATTTATTGCTGTTAATGGGTTTTTGAGTCAACTTGCGTACATTATTTATGGAAATGGCCGAATAATGGTGTACTTGGTAATTAAACCAAGTTGTGTTCGGGGGGAATGAGGATGGAAAATGATACACGCCCACTCTCTACTACTGGTGGCTGGAATTCTTTGGAGCTTGTCGCCGTTAATGTTATCGGCGGTCTCCCCCATGGTTCAACGTTTGAATGGTGGTCAGCCTTGGTGCAGATGTCGAACACGGTGGCAAGCTGCAACTCTGATATGGACGATTTGGATGTGCAGGGATGACATTGGTGTTTAATGGGAAAATCTGGTTGCCTCATCAGATTTTGCAACATAGATTAGTTGCTAGAGAAGAGTATGTTTAAACAATGGCTAGTTCTCTGAGATCTGAATGATGAAGATGAGCCAGATGAGCCAGTTATGTCTTTTTGCCTTTCAACTACGTTTTCTTCGTTACTATTCTTATTAGTACCCTCTTTGTATCTTGTATAGGAGTTTTGCACCAGTTTCATTAATTAAATCATCCATCTTTCTCTTGGAGGAAAAAAAAAGGTGGTTATAAATTTTTATTTTTTAAAAGGATTAGATTTGAAAGAGAAGTAAAAGAATTTTTCAAAAATATTTTATTTAAAATAATTATTTAAAGAGAAAGAGAGAGAAAATAGAAGGGTAAAATTTCTCTCATCCTCTCATTTTCTTTATCTCTAAAAATGAAAAAATTTGAAGGTAGAAAAATAGAGAAATGATTAAGATATATTTATTAAAATAAATTTATTTTATTTTACTGTATATTTATTTAAAATAAAAAAATATAATAGTCATTTTATTTTATTTTTATTTTTTATTTATAAATTAAACAATTTTTATTTATTTATTTTTGTTTTCATTTTAAATTAAATTAACTTTTTCTTTCTCTCCTACTTTTTATTAAAATTCTTTACCTCTCCTCCGTTTAACCAATCACGCACCAAACACACCTAAGGCAAACAAAACAAGACCACGCAAAACACTATTGGTATTTTGTTTCGAATTTGACATTTGAACCGTTTGTTTGGATACCATGCTTATTTGAAAGAGCCTCTGTATTTTGTTTGAAATATTTGTGAAATACTAATATTATAAAAATAAAAAATAAAAACAAAAAGGACAGAAGACATATACTGTCGGTGCAAAAAGCAAAAAGCAAAAAGCAATTATTGCATGACACTTACTCATACAGAGCCGTGTTCGTTGAAAAAAGAGACGGTTGGCATCTCCCGTGACAGGGACGGCGGAACAGCCGTGGGGCTTTCCTGTTACGACCTCATCTGATTTTCATAGATAGCCCTTTAAAGAAATAATCACTTTTATTATTATAGGTAATTTTATAGTCAATACAAACTTAATTAAATTAATCATAATTTAGGTGGGCGAACCATCACAATTTATATCAATAAATCAATTAATTCAATAATATTATAGTTATTTTTAAAACTACTGATTTTAAATTTAAATTTTGATCGGAATAAAAAAAAAATCACAAAGAGCCATAACTATATCGACTTATCTCAGTGTAATCATTTTCAAAAAGTACTAATTATTATTATGGAGAGTGGCTGAGTAAAACACGTAACCACATTTGAACAAAATTAATCACAAATTAATAAGATATTTATTTTGCAGGAATTCATCCACAAGAGACTTTTCGTCAGTGGACTACACTGTCTCGTGTTGATCTTTGTTTCTACCCCATCTCACGAAAATTAATTATTGCAGGTTCCAGTATATGATTTAAATTGTAAGAAATAAAAATGATGTTCTTAAATATAATATATATATATATATATATATATATATATATATATATATATAATTCCAATTTTTTGCTATAAAGTGGGTTGAATTTCTACTCATTGTTTTTTTTATTCTCTACTTTTTCGCATTAGGATTATTGATTTTTTATGTGAAGAATTGCTTCTTATAAACAAGTTAGAATTACGTCATTTATAAAAATATAATATGATAAATTTTCTCTTTGAGACAATTTAATTGATCAAGTTTTAATTAATTTATCTTTTCAATTTAATTGAAAGCAGGCAAAACATGCCCCAAAAATTAAATGTACAATTAACTTCACAAATACAGAAACAAATTTACTATTTTTGTTGTTGCAATAGATAAATTTACTATTGTACGGAGGAGTGAATGATGTACATAAGAATGGGCTGGTATTTTTTAGTATATGTGAATTGAGAAATAAATATAAAATAATTAATTATAAAAGAATAAAATTTTATATTTATTTATTTTTTAAGGTCAAAAGTTCTTCATCCTTCGTAGCGTTATTATCGGAATTTGTACTTTAAAGTCAAAAAGGCAAAAGTGTTATAACAGTCTTACCTTACCTGCACTGGAAATGGAGTTATAAGCTTGTTATAATTCTCCTCGTGTAATCCAAACTGCATGAGATACAGGAACAACTCTATAAAGTATAAACCTACAAATATTAAATTAATAATTGTCATTCTTTTAAGTGCATCACTAATCAAAATTTCGATGGAAACGTAAATACTAGACCGTAAAACACCGGAAACCGTACATTTTGTTGCCTATGAGGATTCCGACATGAGACGAGACAAGAATTGTTTCTCCATTCAATGAATCTGTACTGCGGGGATTCGTATTTGCAGCCAATATAATCAAGTCCAGGACTCGTCGTAGACGTAGTCTCCTTAAATATTGTTTTTTTTTTCTGATGAGAAATATATATATATTTTTTTTCTGATGAGAAATAAATTTGAAAGCGTTGGTTTTGGGGTTTGGACAACCGGTGAGCGATACCAAAAGGTCCTACCTGGCCAACTCAATCAGTCCATGAGAGAGAAGCAAAAAGGAAATTAGATACTGTACAGAGTGAGAGTGTGTTCCATCTTCAAGTCCCTTTTCTCTTTCACTATTTCGAACGGACCCATCTCAGCAATCAGATAAATTCCCCTCCTTTTCTGGGGTTTTTTGTTCCTGGTGTTTTGGTTTTTCTTGTTTTTGGCTAAAGGTTTTAATAAATTATTATTGGGGTGTGTTGTTTTTTGATTTTTCTTGCTGTTTAACTTTTGACGGTTGGAAGTTATGCAATGATTGATTAAGCTCTGAGAGTTGTTCAGATTTTCTGTGAGTTTCTAGGATGGCAAATAAATTAGCGGGGCGACTCGTTGGTTCAGAGATACATGGGTTCCATACATTGCAAGGTACGTGCCACGCCTACCCCCTCATATTCTGATGGCGCCAGACCACGGGACTGGTTTTGTTTAGCTCAAGCATCACAAAGTATTGATTTTGAAAATTTTCCACTTGTTCTATCTGCGCCCTATTTTTCTCTAAGGTGAAAACGTAGTTGAAACTTGAAAATTTCATCTGTAAGTGCTTTTTCTGTTTATGGTTTGCTCGCTTTTAGAGCTAGTTTGTCATGGAAAAATGCAAGTATGAAGTACATAGGAGTGAAAAAGAAACTGGGTTGGTTCTAAATTATGTGTCCAGGATCTGGTAAAAATTTCGGGCATTTCTGGACAACACCGGTAGGATGGTTCCAATTGCTTAGAAACTAATGTTTTCTTAATTCTCAACAGATAAGTGGCTTACCATGGAAAGATTCTTTTGAAGTGTACTTGAAATAATGTACTTTTAGGACAGCTGAAATTTACTGGGAATAATGCTTTTAATCATTCTTGGTATTTTCTTGGCTGTGAAAAAAATGTGGAAAGAGAAAAAAGGCTGAGAAATGTTTCTTGTATGAAGGTAAAGAGTCTCAAATGTAGTAACGTTATTTCTTAGTACTTTTCACTGTGAGGAATGCCAAGTAATGATGTTGAAATTGCTATATCTATGTTGAGTTCTGTTAGATGTTCAGATAAAATGTGATAACAACACGCTAGGATTTTCATGAATTTATTTGTTTTGGTCTCAAGTCTCAACATCTGGTAAATTTTATGAGATATCTTACCATCATACTAATGTTAGACCTTACTGAAATGGAAATAATGAAATGGAAGAGAAAATTGAAATATTTGGATATGAAAAGGTGGTTTGTAATAATCCTAACTTCTGGTTCGATATAGTTTTATATTATGGAAAGAAAGCTGACAATTTCCCAGTTAACTATGCACTTATGTTGCAATTTACTTCCCAGCTGCAAATCTTACCTGGGCTTCCAGATGATTGGTCAATGATTAATGCCTTTAATCATCTCTGTTGACTTTTTTTCTGAAATATTCCTTATATTTGGCCCAGAACTGGACGTTGAGAACATTTTGGAGGAAGCAAGAACCAGATGGCTTCGTCCCAATGAGATTCATGCTATACTTTGCAATCACAAGTATTTCACCATCCATGTCAAGCCAGTGCATTTGCCCAAAAGTAATCATCTTTTGCTATCAGCAGTAACTTGGATCCACTACTCATTTCATATTGACTGTTCCTCATCTTATTTATTCCTTCTTTTTCAATCTCTATAGTACACTTTCCCTACTGATAGAACGGCTTTTTACAAAACACTCTTGCTTCAGATCATTTTGTGTAATGAAGTTTCTGCTATAAATATAAAATGTGTTTTTAGATTTATGTGTCACACAAAAGTGTATTACTTGCATAGCTAGTATTTTGGTTGATAAAAAGCCAAGCGTATTACTTGCATCAGAGTAACAAGTACTGTTATATCATTCTTTTTGGTTAAAATGTAAAATAGGTGGCACTATAGTATTATTTGACCGCAAGATGCTTAGGAACTTTCGAAAAGATGGGCACAACTGGAAAAAGAAAAAGGATGGGAAAACTGTCAAAGAAGCTCATGAGCACTTAAAAGTGAGTCTTTTCATTTTCTGTAATTAATTTCTTTAACATGCATTTCGAGGGGATATTTTATCATGTCTATGATTATGAGGGTATTCAGTATTTATCATGACATTAATATGATGATATACTTCTTTTTATTCTGTATGTATAGACTTTCAAGAATATTAATGTATTGTGCTACCAAGATGATGTTGATTATAGTAGCCTGATAGGCATTAGGTTAGGAAAATTCTAGAAACATTGCTTCCTTGTACTTTAATGATTTTTTGGATACTGTCTTCAATGTGCTTTCTTCTACAAGTAGAAATTTGTTGTTGAAATTTTTTTTATTTACAAAGTTTAGGAATCATCTTCCCTTAGATTTAAAAATACTGAAGTAATTAATTGGATGGTGTTGATTTATAGATGTACTGTCTTTTCTTTTCTAAGTTAAAATTTTTAAACCTGAAGTTTTTGCACAAAGGTTTAGTTACATTTTTATATTTCTTTCTGGGTAACATTTAGGCAACACTTTTATCTTTTCTTCTGGGTAGCATTTGGGTAATAATTTCTCTGTTTCTGCTCTTAGCCTTATCACCATATTACAGTATACAAAATGTGCGATCAACTTTTCTTCCTGAAGTCTTTGTTGTAAGTGCTTTTGACATTGGATTGAATCATTACTGATGTCTGTAGTATCTAATTTTTTACTTCTTTCTGGTCATTTTTCCCCTTCAATCAGGTCGGTAATGAAGAAAGGATCCATGTATACTATGCACATGGCCAAGATAACCCAAGCTTTGTTCGCAGATGTTATTGGCTGCTTGATAAGTATGCATATCTAATGTTGGCTTAACTATTAACACCCCAGTTCCAATCCTTTGCGCATGTCTTAACTTCTTAATTATGATCTAGAGCTGATGCTTATATATTACTTTTATATTTTTGGTTAAACCTCAATTTGTACTTTGACTCATGATTGTTGCTGTTATTTTCTTTTCAGGAGTCTGGAACACATAGTGCTTGTTCATTATCGTGAAACACAGGAGGTTTTATTTATCTTCCCTTTCTTTCTTTTTCTTTTCCTTTAAATAGATTAATTTCACCTCACAAACTATGACTAAGGAATTTGATTTGTATGTTGTGCCAAATGGAAGACCATATATTTATTAACAAGCATTAAGACTGTTCCTACATTAAGTTGGTTAGGTGCTCAAGAGGACAATCAAGGAAGAGTTTGCTAACCATGATCTAAGTTTAGTCAAAAAGCCTTTAAAGGCGTCTTAGGGTTAAGAAGCTCAAAGGTTGCTTGAGCGCCTTATGAAGACGAAGACCCCAAGGTGTGAGTCATGTTTTCAAATAACCACTTCTAGATATACCGGGTTAAATGACTCATAAGACACTTGAGTGCCCTGTTAAGTAAAAAATCTCTCTAAGGTTGAGTTACTCAGTTCTATAAGCGCTTGACCAGGGCCTGTGGGCATGCTTATTGTTATAAAAGAATAGGTTAAGTAAGTGCCTTTTGAGAATATACAACGCTCCTAGTATGTCCATCAAGAAGCAAAGCACTCAGTAACTTCATGCTTCTATATAATAAGTCAGTCTTAGAAGTACGAGTGCCCCAACTTGTCTTTAAGTAAGTTTGAGGCTAAGAAGAGTTGAGATAGAATAAGAACCTAAGACTTGCCCTTTTAGTGAAGTTTGAGGACTAAGGGAGCTTAAGCCAGATGTCCCATAAGTGGTGCCTAAGTATCTGCAAGTGTCAAGGTTATTTACACCGCCCAAAGAAGTTTGCTTAGGTATGTTGTTGGTACAGGCCTCGAGACAAGGCAGGGAGTGCTCAAGAGTATTGTTCCATCTTGGGAATTAGTTAGTCAGAGTGGCTTGTTTAGCTTAGAATGAAGGCACCTATTGACATGATCATTCAGAGTAAATGGGTATGAGCGCTGGGCAAGCTCTTTAGAAAAGTCTTGATGAACTAAGTGTGATGATCCCTTTGAGCATTCTCATCAGATTAATACTAATGAGTCATTACTGTATAAAGGGCTACGTGTAAGCTCCCTAGCTTCCACCAATTCTATTAGCCTAAGACCCTAAAAGCATTTATGTAGGTTACATTTTGTCTCCACTAAATTTCAGAGACATTTAATGCTACCCACTGCAAACCCTAAGGGGGTGTTTTCATAAGTTGAGTGCCGAGGGTGCTCTCTACCTACTACCTTCTATAAATACCCCCACCTTCAGTTTATTTAACACACTTCATCTACCTAGTACCATCACTCCAGAATTTTCTCCAAAAGCCCTCAAACCATCAAATACCTATACCATTTGAACTTTCCTTAAGCTTTCAGAACTATACATACTCAAGGGATCATTATAAGTTTCTTGCAAGTTTTACATTCTTTCAGCCTTTAAGATTGAGGCTATTCACAGTGAGGAAAATAACCCGAAAATCCAGCCTAGAATTCCACCTTTGAACATATAAATCTTGAGGCATCCTTTAGATAAGGATTAAGGTGGAACAGTGAGGGTTTAGCTCACTTGTCTTGCCTTATTTACTTTAAGTGCGTCACTCTTTATTAATCCCCTTTTACTAGCTATTTTCCATATTTTACTTTGTACCTCTAGTAAAGAACCCCAGTTCCAAAAATGAAGACATTAGTCGGTATGCGCACTTTAGATAAGAGATTTAGGTACCCAAACATATCTGTATGTACCAAAATTTTCATCTATTCTCACAATAACTGACCAACCATGTTTTCCTATTTCTTAAGTTGGAGATTTCATTTGTTCTATGGGTGGATTGCGTAAGATAGTTTATTTTCCTGATCAAGCAGCATGTACAGTGTTGTTTACCATTATATGTGTTCAATGGATGTCCCAAGTCCCACATTGAAAACTTCGTGGGTTAGATGATGGTATATAAGCTTCAAGCACTGATCAATAAAACAGCTGGACTAACTAGTTAGGGCCATGTCATTTGGTCCATTTAATCTATTTTGGGTTAGGTGGGCTGTGACAAAATGTTGACAGAGTCATTATCTGAAGGTGTGATATCTTGGCGACCCGCATGGAGGCTGCAATTTCACCCAAAAGCATCAGTTGTTACATGAAGGCTCTAGATTAAGTTTAATATCCCTAATACATCTCTTCACACAAAAACCCTTTAGGCTGAAGTGTGGACAAAGCACAAGCCTACCATACCTTGAGTTGAAACTTAATAGGAGGTGGCAAGGATCGAATTCTGGACCTCACAGAAGCTTGATACCATGTCAAGGATCATTTTACCCAAAAGTTTAAGTTATGAAGTGAAATCTCGTGATTATTTTTATTAATATTCTAATAGAGGCAAATATGTGGGGATTCCTAGCTCCATAGTGAGGTGGATCCACTGATGCTATGTTGGCGAGTTGAGACCTTTAGTACTCTAGGCCTTGTATAATGATGGATCAAGTGTGTAGATCCCACATTGCCTAGTGGAGGTCTTGGTCAATGAGCCGTCTATTAAGCCTACTAAGGACATTAGGCATTCAAGTTGGGGAAGATTGTGACTCCCCAAGTCTTATTCCTACATTGGATGTGTAGGGGATTAGATGATTTAAGAACCAATAATTGATTAATAGACAACTCAGGTCTGCCGTTTTAGGCCATATGGTTTTGCCTATATTAATTGTCTTGGATTAGTTGGGCTTGGAGTGTGAAATTTTAAAAGATCGTTTTGTGATCGCCAAGTAGAGTTTTATGTATTCTAATATAAACAATCCAAATTATTGAACTAATGGTGTTGCTTTATTATTCTTATCTTGCTGTATATAATATCCACTTTTTCTTTTTGTTTCTTTGTTTCATTTTTTTCATGGGATGTGAGATCTAATTTTTCTTGTTCTATCCTTTCAACTAAAGGGCTATCCTGTGGCTTCTGGTGGTCACAGTGGTCCATGTTATTTCTCTGGAAGATGTTAGGTTATATATGCATGTGGAATAACTGCGCTTTAATTTTAATCCCTCTAGTTTGTTAAATAAAGCAATTTAGTCCCTAGTTTCATTTAGAGCTGTTAAGAGATATTTTAAGGAAAGTCCTGTTGGTTAAGAAAATAGTTTAATTACCATATAAAGAGGTATAGAGAATTTAGGAAAGTCATCTAACTTAAGGAAATAGTTGCTTGTGTTGCAACCAAAATAAAGGGTACAGATGCCTTTGTGTGATCGTAGTATTAGTGTAAATAGAGGTTGAGAGGTAAGCGTTATAGCTATAATTTAGTCTTGCAATAAGATAATTTTTGTTTGGTATCCCTTCCTTTTCTCCCTAACTTTTACTCTCCCTTTCTTCACAACATGGTGTCACCCACCGTGAATCTCAACCCTAGATTCAATAAAGGAGGTGGAATTTACTTGGAATCTGTGAACAGTACCGAGTCAGATGAGGAAAATTGATTTATTTGCTTAGTTCATCAGTATTTATCGAGGTCAAATATATATGCAACTTATTTACAACAGTCTAGAATCAATCTCCATTATTTTAGGAATCATTATTCCCTTGATACTAGAAAAATAATAACTCTTTAATCACTCCCTAACCGTTACTACAAATTAGAAACCAGTAACTTAAATATTCAAATATTCAACAACTCCCTTCAAGTTGGTATATAGATATTAATCATGTCCAACTTGTAAATAAATTTTTCACACTTTGGTCTGAAATGATTTTTAGTTAGAACACTAGCTGTTTGTTGTTCTAAAATAACAAAAGGTATATAGATGACTCTTTTTTCCAACTTCTTCTTAATAAAGTGCTTGTCAATCTCTATGTGCTTAGTACAGTCATGCTGGATTATTTACTATGCTGATAGCTGATTTATTATCACTAAACAATCTCATTGGTGCTTCTATCTCAAGTTTAGTTATTTAAGAACTCCTTTAATTCATAACACTTTACATATTCTATTAGTCATGGCTCTAAACTCAGCCGCAGTACAACTCCATGCTACTACATTATGTTTTTTGTTTCGTCAAGTGACTAAATTTATTTAGAGAAGAGTACAGTAATCATACGTTGATCTTGTATTAGACACTATCCTTGTCTAGTTTGCATCTGTGAAGACCTCTATATTCCTTTGATCACTCTTTTTAAACAAGTTTCTACCAAGCGAACTCTTTAAGTACCTTAAGGTTTTGTACATTGCCTCCAGATATTCCTCATATGGTGAGTGCATAAATTGACTCACCACATTAATTGCAAAGGGGATATTTGGCCTTGTATAGAAAAGGTAAATAAGTTTCCCTACAAGACGTTAATATTGACTTTTGTTAACTGGTACTCCATCTGATATTTTTTCCAACTTTTGATTTGGGTTCATAGATATATCATTAGGTCTGCAGCCACTCGATCATGTTTCTTCTAAAAAACCTAGGATATATTTTCTTTGGGACATAGAAATACTCTTTTTAGATTGGACATTTTCAATTTGTCTATCTCATTATTATCATTCTCTATGAGTACGATGTCGTCTACATACACAATCAGAACTGTCACATTTCCTCCATCTGTATGTTTAACAGACATTGTATAGTTGGATTTCTCTTGACTATATTTTTACCTTTCGATAAACTTGTAAATCTCTCAAACTAGGCACAAGAGGTTCATCTATATACACTTCGTCTTCCATCTCCCCAGTGAGAAGGGCATTCTTTACATCTAGTTGGTACAAGGGCCAAGACAAATTCACGACTATAGATAGTAGTACACGGACAGTATTTTGTTTTGCTATTGGAACAAGCGTTTTCTGATAATCCACTCCGTAGGTTTGTGTGTAACTTTTTGTCACTAATCGTGCTTTATATTGTTTCAAAGATCTTTATGAATTGAACTTTAAGTTAAATAACCATTTGCGACTAATTACTAGTTTTTTCTTTGGGAGGTGTACTCTCTACTATGTCTCATTCTTCTCCAATGCCTTCATTTTCTCTAGGACGGCCTTCTTCCATTGGGAAACTATTAACGTTTCTTGTACTAGCTTAGATATATTCAACAACTAACCATCTTTTCACTGGTAGGGGTCGGCTACATAGATTAAACGACACCACAGTGACTTTATAAACGAGGTTAATAAAAATATTATTAATTGTTAAATCTTTTTTAATAGTTTCACCTATTATTTTTTTTACCTCTCTACCTCTAACTATTAGGCTACTCTTCATCTGATCTACTCTTTGCAGTGAGACTTCTACAAATCTTCTTCACATGTAGTCAAACCACCTTAAGTGAGATTTTACCATATTCTCTATAATAGGTGCTATCCTAACTTTCTCTCTAATATATTCATTCTTAATCATATCTCTTTTAGTGTGTCCACACATCCAATGCAACATTCTCATATCTACGACATTGAGTTTATCTTTATGTTGTCTTTTAACTGCTCAATATTCAGTATCATACAATATTTTCAGTCTTATAGTTGCACAGTAGAATTTTCTTTTAATTTTGAGAGGCACATTTTTATTACAAATGACACCCGAAATTTTCTATTTCATCCATTCCGCTTGAATCTTAAGGATTATGTCCTATTTTATTTTATCATTTTGTATAATAGACCCAAGATATTTATAGTTCATGACTTGTTTTATATGATGATCTTTAAGTTTTACTTTTAAATTCGCGTTTGTTTGTCTTTTACTAAAATTATATTCCATATATTCCATTTTATTTTTACTTATAAACAAACCATATGTTTTTAAAGTTTGTCTCAATGACTATAATTTCATATTTATTTCCTCTTTCGATTCATCAACTAGTACTATGTCATCTGCAAAAATATACATCGAGTCTCTAAATTTTGGATATGTTCAGTAATTGCATCTAAAATCAAGTTAAAAATATATGAACCCAGATATGAACCTTGATGTAGTATTATTCTGTGAAAAAGTTCTTGGTGTCCCTATTTTGTGTTTTCACGTAAGTTGTGATCCTATCGTATATATCTTTGATTGTTCAAATATAATCAATACATATTTTTTTTCTCTAAAGCCTCTCATAAAATCTCTCTTAGCATTCTATCATACGCCTTTTTCGAATCGATGAAAACCATATGTAAATCTTTTTCATTTCTTTGACATCTCTTCATTAATCTCTGCAATAAGTAAATTGCTTCTATGGTTGACCTTCCTTCTTAGCATGAAACTAAATTAATTTTCTGTGACTTAAGTCTCTTATCTTAATCTCTGCTCAATAACCTTCTCCCATAACTTCATAGTATGGCTCATGAACTTAATATCTCTATAGTTGGTACAATTTTGTATAATCCTTTTATTTTTATAGATAGAGATTAAAGTACTCCTCTTCCAATCCTTCGACATTTTCTTAGATTTTATTATCTCATTAAACAATTTAGTTAGATAGGTCATTGTGGCGCCGTTTGATCTATGTAGCCGACTCCACCTAATGGGAAAATGGTTAGTTGTTGTTGTTGTTATTGTTGTATTAAACAATTTAATTAGTCAACTTATGTCTTTTTCGCCTAAATTTTTTCATACCTCAATAAGTATATTATCAGGTCATACTGTTTTGCCATTATCCTTTCTCTTCAAAGTTTTTTGTATTTCAAACTCCTGAATTTTACGATAAAAGATATAATTTCGGTCATCTTTTGCATTATTTAATTATCAAAGTAACAGAAAAATTTATGTTCTTCGTTAAAAAATCTTTAAAAATAACTCTTCCATCGTACTTATATATATTGTTTCTTTATTAAGAAATTACCCTCTTCATCTTTAATACATTTCACTTGATTTAGGTCTCTTGTCTTTCTTTTTCTATCTTTCGCAAGTTTAAAAATTCTTCTTTCATCATCTTTAGTTATTAAAGATTGATTTAACCCTTCAAAAGTTCTAGATCTCGCTTCACTCACAGTCTTTTTAGTATTTTTCTCAGCAATGTTATATTTTTCTCAATTTTCATTATCTTTACATTAGTACTATGCTTGATAACACTCTTTTTTAACGTTAATCTTATCTTGCACCTCTGCATCCCATCACTAAGATTTTTTATCCTTTGGTCTAATGCTTTTTGATTCTCCAATTGTCTGTTTTGTTTCCCTAATCTGTGTCTTTAACAAATGTGAGACAAATACAGAATAGGATGGTGATATGTTTTGATATGAGATGTTGATTGTTGAGTACATGATCTAACACTTTTCTTGAGAGAAAATAGGAATATCAGGAGATTTAGACTCAGCTCAGACTGGTCCCAAATCAGATGCTTGACGTTGTGAGATTACAGTTACATCCCTTTTACTCTTGAGTCCATTTCTTTATATAAACTTTTTCAAACATCTTGTCATCATTGAAACGTGTCTCATATATTATTTTTAAATTATATTTGATCATCACAGTAGGCTATTGTTGTTCAATACAAGTATTGAAATCAAATACAACCTTTAGAGTTTGTTTAGTCATATCACTAGTCTCATGTTCAAAAAATGAGTTTTATACTCACTCCCCTCTGAAGAGGAGTGTCAAAAAAATTTTGAGACTCAAAAAATGTGATGTTCATGGTGACAAAGACTTTTTTTTGTTGTGTCAAAGCATCTATACTCTTTTCGCGTAGGTGAATACTCAAGAAATACACATTATAATGCCCGTGGGTCTAGCTCATCTTTATTTTGATTATGTATGTGAACAAAAGCAACATGCTTAAATATTTTTAAGAGGTAAATCTAAAGTGAGCCATGACAATAGAAAGGTCTTTTAGAAAATTGATAATGGCGTCTCAAAGTTTAAAATTCTTGATAGCATCCTATTAATAAGATAGGTAGTAGTAAGAACGGCTTGACCCCATAGGTATTTGGCACCTTGGTGGTAAATATTAAGGACCTAGTTACCTTTAAAAGGTGTTTATTCTTCCTTTTTACTAACATGTTTTGCTAAGGGATATCAGTGCAAGAGCTTGATGGGATTCTACCAGTAATGGATTTCTAACTTAGAAGAATAGTTGAATATTAGTATCTTTAAATGAAAAGCAGGAATCCTCAATAGAGAGGTATTTCCTAGTGAGCTAAAATTACTCTAACAAGCAGCAAGAAAAAAGAAAAAAAAAGGATAAAACCATAGATGCACAGCAATCCCCAAGCTTGACACTAAGCAGTCAACTGCCCTAATTCCTTATCCCAATAATTCTTTGCCATCCTTACATCGTCTCCCTCCTATTTATCCCTCTCTCTCCATAACAGAATCATCATTACCTCTCTCCTCCCCATTATCCATGCTCTCTCCCATGTAACTAACTCTTTTATTTTCACGTTCTCCATTTTTCCTCTTATACACCCGTGAGGGCTTGGGCTCAGCTACTGTGGGCTCCCTTCTTTGTCTCAAGCCTTTCTCCCACTTCTTGGTTTGCCCCTTTCTTGTTTAAGTGTTAATAATAGAGGGTAGTAACGGGTCTTCATCAATACCCCCTATAGCAGCCACGTTGTCCTCAAGGTGAAGGTTGGAAATTGTTGCTAAATGGCCTTTGCTTCCTCCCACGTGCTAGCACATTCAGGCAAGTTTTGCTATTTAATCAAGACTTATTTCTTTCCATTAGTCAGGACTCTGGTCCGCTTAACTTCTTCAAGTTTCACCACTAGTTCCAAATCTTCATATAGAAATTGGGGAAGAGGCTGTATTGTACAGTTGGATGTAGTGCTTTCTTGGGAGATGTGAAAAACTGGATGTACCCTGGCTGTCTTGGGCAGATCCAGCTTATATGCAACTTGACCTAACTTTTCTTGAATTTGATATGGCCCATAAAACCTAGGGCTAGTTTCTCATTTTCTCTTTTGGCCAGGGACCACATCTTAGAAGGCCTGAGTTTTATATACACCCATTCTCCTATCTCTAGGGTGACCTCAATTCTCTTCTTATCAACAGCCAACTTCTTATCTTCCTGGGCCTTTGATAAATGCTGTTTGAGTTCATCCAAGGCCATGCTTCTTGCTCTTAGGTGTTCATTCACTTCTTCTATTGAGGATTTATCATGTGAACCTTAGTATGGTTGGAAGTTTCGTCCATAGAGACTATTATAAATTATATTTTTTCTGACTCAAGGAATTTAGCTACTGTCCCTCTTAATTAATATTATAATTCAAGGGATGACATTGCCCCAATTGACATTTTAAGGACTAAATTGCTCTAATCAGCAACCTAGAAGGACAACATTGTACAAATTGAAACTAGAGGGACAAAGAATTTAACATTCTGATTGACTTTTAACATCTTAATTAATGATTATGTTGTGCATGCCCTTGAAAATGACTAAATGGTAGTATATTTCTAAAACATAACAGAGGTCTGTGTATATGTTTGAAATAGAGAGGGCATGTGTATTTTAATCCTAAATTCAGGAGAGGTTAAATTATTTTACTCTTTTTTTTTTTGTATGACTTGGGTTAGCAATGCTCATCAAAACAATTTATTCCCTCTACGATTGGTATAGACATAAAAAGTGCTATTGTTATGGAGAAAGCTTCATATTTTGACACCTTTATCTCATCTATGATTGGATTTATTACTTAACTTTGTGGGAGAGAGATACTTAATGCTGCTTTATAGTTAGACATAAACTGAAACTTTTTTGCCAACTATGCTTTACCATTTAATCTGGTGAACGAATATAAATTGATATTCTAACCTTCAATGGGCCGTGGTTTATGATACAGTTGCAAGGTTCTCCAGTCACGCCTGTAAATTCAAATTCTAGCTCAACCTCTGATTCAACTGCACCGTTGATTTTATTAGAGGAGTTAGATTCTGGAACCAACAATCCAACTGGTGGTGAGAAATAACTTTTAAATGTGTAGTCTATTTTATCACAAGCTATACTGGTGAAAGTATTTCTTTAAAACATATATGGATATTTTAATATTGAAGATCTTGAATATTTATTTGTGAACAAAAAGAGGTAGGACAGTGAATTAAGAGGAATAAACATGGGCAATGCATGAAGATGAGCTGCATGTCTCTATACATTGAGCAATTTTATTCCTCCGACCACATTTTTGTTCCCCTATCTTTCCCAAAGGAAGCCAAATATAATTTTTTTATTTATGCCGCATATACTAATAGTATGTTAAAATCTAGAATATGGTTACTGTTGTTGATGTCATGGATACTGTATTTGTATTCACTTGATGAGTTATATATTCTCATTCCTTTTGTCTGCTATGGAGATAAGCAGAGCTTAATGACAATTTGAAAGTCAAGAGTCATGAGTTGAGACTTCTTGAGCTTAATACGCTTGAATGGGATGATCTAGTGGTTACAAATGAGCTCAACACTTCTACCACATCTAATGAAGGTAACTGATTGTGTTTTCAGCAGAATCAGTTGCTTGTCTGAAAATGATCTTCCTTTTATTTGAATATTACTTTTTGCAGGCAAAGTTCTGTCTTTTAATCAACAAAATCAATCTTTATTGAATGGCAATTTCCCCAATGTAAGACTCATTCTGTTCTATGTTGTCCTTTTTGGTTTATGTTTTGTTCATGGGACTGTCACCTTTGTGATTTCTTGTGAAAGCTTCTCTCCTTCTAAATATACAATATAAATGAAGAGAGAAGGTTTTATCATACATTTTTTACAAATGATTTA
Source organism: Gleditsia sinensis (assembly GCA_037074535.1). Classification (NCBI taxonomy): domain Eukaryota; kingdom Viridiplantae; phylum Streptophyta; class Magnoliopsida; order Fabales; family Fabaceae; genus Gleditsia; species Gleditsia sinensis. The sequence goes on from CM073464.1 coordinate 64,073,211, forward strand.
ATTGATGCCAAGCATTAATTTAGCATCCAGCATTTTACCTGACCATTTTCACTACTAAATTATTGAACCATTTTCACTATTATTGTTTCTTTTTGGACGATAAGAAGTTATTAACTATTTCTGGTTTGTTAACATGTAATATTTTTCAAATAAACGGCAATCAAACTTCAAAAAGCTGCAGCCAGTTGAAAGAAGTGGCCTTGAAATAATTTTGAAGGCATGGTTGTGGGGCAGCTAAATATTATTGTGGGCTTTCTATACTTTTGTTGTTTTTTTTTTTTCATATTTTCTTGGTATTCTCATGTGGGCATTAGACCTAATGGTAACTATTTATTCACGCTTGAGAAACCAAGTGGCTACTTGATGCAGTGTAGATATGAAAGTTTAAGTTATTTTATTATTATTTTTAGATGCTTCCTTTGTTTATTATTTATTTTAGGAGTTGTTTTGATTTACTTGTTTCATATTAGATTTCTTTTCTATTCTTCAATTATCAGCCTACACTCTATAAGTAGCTAGCCTAGATTTCTACAGTTTTTTCACATAATACAAAACGGAGGAAATTTCTTCACTTGATTTTTTTTATCATTCTCTTGAACGAACGAACACAAGTGCGTTTGTTACTTCATGTATTCTACGCAAATCAACAAAACTCAGGATTTTCTATACTTTTGCCACCCCATCGTCTCCAAAACACCCCCTATCATTGGCATGGACCTTCATTAAGTTGCCCAACTACAACGCAACTCATAGCCTTCATCAACCACCCCCGGCTGGCATCTAAGAGTCTAATTCCGCAGTGGAAGAAGAACCCGATGAAGAGAATCCATTTGCTCCCCTACATCATTGAGCAACTAATGTCGTGCCTCCCAATAGTCACCCAAGCCCCACAGATAATTATTGATAGGAATTAGGATTCAAACTCGATATCCCCAAATTTCATGGAAGCCATGGACCGGAAGAAGTTTTTGATTGGATTGGAGTTGTAGAAGAAATTTTGGAATTCAAGGAGGCACTTGAAAACAAACAAGTATCTCTTGTTGCTACATGTTTTTGGTGCTGTGCCGCCACTTGGTGGCAACATCTCAAAATCTCCCATGCTAGAGGCAAAAAAGAGAAGATTGCGTCATGGGAGAAATAAAAAAAAACAAATGAAGCGCACGTTCCTTCCATACAATTGTACGAACCATGTACCAGCATCTCCAAAATCAATGTCAAGGCAATCAGACAATAGGAGAGTATGCTATTGAATTTTTTTCTTTTTCTTACATAGAACGAGATTAATGAAACCAATGATCAATCAGTCTCTCGATTTATCGATAGCCTCCAATCACAGTTTTAGAACATTTTGAATTTATTTGACCTAGAAACAGTTTCCAAAGCTCATCAACGAGCCTTGTTGATTGAATGTCAAAGTTTGACTAATGCCATACCTGGGATCAACCAACAACCACCAACTGTGTTCTGGCTACCAGCACAGCAGGGACCATAATGACCCCTGCCACAACCATCGTCACTAGAACTGACATACTACATCTAACATTGAATTGCCTTGCTATAGCCCTAAGTTTGCAAGGGCCACACGACCATCCCGTCCAACTACCCTCTGGTGTTTATCTTGCAGTGAGTAGGACACCATTAGACCATTTGTTCAAAATTAGCACGACGTGGTTAACCAGCCAACGGAATGGAAGTGGAACCTTATGAGATTTGTGATGAACCCCACGAAGGAAGTAAGGCACCCACCAAAGATGTGAAGAGTTTTGAAGACATTATCAAAGAGCATGTTGCCTGGGATGTAGGGCCTTTGTTGGTACTTTGTCGTAGCTGCTTCACTCTTAAGATACCCAACAACTCATGGTTATGCAATAGCCTCTTTCAATCTATGTGCATAGTGAATAGGAAAATACGCTACTTTATTATTGACTCAGGAAGTTGTTAGATCATCATTTCTAAAGAGATAGTTTGCAAGCTCACCTTGACTAGGGAGCACCATCCCAATCCTTATGAACTTGCATGGTTGAGGCAAGGATTTGAAGGGCAAGTCTCGCATCAAACCCTTGTTTCATTTTTGATAGGAGCTATGTAACAAGGTAAGGTGTATTGCGACGTAGTTCCTATAAATGCATGCCATCTCTTGTTAGGATGACCACGGTAGTATGATCACCATGTCCTTCGTGACAGAAGAGCTAATACCTATAGTTTTCGGTTTGAGAATAAGCTCATGCTTCTCCCATATAAAGATCCACCAAGAGCCTTCTTGTAGAACTAACAACTACCATCAACAAAATCCTCCCTCTTCCTCACACTATCTCTATTTGAGATGGCTATGCAAGAAGAAGGCATTGTTTATGCTCTAGTTTCATCCCCACCCGCCTCCTTACCAACAACAACAGTATAACTTGAGATTCAATCTCTCCTCCATGAGATCATTGATGTATTTCTAGAAAGTCTACCCGACTAGTTACCCCCATTATGAGATATTCAACAGCAAACTGATCTTGTTCCTAGTGCCTCCCTTCCAAATAAACTACTTTACCGGATGAGCCCAAGTGAACATGAAGAGTTTCGTTGCCAAGTTGAGGAGTTGGTGGCAAAGGGTTATCTGAGAGACAACCTTTTCCCCTTGCGCTCTTTTGGCGCTTGTTATTCCAAAAAAGGATTGAACATGGTGTAGTGTGTAGATAGCCGTGCAATCAACAAAATCATGGATAGATGCCATTTCCCTATTCCACGGCTTGGTGATCTTCTTGACCAACTCAGGTGAGCCAAATTTTTTTACAAATCAGAGCTTAATAATAGTTACCATTAGATCTGCATTTGAACTGGAGATGATTGGAAAACAACATTCAAAACACGGGAAGGCCTCTTAGAACGATTGGTTATGCTTTTTGGGCTTTAAAATGCTTCGAGCACTTTTATGTGAGTGATGAACCAAGCTCTACGTCCTTTCATTATTAAATTTGTAGTAGTTTACTTTGATGACATATTGATCTATAGTGCTAATATGGAGCTTCATCTCCAACACCTTCGGAAAGTTCTCTTTGTCTTGAGAAGGGACAAATTCTGTGCAACTATTAAAAAGTGAGTTCAGAGTCTAGCATCTGCTTTTTCTTGGTTACATCGTGTCAAAGAATGGTTTAGCAATTGATCAAGCTAAAGTAGAATCAATCTAGTCTTGGCCAATCCTGTTGACCATTATTAAAGTTTGCGGCTTTCATGGGTTGGCCTCTTTTTACAGCCGCTTCAGCCCTCACTTTAGTAGCTTCATGGCTCAAGTCACTAATTGCATAAGATATGGGAAGTTTAAGTGGTCCAACGAAGCCAATAATGCTTTTTAACTCTTCAAGTATAAGCTCACCACCTCTCTTAATCTAATGCTTCCTGACTTCTCTCTCACCTTCGAGTTACATTCCGATGCATCAAAAGTTGGCAAAGGCATTGTTCTTAGTCAAGAAGGGTGTCCCATTGCATACTTTAGTGAGAAGCTTTCTAGTTCCCAAGCTCGCTATAGAACTTGTGATGTGGAGTTTTATGCGACCGTCTAAGCCATTAAGAATTGGAGGTATCATTTATTTCACGAGGAAGTTGTACTCTACACAAACCATGACATGTTGAAGCACCTCTACAACCAAGATAAAGTTTTGCGACTTAGTCGCCACTTAAGTGTCTATGTTCTTGGGCTCTCCACTTTTCCAGGATTGTATCCAATTGACTTGTTCTCCTAGATCTTTGATGATGTTTGAAGTAGAGTTCGATTTGATTACTTTTTCAATGATGATTTTCGCTTTATTGGCAACTGTCTTTGCGTAACAGATTATTAAAGAACTCCACGACAAAGGTCACATCAGTCGAGATTGAACATTGCACGTTGTTCCCTCATCCTACTTTTGGCCAATACTCGGTCGAGATATTGAGAGATATGTGGAGCGCTGCCAAATTTGCTAAACGTCCAAAGTCCATGCTTCTAATGCTGGACTCTATGACTTTCCCTATCCCTACACAACCATGGACTGACACTAGCATGGATTTTGTTCTTGTTCTCATCGCACATAAGGTAATGATTCTATCTTTGTGGTAGTTGATTGATTTTTCAAGATGGCTCATTTTATCCTATGCAAGCAAACCACAGATGCGAATCAAGTATCTTAATTATTTTTTAAGGAAGTCTACCATCTTCATGGTCTCCCCACTTCCATTGTTTCTAATCAGGATTCTCGTTTCTTGAGTCACTTTTGGAGGTCTCTTTTGTGATTGGTAAATGCTAACCTGAATATGAGTTTGACTTATCATCTCTAAATCGACAGTCAAACTGAGGTCACAAATCGAAAGTTAAGTTATTTACCTCAAAGCCTTGTTTGAGATCACATCAAGTCTTGAGATACAAAGCTTAGTCAAGCAGATTTTCTCACAATCATGCTAAAATCCGAAGCGTTAGTTATAGTCCGTTCCAAGTAGTCTATGGGTATGTTCCTCAACGCCCACATGACCTTACTCCACTTCCTGACCATATTTGCAGTCATGGTAAAGCTGCTAACTTCGTTGACAATCTTTAACATACGCATAAGTTAATATATGACCATCTTGTTGCTTCTACCGCGAAATATAAAGCTTCCATTGATCACCATTGTCTCCATGTAGAGTTATGTGGGAGATCTTGTTTCCGCCATTTTGACTAAGGGTCGTTTTCCTCTTCATGTGTACAACAAATTGAAGGCTAAGAAAATTGGTCCACTCAAAGTACTTGAGAAGATCAACCCCAATTCCTACCGGTTGTGTCTTCCCCCGGATGTTAACACATCCCTCGTGTTCAATGTCAAACACTTGGTTCTGTTCACAAGACTTTCTAAGGGTGCAATTCAAGGACAAATCTTTTCTAGGCCGGCAGATCCACTGTTAGTACTTGAGAAGATCAATCCCAATGCATATCGGTTGTGTCTTCCCTCTGATGTCCACACATCTCGTGTTTAATGTCATATACTTGGTTTTGTTCGCAAGAGTTTCTGAATGTGTAATTTGAGGACAAATCTTTTCTAGGCTGGTGGGATTGATGCAGCATAGATATCAAAGTTTAAGTTTGAAGTTTAGCAGATATGCAAGTTTGAAGTTTGATAGGATTTCAGAGAAATTTGACAGTAAAAACACAATGTTCACTAGAATTCACAGTCAATTCAAATAAGGCAATACAATCTGGTTGAGAAAACTCAACAACCAGCCCAAAGCCGAAGTTTGTTTTGAGAGAACTTCCTAGACCTTACACCCAAGATAAAAGATTAACATAACCTCAATAACTGCTATCCCCTAGTTTTTACCTCCCCTCACCCTAGCCACTACTCTCAACATAACTAACACACCACACATACGTAACTGCCACACACACACACACACACATAATCCCAAAAGAAATAATTGATTAACAAAATAAAAAACATCAAGCCTGATCAGGTGCGGGTTTCTTCTTCCTCTTAGAGTAGACAAGCCAAGGTTTTGGCTTGTCACCCTCATGCACCAATACTTGGTTCCTATCATTGCCACCCGCTGCAGCTTCAGCCTTGTCTTGAATTCTGAAATTAGGAAATTGAGTGCGAAGAGTACAATCATCCTCCCAAATAGTGTCCAATAGATTCTTGCCCTTCCATTTAACTAGCCATTGACGAACCACTTCACCATGTTGAACAATGTCTACTAGATAGCACTGCCTCAGGCTCAATTTCATCTTCCAATGACACCTCCATCCTACTTGGTAGTTTAGCTTGTACCTAATAGTCTCCAACAGCCTTTCTTAGTAAAGACACATGAAAAATTGGATGGATGTGAGAATGAGGAGGAAGATGAAGCTTATAGGCAACTTCCCCATACTTAGCAATGATTTTAAAAGGGCCATAATACCGGGTTGCTAATTTTTGATTAATCCTTCTGGAAACTGAGTGTTGTCTGTGGGGCCGTAATTTAAGAAAGACCCTTTCCCCTACTTGAAACTGTAAGGGTCATCGTTTGTTATCAGCATACCTTTTCATTTGCTCCTGAGCCCGAGAGAGGTTGTATTTCAACTGAAGAAGAGCTTCATCTCAATCAATCAACTCTCTAGTCACTGTCTCGACTTTAGTTTCATTCCTAAAAAAGCGAGCGACAAAGGGGGGTTGCCTCCCATAAACTACTTCAAAAGGGGTTTTGCCAATAGAGACCTGAAAAGAGGTGTTATACCAATATTTTGCCTAAGGTATCCAATGAGCCCAAGTCTTGGGTTGTTTTGAAGCAAAACAACACAAGTAGCTCTCTAAACATCGATTCAACACCTCGGTTTGACCATCCGTTTCAGAGTGGTAGGAAGAACCCATCTTCAACATGGTACCTGCAAGCGAAAGAGTTCCCTCCAGAAATTACTGATGAATAAGAGATCTCGATCACTAATAATAGATTTGGGAACTCCATGAAGCCGAATGATCTCTCTAGCAAATAATTCAACAATGGTCTTAGCTGTATAGGGATGTTTCAGAAAAATGAAGTGACCATATTTAGATAATCTGTCTACCACCACAAAAACAGCTTCATACCCTTTAGATTTTGGGAGACCTGTGATGAAATCTAACGAGATATCCTCCCAAATGAGATCCGGTATGGGTAATAGTTGTAGTAATCCCCTTGGGGTTGTGGTAGCATACTTATGTCTCTGATATACATCACAAGACTGCACAAACTCCTGTACACGACGCTTCATCCCAATCCAATACAAGTTGCCAGCTAACTGTCTATAAGTTTTCAAGAATCCAAAATGTCCTCCTAAGGGAGTAGAATGGAATTCCTGAATGAGAACTTGTATTGTGGGAGACATGACAGATATAACTAAGCGCCCCTTACATAAGAGAACTCCTTGTTGTAGCTCAAAACTTGGTTGAGACTTTGGATTGGTGACCAAATCAGCTCGTATTTTCTGCGACGTAGGATCTTGTTGAGTTTCCTCAATGAGGGTCTCTCCATGCCCCCAAGTAGGATAAGATATCAAAGCTTGATATTCATTTTTTTCATGTAACTGGGATAATGAATCCGCAGTCTTATTTTCTAGTCCTGGCTTATAGATAACTTTAAATTTATAACCCAGCAGCTTAGCCATCTAACATTGTTGATCTGTAGTGGTAATCCTTTACTGTAGCAAATGCTGAAGGCTCTTTTGATCAGTGTACACAATGAATGATCTCCCCATAAGATAAGGCTGCAAATGTTGCACAGATAAGACTAAAGCCATCAATTCTTTCTCATAGGCTGACTTAGACAAAGCCTTTTCAGACAAGGCCTTACTGAAATAAGCTATGGGCCTCTTCTCTTGCATTAAAACAGCCCCACTACCCTTATCAGAAGCATCACATTTAATCTCAAATAGTCTAAAAAAAATCAGGAAGAGCTAAAACCGAGGGAGTGGTCATAATCCTCTTCAATGTCATGAATGCTGCCAAAGAAGTGGGACTCTAATAAAAATTATCCTTCTTTGTCAATTCAGTCAGAGGTTTGGCCACCTTTCCATACTTTTCCACAAATTTCATGTAATATCCTATGAGACCCAAAAATCTCCTAACTCCCTTAACATTCTTATTTACAGCCCAGTCTAAAATGCATTAAATTTTGGCAGGATCAACTGATACCCCCTGTTTAGAGATGATATGGCCTAAATAATCCACAGCAATTTGACCGAATCTACACTTTTTGAAATTAGCCACAAATTGATTGCTAATAAGGACTTCCAGCACCTGTGATAGATGAGACAAATGCGTAGGCTAATCTGAACTGCATATCAAAATATCAAAAAAAAAAACCAGCACAAACTTATGAAGAAATGACCTAAATAAATCATTCATAGCTGCTTGAAAAGTAGCGGGTGCATTAGTTAGCTCAAAAGGCATAACTAGAAATTCATAATGCCCGTTGTGAGTACGGAATGCAATCTTTGGAATATCTTCCTCCCTCACTCTAATTTGGTGGTAGCCAGATTTTAAATATATTTTAGAGAAATATTTTGCTCCAAATAACTCATTAAGTAACTCATCAATCACTGGTATAGGATATATATCTGGAATGGTAACCTTATTTAAAGCTCTATAATCAACGCACATTCTCCATGAGAAATCTTTCTTCTTAACCAATAAAAGTGGGCTAGAAAAGGAATTTACACCAGGCCGGATCACCCCTGATTGGAGCATTTCTTGAACTTGCCTCTCTATTTCCTCTTTGTGGTGGTGTGGATAACGGTAAGGCCGCACACTAATAGGTTCTTGCCCCTCCTGCAACACTATAGCATGCTATTGATTTCTCATTAGTGGTAATGCATCATTTTCTTTAAAGACAGTAGAGAATGTCTCTAGTAGCCGTGATACTTCCTTTTGTTGTGATCCATTCAACTCAGGTGGGATGGTGGTTTGGCAAGGGTTGGCTTCAGTTGCCCACAACAATCCATCAATACTATGGGGGTGCTCTTCCAGAAGGCAATCCAAAGAGTAGAGATCAGCCCTCTTTGGTGTTGCCCAGTGCATTTTCCTGGTGTTCTCAACTTTACCTTGTAAAGTAACCACAAAGTTTTCTTGAGAGAATTGCATGGTTATCTCCTTCCAATCCATGACAACCTTTCCCAATGTTTTCAACCAAGAAACACCCAATACCATATCTAATCCTCCCAATTCTAGGACATAGGTTTCTGTTATTAATTCAAAACTTCCCAATTGCATACATAGCCCTGTACATTTTTCTTGAGTAAAAACTCTGTGTCCATCACCCAATGTAATTCTTAGCTTCTTTGTAGGTTGCACTGGTATTCCTAGGGCCACTGGTGAGTGTGGGGAAATAAAATTGTGATTAGCTCTACTATCTATCAACACCACAATATTAATTCCCAGCAACCTACCCTCAATTTTCATGGTTCTATTTTCATCCTCCCCTATGGAGTTCATGCCCATTAACCCCATAATTTTACACTCCACATCCTCCTCACCAACACAACCTTTTGCCTCCAAACACACTTCCTCCCCCTCTGGATTTAAGGCTTCATCTTCCCCAAGTACTAGCAACCGTAACTGCCTCTGTGCACATTGATGAAGGGGGTGAAATTTTTCTCCACATTTGAAACATAACCCCATTGCTCTCTTTTTCATAAGTTCTGGATATGTCATAGAATGCATACCCCTGGGTTTATTAGCATTTTTCCTTCTCTCCCAGTTGTTTTTCCGCGTTGTGGAGTCCAGAGAAGAAGTAGAGCCGCGATTTGGTGCATTCCCCACGCTGCTTCCTTCTCGGTTTCGACTTGGACCCCATGTAGAAGAGTTTATGGGTCAGCCTGTTGAGAATGGCTGTCCCATTTCTTTGGGACCTGAAATGGGTCCTGGGTTGGGCCGATACCCACCCAAACTACCACCCTAGTTATAACCACCCATGATCCGTCCCTGTCCTCCCAGTTTTTGTTCGTGCTCGTCGACGCCTTTCAACTCTTCCTCCACATCCTTGGCTACGTGCATCACCTGGCCCTGTGTTTGGGGATTGAAAGTCCTCACCCGGCGCCGAATTGAAGGCTGCAACCCACTCAAAAAGTAACCCAAATATTGCTCCTCAAGGAGTCACGACACTTGAGAGAAAATGAGTTCAAAGGCTTCGATGTACTCTTCTACATCCCCCGTCTGTTTCAACGTTGCCAGTTCTTCAAATGGGTTTTCGTGTCTGTGTCCCCCATACCTAGCAATGAGAGCTCTCTTCAACTTCTCCCAAGATAAATGGCCTTCCGTTTCCTTAAGAAGATTAAACCAGTAAATGGTTGCTCTCTTCATACTCACATGCACAAGTTTCACCTTAATTTCATTCGGAACATTTTGCACCTCAAAGAAAATTTCTGCCTTAGTAATCCAAGCCACAGGGTCCATCCTTTCAAATATGGGCAATTCAATTCTCTTAGCAGGCAGCCTGTACTCCTCCCCATTCACTCCACAATTTTCAGGCAATTTGGGTTGGGCAGACTGGGCTTCTGAGGAAGGTATTTCTTGAAACGATGTTGTTTCTAACCTTTTCTCCAATTGCCTACTGATCTCTTGTAAAAGAGATCCTTGTAGTTGCATTTCAGCCACCATTCTTTGCAGGGAGGAGCGCAGTTCTTCCATATTACTCTTGTGCTGTGCTATCCGTTCTTCTAGGACATCTACCTTATCTGACATTTTTGGCATTCCTTCTCAAATCTCTTATCCCCACTCGGATCTGGTAGGTCGGACCAATGATAGGATTTCAGAGAAATTTGACAGTAAAAACACAATGTTCACTAGAATTCACAGTCAATTCAAATAAGGCAATACAATCTGGTCGAGAAAACTCAACAACCAGCCCCAAAGCCGAAGCTTGTTTTGAGAGAACTTCCTAGACCTTACACCCAAGACAAAAGATTAACATAACCCCAATAACTGCTGTCCCCTAATTTTTACCTCCCCTCACCCTAGCCAGTACTCTCAACATAACTGCCACACACACACATACGTAACTGCCACACACACACACATACATAACTGCCACACATAAACCCAAAAGAAATAACTGATTAACAAAATAAAAAACATCAAGCCTAATCAGGTGCGAGTTTCTTCTTCCTCCTAGAGTAGACAAGCCAAGGTTTTGGCTTGTCACCCTGTGCACCAATACTTGGTTCTTATCAAAGTTTAAGTTATTTTTAGTATTTTTATATGCTGGTGCCCTGTTTCTCTGGTTATTCTGCATGAATCAACGCACTCAGAATTTTCCATACCTTCGCCACACCACTACTATATTATCTTTCACACATACTTTTGCAATATAGATTATATATTTATGTACGATTTGAATTGAAGTTTAAAAGGGTAATTATATATTTGATACATAAAATCATAGAAGGTGATTGCTTGAATACATAAATTGTATAGCTCAAATCTTTTGGTTTGTTGCTTCCTTTTTTGTCTCCCAGTTTTTTTTTTTTTTTTCTAGTGATGCTTTGTTTGTAGTGGCTGCTGTTATTAACTATGGGGTTTTTATCACCAGGTCACTAGCAATCCGTCTGCAGAAGTTCCTTCTTTTCATTATGTAACTGAGCCAATAGCTGGGAGCAATAGTGCTCCTTACAGTTTTCCAGAGACTGTAAACCTTCAGGCAGCCGACAATCAAGTAAATCCAAGTGTGCAGGAGGGACATCCTATCTTTGTGGGCGGTGTTGATTCCTTGGAAAATTTGGTCAGTGATGGTTTGCAGAGTCAGGACAGCTTTGGGAGGTGGATGAGCCACATAATTTCTGATACACAGTGTTCTGTAGATGACTCAGCTCTTGAACCCTTGGTTACATCTATTCAAGGACCATATTCTTCCCCTGTAGTGGATCATCATCAACCTTCTCTGCCCGGACAAATTTTTAATCTCACTGAAGTGTCACCTGTATGGGCATCTTCCACTGAGAAAACAAAGGTTTCCTTTTGCTATTATCATGGATATGCTTTTATTATATAATAATGGTTATTTACTATAACTGTATTTTCTTTTTTACTGTACGTATTATTTGGCTTCTTAGTTGATTTTCAACCTCTTCTTTTGTATTGAACAATAAAACATGTTTATAAAATTTGGAAGCTTTAAACACTAGGAGCTAAACTCCATGAGGAATATAAATTCCTAGTTCTTTTTTCCAATGTAAATAAATGCTTTTTCAGTTGGCATCCAAGGTAGCTGCTCTTGCTACTTCATTTTGAACAACAAAATGAGACTCAACTCCCAGATAAATATGACTTTTCAGTTCTTCAATATAAATAAATGCATTTTCAGTTGCTATCAAAATAGCAATCTCTTGCTACATGCGTGCAGATACTCATACATATAAATTGTAACATTAGGTTTTACTATGTAAAATACCTGGCATATGATCAAGTTGCATATTTTCTATCATCTGTTTTGCGTTTGTTACTGGAATTTCTGATGTTTGTTAACTTCTTGCAGATCCTGGTTACTGGAATCTTTCATGATAGCTATCTACACCTTGCAAAGTCCAATCTACTGTGTGTTTGTGGTGATGTAAGTGTTCAAGCTGAACTTGTTCAGTTGGGGGTCTACCGTAGTTGGGTATCACCACATTCCCCTGGATTCGTGAATCTCTATATGAGCCTTGACGGCTATAAGCCCATAAGCCAAGTTGTCAATTTCGAGTATCGCACTCCAGTGTTGCATGACCCTGTAGCCTCTATGGAAGAGAGGTACAATTGGGACGAGTTTCGATTTCAAATGAGGCTTGCTTATTTGCTCTTTTCTACACAAAAAAGCCTTGATATTTTCTCTGGTAAAATATCACCCAATGCACTGAAGGAGGCTAGGAACTTTGCCCTCAAAGCCTCGTATGTTTCCAAAAGTTGGCAAGGATTGATCAAGTCAACTGAAGACAACAAAACTCCATTTCCTCATGCAAAAAATGCACTTTTTGAAATATCATTGAAAAACAGACTAAAGGAATGGTTGTTAGAAAGAATTGTCTTAGGACATAAGACAACTGAATATGATTCCCAAGGTCAAGGTGTAATCCATCTGTGCACAATTTTGGGATATACTTGGGCTATTTCCTTATTTTCATGGTCAGGCTTGTCTCTGGATTTCCGTGATAAATTTGGATGGACAGCTCTTCACTGGGCAGCTTATTATGGAAGGTACAGTTTTATGCAAGCATAGATACCATACTAGTTCAACTCATTAGCCTTGCTGCAAACAAATCAACTCAAGTCCTTTTCTGATCTGATTTCGATGTTCTAAGTTCTTTTCGATATCTTTTTCCCCCTAGATAAATATACTTAAATATATAATTATGTGAAATAGCATGAATTTGAGTTTAGTAGGCTGTCCATACTGTTATACTTTCATATAGGTTTTTCGTTATATTAATCCTGTAGGAACTTCGATGAACTTTAATTATTTATTTTTATAGTTATGTTTAAAGCACAGACAAACCTATCTTAGTATGTCGACATGTAGGACAGTCCAACACCAATACTATCACGACGTGTACGGACGTGTCCAAATAAAAAAATTTATTTTCAGTTTGGACATGCACGGACTTGGCTCAAACATGTGTCCAACATTATTAGGACAAAGTTGACCCCAAAAAATGGAAAAAACAACTAAAAGAAATATAGAATAAGAGACCAGAAACTATATCTTGATGAGATAAGAAGTTTCTTCTTAAGTTTTATTTTTAGGTATGAACAACATGTTTAAGATCTTTTTATTTTGTGGATTTAAAAAAAAAAAATAGTTTCAGGTACTTAGTATATAGGATAACGTTAGTTGTGCTTTTCTTTGGATATAGATCATTAAATATAAAACTCAAAAAATTAGAATATATATATATACACACATACAAACACACATACATGTGGTGTTGTAGTTTATATTTTTTGAAGTTTGACATTCAACATATCTATGTCCATGTGTCGCATGTCAATGTCTGTACTTCATAGATAGTTATGAACCCTGGCTTAGCCATTTGAACCGGTAACTTGGTGAACTAGCCCTTTGTCTAGTCTGGTTGATTAATCATACTGGATATACAATAGAACTGCTGAAATTTTTTGTCAAAACATGAGCTTTTAGTAACCCATTTAACTCAAAAGCATAAATTTGGTGGGTTAAACTGGAACATTTGAGCTAAAGTTTTATTTAGTATGAGCTGGATGCTTATAATTGAACATCCTGCTCCTAGGCCACATGCTTTTCCTAGAAAGATTCTAAATTTATTGACAAATGAAGACTAAATCAAGTGATTATCCCACCAATGTGGGACTCTTAGGCGAATGAATTTTTTTATCTATAATGTAAAAAACAGTCAGCTGTATTGGACTATAGCAAGTTTAAGTCTCTTTTTGCCTTTAAGTTTACTTGCTTTATTAAAAGAAAATAAAAAATATTTTTAATATTAAACATACATATTTATTTGTATATGTATATTTTTAAATAATATATATCACATATTTAATGAAATTGAAATATATCATCTTAATTTTTTTTATAATTACATCAATATTACTAAAAAAATTATATTAGTTTTTGAGTTGAAAGTATTTCAAAACTTGTATTATGATCATTTCTTTTATTCAACTTTATATATTATATTAAATTAAATTTCACATATCTTTATATTTATTATATTAACATTGACTAATTTAAGTACTTTATATATTTCAAACTAGTATTATGATAATTTCTTTTATTAAATTAGTCAATGTTAATATAATAAATATATAAAGGTGTATGTATTAATACATAATATATGTTAATTTTATATATTATATTATATTAAGTTCAAATATCTACTAATTTTTAATTAAAAATTACTAGTTTGACCAATGATATGACGGTTGAACTGGTAGCTTAGTCTTCTCACGACATCCGGTCCAATCCCAATAACTATGGTTTATATCATTAAAGATTGTCTCTTGCAGGGAGAAAATGGTTGCAACTCTGTTGACTGCTGGGGCAAAGCCAAACTTGGTCACAGATCCTACTCCAGAAAATCCTGGTGGACTTACTGCTGCTGATATTGCTTATATGAAGGGTTATGATGGCTTGGCAGCTTATCTTTCTGAAAAATCTCTGGTCAAACAGTTTGAAGACATGAGCTTAGCTGGAAATATCAGTGGCTCACTGGAAGCAAGCACAACTGATCCAGTAAATTCTGACAACCTCACTGAGGACCAGCTATACTTGAAGGAAACGTTGGCATCTTACCGGATAACTGCTGAGGCTGCAGCACGAATACAAGCTGCATTTAGGGAGCACTCACTAAAATTACAGACAAAGGCAGTTCAATTTTTTAGTCCAGAGGCGGAAGCACGCAGAATAGTTGCAGCAATGAAGATTCAACATGCCTTTCGCAACTTTGAGACAAAAAAGATGATGGCAGCTGCTGCTCGGATCCAGTATTCCTTCCGTACATGGAAGTTCCGTAAACAGTTTCTCAACATGCGCCGTCAAGCTATCAAAATTCAAGTAGGAGCCATCCTTGCTGCCTCTGTTACTGCTGATTGCCCTGAATTAACATTTGCCAGATGGCAAATCTGTGCCATTTGTTTAATTCATATTTTTGACTGGTGTCAGTTGGCTCAAATCTTAACCTGACTTGTTTTGCAAGTTATGAAAGCAGCTATGGACATTCAAGCACTTTTAAATTATACACCTGAGCTTCACAAGTTAATTATGTTGACTAGATTGTAAAGAGGTTTTTCTTTTATATATCCAAAATGGAGACATTCATGGAATAGCCTACCCTAAAAGCAGAAGGTGAAATAAACCTTATTCTCTGGAGAGGGGGTTGGCTTAGGGTTAGTACCCCTGGAAATATAGGATCTAGGAATGGGTTTCCAACATTCTATAGGTTCCTCTGCTATCTAGTTGCAGAAACTCAAAAAGGTTAGTGCTTTGGGGATTGAACAGAGAACCTGCACATCTGCCTTGTTAGTGTGAACATTGAAGTGAAGCATTGTAGAGAGTTATGGAGACATTTATAAATGTCACTCTAATTGTTTGCGTAGGAGGATAATACATCTACATACCTACCTATCTATCCATGTGCTATGTGTGTGCTTATTTTTTTTATTGTTTCCTTTTTCTTGGTTCACTGGAGGCTAACTGCTTATAATTGACAGGAGATTAACCCTCTTCTTATTCTTGATCTTAAACCTAAGCAATTAATGAAGGTTTATTCAATCCCAAGTTTTCATAGATGGGGCCAGCGACAGATTTTATTTTTGAAAATTGCATCTTTAGTTTTTGTTATGATTTACATCCAGGAAAAGACTGATTGCTTATGTTTCAATGCAGGCTGCTTTCCGGGGCTTCCAAGTGCGGAAGCAGTATCGTAAAATTCTCTGGTCTGTTGGAGTGCTTGAGAAGGCAATCCTGCGTTGGCGATTGAAGAGAAAAGGCTTCCGTGGACTCCAGGTTAATCCTGTCGAAGAAATGGTAGATCAGAGGCAGGAAAGTGATCCAGAGGAGGACTTCTTTCGGGCTGGTAGGAAACAAGCTGAAGAACGTGTTGAGAGATCTGTAGTACGTGTTCAGGCCATGTTTCGTTCCAAGAAAGCTCAAGAAGAGTATCGTAGAATGAAGCTGGCTCACAATCAAGCAAAGGTAACTAATTTATGCAACGTTCACTGTCTCTAGTATTTCCTTTTGCATGTATATTTACTTTGTAGAATTGCTTTCTGTAGCTAGAACTGGAATATGAAGAGCTCCTCAATTCAGAGGTTGATATGCAATAGAAGACATAGTTTTCCAACAGCCCCCAGAAAGGTTCTTAGATTTGGAGTACAGCCAACAGCGTAGGCTCCTGTGTGTGGAAAAAGGGTGATATCTTGTATGGTTCCCTTTCTGTACAGTATTTAAAATGTAAATCTTGTAAATTTCTAATGCAGATTTGAACTGAACCCTTTATCCTTTCGAATTACCTTAACATCTTGAAGGGGTCGTTAATGATGTATTTATATGTAATTGAGTTCTGTGTTATTGTTAGATGCCTCTGATCTGGCTCTAGTTAGATGATTTGCATTCCTAGAATTGAGTTGACAATATGTTCATTGCCATAGGTCTATTGTGAAGATGGTATTCTATCTTTCATACGGACAAAAGCTGTCGTAAAGTTTTTTATATTTTGGATATTATGATATAAGATACAATAATGTTTGAGATTCACATATTTTGATACGGTAGTCGGAAGTGTTATAGAAATAATATATTTGATATTTTAGAAAAAGTTATTAAGACTCCAAATTTAGGGATGCAAGATCTTTACGGCTCTACAATCCAAAGTAATGTCATCCTTTTGTTTCTTGACATTTGGGATGGAACAGTAAAGATAATGGTATATCAAAATGAATTTTTATACTGCAATCAGCATCGCCTGGGAAATGTTTGGGCAGAAGGCAGAAAAGAATCTTAAAGTTTAAAATGAAAGAAAAAGCCAATGGTTGTCGCTCGTTGCATTCATAAGGAACCTGATTTCTTAATCATAATCATAATCATAATTTTATGACTTTGGTTTATCAAATTGGTTCAGTTTGAATAATTGAACTATTTTTGCAATTAAATTGAATTGATTTAATAGGTGAATTGGTGACTTAAAACAATTGAACTGAATTAAACTTAATTTTTTTTAATAAAAATCTCGGCAAAAATTGAGAAATGATACTCTTCCTTTAACAGAAGTTATGCCCAAATACCACTTGAAAGTAGATGGTATAGGTCTTATATGTAATAATGATCAAGATGTCAAGATTTTGTTTGGTAACTCTTGTGATTATCAGTGTATTTGTAATCTTGGGGAGGTGGAGAGAGCTTTTGAATCTCATCTTTCGCCACTGAAATATATTTACGTATGGTTGGTTTGTTTAATATATTTTTGCTTTTTTAAAAAAAAATTACAAATTGTATGTTAGTAATATATTAAAATTGTGAAAATATGTTAAATAATTGTAGATGGAAAAAGCAAAAGTATTAGCAATATAATATCCTGTGATATAAACAAATACAATTTTTAGCAATTCCTTTTGTAGCTAAACTTTCATTGCAGCAAAAAGTATTATAAATAAATAAATTTTTTAATTAAAATACAAAAAATATAACATCATCTGTGAAAATTTGAAGGTAACTTCATTGTATAGAGTAATTACGTGGTTAAAAGTGTCTCAACTCGTCCTGGCAAGCATGTTACTCAATCACATTTTGGTATTAAGTCATATTCAGTGTGCCCTCGGCTATTTTACGACTACAATAACAAATCATTGAACTTTTCATTTGTCGTTCTACAAGCATTGTTGTATTAAATAAATTACATATTATTTTTATAATAAATATCAAATTGGTCGACAAAAACGCCAATGAATTTATGCCCGCTAGTGATTAATTTATTGAATTATTTATATAAAGTCATGACTTCAAACCTTCCCATCGTTGTTGTACAAAAAACAGATAATCATATGCCCATATCATATATAAAAGAACGTAATTCTACATTTCCTTTGCATAATTATTTAGGCAATTTAAAAAAAAATATTTAGTACATTTCACTGGTGAAAATTTAAAAGCATAAACAAGTTTTATATACAATAACAAGCCCCCATGATGTTAATTAAGCACAGATGACTAGCTTGGGCTCATCTAGAGCTATAAGCACTTAAATTACAAGCCAATTTTACAGAAACTTGGATTATCATGACATCCAATCATGGCACCTGCAAGAGAACAAAAGAAACGAAAATATAGTTCGTAAGGGAGAAGGAGACCAACTATCATTCAACAATAAAGAAAAAGGAAGTAAGAATGTCATCTCTTTCACCATCAATATTATTATTTGTGAGCTACATTTGGATAGTGCCGAAATTATTAAAAGCAGAAATTATAGTGCAAAGCCACAATAATAAACTTCATAAAAAAATTACTTTATATGATATATGAACAGCTATCCTAACTATAGTTTAAAAAACGACTCCCAAATTATGATGACAATTATAACCCATAACCTTTAAAACTTAACTTCATAATAATCCACCTAAACCCAACCATTTAGATTAATAAATAGTTAAATGACTTCAGTCACGAATAAGTTTTTAAGTGTGAGTTATAATGAATCAACCCTAACTACTAACCCACTGTTTATTTACTCACTCCCCCTTCTTAAGATGATCTCTATGAATATAAGGTGAGTTAAAAAAGTGATATAAATTTTAATTAAATAAATAAGTGAATTAAAGATAAGATGACTCAAAAGCAATGAAAAATTGCAATAAAAATATAACATAGAAATGGGTTAATGGATGAGTTGAGTATAACCCTAATAAAAAAAATTAAAATGGGGTCATAAATAGTTAAATAGGTCATAATTAACCTAATCCAAACCCAACCATTTGCCACCAAAATAAGCATGGAGCCATTTCAGGAACATTAAAATTAAAACCACTCTCACTTAGTTAATTCTGCAATTCTAGAAACCAGTATAGACAAAATCAACTCCTGCCCAAAAGTCACTAAAGCTACAATTTATCCAATGTGCATCAGCAGCCACGTCTAAAAACTGCAGTAATAATATGATTGCATCAGCAGGATGATAATCAACATCACTTGCCTTATTTGATGTACTGAGAAAGCCATCTAAAGCCTTCACCATATCCCATCTTGCGGACAATACTGCACATGAACACCTCCAGAGGACGGACATTAGAGTCAGCCAGATTGACCTTGCCCTTGCCAGTAGTGAAGTTAGTCAGGCCCATATGGTAACGCAACTCATCCTCCGAGGCAGCATAAGGTATGTCAATCTTGTTTCCGAGTATAAGGAAAGGTACATTTGCTAGAGACTCATCAGAAAGAAGAGCATCTAGTTCCCTCTTTGCTTCTGCAAATCTCTCTTTATCATAGGCGTCAACCAGGTAGACTACAGCATCCACCTACATGATAGAAATTACACAATTAATTACAGAGGGATTGTGTAATCCCATCATAGGAACTTCCATTATACAGATTTAGGGCTAAAAGCAAGTCCTAAATAATTAGTTGATACTACAAGCATAAAATCCCTGAGACTCTTCATAGCAAGCTAAATATACAAGAGCATCAAGCAAGCTATGTGTAACAGTGTAAGGATATTGGGAAAATAAGAGAATCATGACAAGCAATAAAACTCTCAGGAAAAAAAAATTGGTTTAGAAAAACTTAATACCTGAAACAATTATCTGAAGGTCCGAATCTAAGGAAGTCAGATATTTCTGAATAAGAAAGGTTGCCACAAATCTACCTCTCACCACTATGTTTTCACTAATAACCAGACTTTATATTATTCTCAACTCTTTCAGCTAATCACAAACTTTGGCACGGAAGTATTAAATTGGCACAGCAGGAAATCAAGATGCTTGAATTTACACAAGTTACAAGTTAAAGGTCTAGTCAGAGGTGAAACTTAAATACAGTTCCAATATCTGTCCTCATTTTTCACTTTATAAAGAAATTAATTCCATACTGCTGATGGGCATTACAGATCAAAAGCAGGATACTAAGTGCGGAATCCTATTCACTCATTCTTAAAGGAGAAGCAAATTTCCCATCTTCCTTCAAAGTCTAATAAAAACCACATATGTATAAAGTTCATAGCAGATAATGTTTTTTTTTCAAACCCATTTATGTGGGAAAGGGTCATGTATATCAGAAATAACAGACAAGCATACTCAACTAAAATTCCAAGCAAACATAACCAATTAATCGTATACATAATATCTTATTTCCTACGCATCCAAAGACAAGGGCAATATGAATCCGGATATGGTTGTACATCGTTTGAGAATTTCATACACAATGATCATTGGAAAAAATATAAGGTTCCACAGCAAAGTTTTAATCATCGACTTAATCAATCATTCTCACAATATAAAAATTTGCACTTACATCTAACCTACCATGGCTAAATAAAAGACCAGCTAATGCATCAAGTTTAGAAAACCTTTCTAAATGTCATGTGTTCATTATAATAATTCAGACAAAAAAATTAAAAATAATTTTGAAGCACACCTGGGCGTAATAGTCTTTCCAGACTCTGCGAGCAATTTGGTGCCCACCCAAGTCAAAGGCCTTGAATTTTATTTTCCCGATACTCAACTCCTCCGAAGTCGGATACTGAGTAGGTTGATGCTGAACTAATCTCTGCAAAATGGGGGAAAAAGAAATAGCCTTCAATTTATAGACGAGTGCCTAAATGAAATTAAAACTCTCCCCTTTAGTGACACGACTAAATAATGTGGCCTCGTTGCTGGGATAAATTAAGAGCATAAAGAAATTTCGAAACAAGAAAACCCAGAATCCCAAAATAATTGTAAAATAAGATACAACCTCATCTTTCAGCATGTGAAGTAAGGTAGTCTTGCCAGCATTATCTAGCCCTAGAAATAGGATCTTCGCCTCCTTTTGATAGAGACCCAGAGATGCCAGTATCCCATAAAACCAATCAACAAGAAACATATTTTCCCGAAAAAAATTTCTCCGTTCCACCAGGAATATCTGAAACGTTTGCGGAAACTAGACAGAAGAGTACAAATTCACCGGAAGAGCAAAGATGAGGTCGCTGGAAAATGCAATCAGCGATGGGATGAGAGAGAATATAGAGAGATCTAAATGAGAGAGAGACCAAACAATGAAGAGTCGGCAGGGACGAAGAAAACGAAAGACAAAACGCAACCAGAAAGGAAGACTGATTACTGGTGTGGCCAGTGTGAACTAGACGGTATTTGATCGACAAAACGCCAATGTTCGCTAGTGAGGAAAGGAGTAGGGTGACCAGAATAGCCGGTTACTAGGCACAAATTCCAGGTGGATGCATTTGATTGGTTTGTACGCGTCATTAATAAATGTTACGGTGGCAGTGATGCTGTCATCTGGGGACACTTGCGTGAAAAAAGAACGGAATAGAAAAGGAATAAAACCAAAATACCAAGTTACAGGCAAGGGATAAGCAAAACCCAAAAAGGCAGTGCTTGTTCGGTCTAAAATTAACAGAAACACTTTAACGAAAATCACTTTTTCTGAATAGAAGAGATAAATGTCGAGTGATTGAATAGAATGAATTTTAATTAAAATAAAATAAGAATAAAAAAATTATTATCTTGTTTGATATTTAATAAAAAAATTAAAATAATGTAATATTTTATTATTTAATATGAAAATAAATTTAAAAAATAAAAAGATGATGTAAGTAAAAAAAATAAATTACTCTTAAAATTTAAATTATAATTTTTTTTATTTTAATATGAATTAAATTAATTAAAAAAAATTAAATTACTTTTTTTTCTGTCTCTTCTAAGAGTCTAATTTAACCTAGCACTTTAACTATTCAAATATAGTGTTTCATTGATGATATCTCATATTTATCCATCGTTAGTATAAAATAGTCCGTTGCTTCATCAATTGCTCCTAAATGTTTACAAGCCATTAAAACACTAAAGGGTTGTTTGGTTGGAGGGGAGAGGAAATTTTTTTTAAAATTTCCCTCATTTAGTTTGATATTTTGGAGGAGAAGGAGACGTTGATTTTCTTTTTTCAAAATTATCTCTTCATTTTTTCTTAAATAAAAAGAAAAAATATAAAAAAATAAAATAAAATATATTTTTTTAAATAAAAGGATAATAAACCAAACTCCTCGACCAAAAATTTTAATGAAAAAAAATATTTTTAATAAAAATAAAATAATAAAAGTATAATAGTCAAATTATTTTATTTTTCTTCCCCCTATTCTTAAATTAAACTAAACAACAACAAAATTATTTTTCCTCCTCTTCCTTTCTTTGAACCAAACAGACCCTAATAAAACTTACATAATCTAATTTTAGACTTGAAGATTCAAACTTAAAGAAGAACTCAATTGCTTCTCTTTCAAGACCATTCATGGCTAGCTGTAACAACTCCATTTATGTAAATGTAATTTTTTTTTATATTTGTAAAAATCCATGAAGTTATTACTACTTTAATTCTAACCACTTAACTCGTAATAATAATCACTTTAACCAAGCATAATTGTTATTAACAGTGATACAATACTGAGTTTCCATACACACTATTATTTTACAAACTACACACCATTATTTTACAAACATTTGTACAAAGATACATATTAGTTCTAATCATCTATGTCGACTACTTCCGGGAACACTAGTGCGGGTGACACGTCCACCAGAATCTCAGTCACATCTACGATAGATACATCTGAAATAACTGGAAGTTGCCCAAGGTAGGGCACCTCGATCCAACGTACAGAAATAATAAGTGTCATAGAGAAAATCTGCATATTTATTTTTCTGAACATGATATGGAAATATAGTGAGAATTAAATCCCAGTAAGTTCAACAATAAATCATAATTTACCATCAATATAGTTCATCATGTCATGTTCAGCTATATAAATTACAAAAAATATCTTTGGTAACATGAATGCATTATATCTATGCACATAAGAATCATAATGATATGTATGACAGGATTAACTATTTTCATAATATCATATGATGGCCATTAACTTATTCTCATTTCAAGCTACCCCGGTCAGGGTGAGTATCTTCTACTCTCCGGTACGGGCTTTTCTCGCTCCGTCCGACATGGCCCACTTTCTCTTTCTTTTCTCATTAACATGATCATAACCGTTGGTAGGGCGTCCCCTACTGGTGCACCACACGGATTGCCATGTGACCGTGCTCATTTCTTTTCTTTTCTCAATGATAGCAAAAAATATGCTTTCAATAACAAGTATGTTCATCAAAATATAACTATTACCATAAATCATTGGTAATCATGCCATGAACATAACCATTTCAAATATCACTTTATAAAATATTTCCATGTCAGAATTTCACACTTAAGATGGTAAGAAGTTCATACAATGGCAATGGCTATGGCATATACTAGTCATTTATATTTTCATTTATAAGATTCGTCTTCTTTTTTAAATATTAATTTTATTTTTTTATTTTCTTGATGCAGGTTTTCATCATATCTAACCTTCTCTTTATGCTTGGCCTTTAGTAATTTTCTTCTTATTTATATCATTTCCAACACATGTTCTTACAAATTTATAGAGTATTGTTCTCCAATTTGATTTCTACTATTACCCTATAGTTAAAGAGGTTCATCTATGGTAGAAAAATGTTGAAAATAGGCTTAACCAGCTTCCAACACGGTCTGGCCATGTTCCAGGACACGGCCATGCTTTAAAAATACTTCAAATGTACTAAAAAACAGCCCGAACACGGCTAGCCCGTGCTTGAAGCACCCAGAACACGGCTTGGACGTGCTCTGTGACCTTTGCTCACTAATCAGAGCCTAACTCCCTCATTTTAACTCCGAATTAGGTGATCTTTGTGTCTATGGAAAAATAAGACAATTATCTAAAACTCATATGTTAATAATATCAGCAAATTAGTAATAAATCATGGTGTTATTACTCCCTTAAATTCAATATTATTTCTTCTCGGGTAGGTTCTAACCTTTACTTACTAATCTGACTATATGTCCTACATAAGAATTTCAA
Source organism: Gleditsia sinensis (assembly GCA_037074535.1). NCBI lineage: Eukaryota > Viridiplantae > Streptophyta > Magnoliopsida > Fabales > Fabaceae > Gleditsia > Gleditsia sinensis. The sequence continues at coordinate 64,097,284 of CM073464.1, forward strand.
ATTAAGTGATTCCAGTGGCTAAACATCCGTGACACAAAAATATATAATTCATATGTTAACCATTTATTTTAATTCCTTATACAATTGTCCCAGAATTTAAAATACCGAAGCTATCCTAACATATTCTTTCCTGATTAACCATTTTTTGACCTTTGTTTACTAATCGGAACATATCTACCTCATATGAACTCTAAATTGAATGATTCCAATGGCTAAAAATTCATGACACATATATCTTTAATTCTTATGTTAACCATTTATTTTAATTCCCAACATATAATTCCCAGAAATTAAAACACAGAAGCTATCCTAACATATTCTTCCCTGATGAACCATTTTCTGACCTTTGCTTACTAATCAGAATATATCAACCTCATATGGACTCCAAATTGAATATTTTTAGTGGCTAAAAATCCGTGACACATATATCATGCCACTTGCCAAATTGAATACTTTTAGTAGCAACATCATGACCAATCATAAAAGTTCTAAGATCAAAATCTCATATAAATATTATAAGATTCAAAAGTTTTCTTCAAAAAGAATATTGTTAAACTTACCTAAGAATCTCCCTAGCTTACTTAGTGAATTGGTTTTCTTGTTTCCTCTTGAAAGAAGTAGCAAGATTCCTTCCTTCCCTTAGCTTTTCTAGCAGCTTAGGTAAGAGAAGGAGGGTGAATTTTTGAACCTCAAGGATGAATAAGAAAAATGGACTCAAGTGGAGATTAAGGTAACTTATCTTGAGTACTTAACCTTCTAAACTTCTCCTTCTTCTTCCTTCCTTTCTTCTCCTCTCTTTCTCTCCTTTCCTCACTCTACCTTGCTTCTATTTCTCTCTCTTCCTCACTTGGACGAAATTAAAATATTGTAGGGGTGGGTTTTGCTTATATAGACCACCAAATAATACACCTTTCATGATCATGGGTCTACCTTATCACAATTAGGATACATTTTGTTGAATTTTTGAAAAACAAACAACTTATGTTCTTATCTTCCTCTTCCTTAGTCAAGATATGCATAGGAAAAGGAGATTTGTATTTTGAAAATTATGATGATATGTTCTTAAGATAAGGGACAAGGTCCATTTGATTTAGGGATTCATTTCCATTTTCTTTTGTCTTAAAAAGTATGATAGGTTTGCCTTTTTAGGTGATAAATTTCTAGCTCTTGAATCTCCATTATTTGGTTGATATTATTTGTGTGGGATAGGAATGTTTTGTCCTAATACCATGTATTATCATACCACTTGCTAAAATTATGAGTGTAGGATATAGATGTTTTCGTCCTAAAGTCTTGTATTATCATGCCACTTGCCAAAATGATGAATGTAGAATCACACCACTTGCTAAATTTTTGTCTTAATGCCATGTAACCTAATCTTTATTATTATTACATTATTATATCATCACCTAATTTATTTTATTTTATTTTTCCTCTTGGATTTGGGCTTATTCCTACCCATTATGGGCTTGTTCCTTCCCATTTTCTTTACTTTGGATAAAATTCTTCCTTTCTTGGAGGGCTTGGTCACATTTTCATAATTTTTGGGCTATTAGTCCAATTACTATATCCTAGTCCAAGTCTATGTTTTATTTCTTGTTTAGGTTATCCAATGGGCTTGCTAGAAACTTATGTGAAGTGAAAAAAACTCTATATGAAGTGTCCATAGGTAAAAGCCTAAAGTATGGGTAAAGATTTTAAACTTAGTAACTCTAGTTCTTGAATTAGGAAAAATTACCCTAATCCAATGTTCTTGAAATTTTAAGACATTTACTTGTTTCTAAAAATTTATCTTCCTTATCCAAGAATTTTGCATCTCTTTAGTATATTATACTTATTTTTTTTTCCTATTAGGTTTTCTTTCTTTATTTGTTCTCTTAATGTTAGAAACATTTTCTATGCATATACATAAGGTGAAAAATTTCTAAGGATTATATTTCCTTAGATATCTAAAATATTGTCTAATAAATTTTATTTCTTTAATTAAATATTTATGTACTTTTATCAATAAAAGAAACGAAATTAGGGATGTTACATTTCTCTCCCCCTAAAAGAAATTTTGTCCTCTAAATTTTAGAAATTACCTAATAAGAACAATTGCAGATATTTTTTCCTCATGACTTCTTCCAGCTCCCAAGTTGCTTCTTCCGGAGTCAAACCTTCCCATAACACCTTAACTAGGGGAATGGTTTTATTTTTCAGTTGCTTCACGTCAGTGTCCAATATGGATGCAGGTACTAGCTGGTATGTTATGTTCTCCTTTATTTGGACTGGTTCATCCTGTATTACATGTGATGAATCTGGAAGATACTTCCGCAGCTATGATACGTGGAAAACATTATGCAGGTTGGACAAATTAGGTGGGAGAGCAACTTGATATGCTGATGTCCCTACTTTCTTCAGAATTTGGTAGGGTCTCAAAAATCGCGGACTTAGCTTTCTTGTTTTGAGAGACCTACCAACTCCAGTAGTCGGGAAAAGTTTCAGAAATACATAGTTTCCTTCCTCAAACTCTAGAGGTCTATGTCTCTTATCGTAGTAACTCTTTTGCCGACTCTGAGCTGTAAGTATTTTGTTTCGTATCATCCTGATTTGTTCAGTGGTTTGACCCAACAAGTTCTTTTCTCCTACCTCGAACCAACATAGTGGAGATCGGCACTTTCTACCGTATAAAACTTCATAGGGGGCCATCTTAATACTAGAGTGATAACTATTATTATAAGCAAACTCTACTAAAGGTAGGCACTTATCCCATCCTTTACCTTGTTCTATCACATAGGCTCTCAACATATCTTCTAAGGTTTGAATGGTGTGTTCTGTCTGCCCATTAGTCTGAGGATGGTAGGCAGTACTGAACCGCAACTGAGTACCAAAAGCTTCCTGCAACGCCTTCCAAAACCTCGATGTGAACCTCGGATCTCTATCAGAAACGATATTTAAGGGATTCCCATGGAGTCTAACTATTTCCTGGACGTCCAATTGGGCTAATTTATCCAGTGAATAGTTAATTTTTATGGGCAAAAAGTGAGCAGATTTGGTTAATCTATCAATTATTACCCAGATAGAGTTATGTCCCATTGAAGTCTTAGGTAATCCCACAACAAAGTCCATTGAGATACTGTCCCATTTCTATTTAGGGATCTCAAGAGGTTGTAGAAATCCCGCTAGCTTTTGATGCCCCACCTTCACCTTTTGACAAATGAGACATTTCGCCACAAACTCAGCGATGTCCTTTTCATCCCTGGCCACCAATACATCCTTTTTAAATCCAGGTACATTTTAGTGCATCCAGGATGGACTGTGTATTTACTTTGATGCGCTTCCTGCAGTATCTTAGTCCTCAACTCTTGTTCTTGAGGGACACAAATCCTCCCCTGATACATGATTGCTCCATCTTCCATGACAGAAAAATTACCTTGGTCTTTATGATCCTGTAAGTATTGGTCATGAGCTTGAGCCTCTTTGATCTGGGCTCTAAGGTCACACCCTATACTTAAACCATTAATGACTAGATTCTTTGGAGTAAGAGTAGTGGCTAGCTTCAAATTTTGAAACTCCTCTAGCATCTGCATTTCATACACCATCATCTGACCCATGTGCAGAGATTTTTGACTCAAGGCATCTGCTACAACATTCGCCTTTCCGGGATGATACTTTATCTCAAACTTGTAGTCATTGAGGAATTCTACCCATCTTCGTTGCCTCATATTTAACTCCTTCTGATCAAAGAGGTATTTAAGACTCTTATGATCATAATATACTTCAAAGGTTGCCCCGTACAAATAGTGTTGCCAAATCTTTAAGGCAAACACTACTACCGCTAATTCAAGATCATGGGCTGGATAGTTTCATTCGTGGGGTCTCAGTTGCCTAGAGGCATAAGCAACTACTCTCTTATCTTGCATCAGCACACATCCTAGCCCTTTCTTTGAAGCGTCACTATACACTTCAAAATATCCTGTGGGGTCTGGAATAATTAAAACAGGAGGAGTGGTCAGTCTTGTCTTCAGCTCCTGAAAACTAGCATCACATTGATCAGTCCATTTGAAAGGACATCTCTTCCTGGTCAATTTAGTCAATGGCAAGGCTATACGAGAGAATTTTTGTATAAATCTCCTGTAGTATCCTGTCAAACCCAGGAAACTTCTGATTTTCGTAACCGTCTTTGGTCTCTCCCACTTAATCACTGCTTCCGTCTTGCTAGGATCTACGGCTACCCCTCTATTAGAGATGACATGTCCGAGAAACTTCACCTCTGACAGCCAAAATTCACACTTCTGCAATTTAGCATATAACTTTTTCTCTTTCAACACTTGTAGCACGATTCAGAGATATTGTTTATGTTCTTTCTCACTCTTAGAATATATCAAGATGTCATCAATGAATACTACAACAAATTGATCTAGGTAGGGTCGAAAAATGTGATTCATGTAATCCATGAAAATTGCAGGTGCATTCATCAACCCGAAGGGCATTACAAGAAACTCATAGTGCCCATACCTAGTCTTGAAGGCAATTTTTGGTACGTCCTCCTCCTTGATCCTAATCTGATGATATCCTGACCTCAAGTCAATTTTAGAAAAGATGAAGGCTCCCTTCAATTGATCCAATAAGTCATCTATCCTAGGGAGAGGGTACTTGTTTTTTATAGTCACCTTATTCAGTTGTCTGTAATCTATGCATAGTCTCAAGCTCCTGTCTTTCTTCTTAACAAACAATACAGGAGTTCCCCAAGGTGATACACTCGGTCTAATGAATTGCTTGTCTAATAGTTCCTCCAACTACTTCTTGAGTTCTTGTAGTTCCTTCGAGGCCATTCAATATGGTGCAATAGAGATAGGCCCTGTCCCAGGTAGGAGATTAATAGAGAACTCTATCTCTCTCTTGGGAGGTAAGCCTGGAATATCTGATGGAAATACTTCAGGAAACTCATTGGCTATTGGGATTTCATCAAGCTTCGATTCGACTTCTAAGTTTGATAAATACAAGAGAATGTATTCAAGTACTCCATTCTTCAATTCCCTATTAACTTGATTGGCATTTAACATCAATAACTGGACCTCCGCTTTTGAAGTAGGAGGTAGAAATTCAACGGTCTTGTTACAACAATTCAACAAGACTCGATTTCTAGACATCCAGTCTAACCCTAGAATGACCTTAATACCTCTTAAAGGTAAACAGACGAGGTCTACAGAAAAAGTTTTCTCCTGGATAGTGACTTGACAGTCTTTACATACAGAGGAAGTTAATAAATGTTCCCCTGTAGGGTTACTACGGATAGCTCATAGGGAGTTTCAGAAATAGGAAACTGAAACTTCCTAATACATTCTTCCGATATAAATGAATGACTAGCACCAGAGTCAAATAACACCATAAGAGCAAATCCATAGATATATGTACCTTGAATCATTTCAGAAGATTGAGCTGCCTCTTGGCCGCTCAGGGTGAAAACCCTTCCTTTCACTTGAGGCCTCTGTTCTGGCTGCTTCCCCATATTCTGTGGGCAGTTTTTCGCAAAATGTCCCTTCTGTCCGCAATTGAAGCAGACATCTTGTCCTATGTAGCATGGCCGGTTACCATGCATGCGTCCGCACTTAGCGCACTTGACTGGGACAAGGTCTTGTTGAAAAGGTCTAGGACCCGCAGTCAATGGCCTCTTACCAGCTCCATATCCACTTCTTCTCACGTTCTTTCCAGGGTTGGGAAAATTTTTCTTCCTCTTCCATAGGTTTTGCCTTTGCTTCTTGTCCTCCACTGCCCTTAAACTCTTTTTCAGGAGTCTGCATTTATTTATCAGAGGTACAAACTCCCTAATCTCTATAGCTATAATAGCATTCTTTAACTCCGGGTTTAGTCCCGCTTCAAACTTAACCGCCTTCTATGCTTCATGTGGGTTATATCGCAGATAAGAGGAGAACTTAGACAGCTCCTCGAACCTTGCGATATACTGGTCCACGGTCATGCTGCCTTGCCTGAGTTTGAGAAATTCGATCTCTTTCTCTGCCCGTACAGTACTTGAAAAGTACTTTTCAAAAAAGATGTCCTTGAACACTTGCCAGGTGATCTGTCTTCCTTGATGAGCTAAAAGTTCTCTAGTTCCACGCCTCCAGTATTCTGCTTCATCCTTTAATATATATGCAGCAAAAATAACTTGGCTAATGAGAATGGGAATGCCCTGAGCTTGATGTGCTCTTCAGAGATGCCTTGTGGTTTCATGGTTGAGCACACCACATGGAACTCCTTCAAATGCCTATGAGGGTCCTCACCTACAAGACCATGAAATCTTGGCAATAAGTGTATTAATCCAGACTTAAGCTCTAAGTCAGCATCTAACTCAGGATATTGAATGCACAAAGGTTGATATGTTACATCTGGTGCAGCAAGTTCCTTAAGGGTTCTATTATTATTATTGTTAGCCACATCAACAATAGGATTAACAAGACTACTAACAGATATGTCCAACAATCTTCTCCTAGATCTCTGCAAGGTATGAAAAGTCCTATCAATCTCAGGATCAAGCTCACACAGTTCACCATTAGAAGACCTAGTCATGCACTAAACAAGATGCAACATACCAAGACACACCACACATGGAAACACACTAAAACACAAAAGAACAACTAAACATAACAAAACAGAACCAGTTAAGGTGTGATCAATATGGGATGCAAATTGGATTAAAATGCAACACAAAAATAAAATGATAAATACTAAAAAATTCAAAAACAGGTGTAAACGTTCGAATTTGGCCAAGATAGGGTGGTGCTGATGGCAAAGCGATCAGTTATGTGTAAAACACCATTTGGAATCAACCCATCAAATTTCAGATCAATCCGAGATAAAAATTTTTAGGAACAGTAAATTCAGCAAACTATTATTCTGGTCAATTCTAAGAAAGAGAGAAAAACAAAAACAATAATGAATAATAAAGAGAAATAGGAAGACAAACACATATAAGTGATAACTATTTATACAAAAGACTTGAAATTATTAAGTAACATTCACATTCCCCGGCAACGGCGCCAAATTTTTTATGGTGATTGTCGTGATCTACCAAAAATATTACTGAACCCCTATAAGGAATGCAATATAGGGTAACTCCGGATCGTCTCTCAAGGAATGCTAATGTTAAATGATAGTTTCAAGATCTAACCAGGGGGGGTTTAGATTTTATCACAATCAATTAGATCACAAGTGGGAAATTGGACAAAGATTTTATTACCGAAAATGTAACCTCACTAGACATTCTTCAAGAATTTGTTCGATTTATCCTAGACAAAAAATGATTAATCAAGTTGTTGGTTGATTTTAGTCATAATCGAAATCTCTGCATCATAACCTTCATCATTCAAATTTCGATCAACAACATATATTACAAATCCATGCAATCACATACAACTTGTAATCTGTTATTTATCTGAAAATCAAATATCAACCAATCTATTTCCTTTGTTCATGCAATAGAATAAAGATATATCAATCAAGATTCTATCTCATACATCAAACTTGAATGGATAACAGAAATCTTTATATATTCATACAAGATTCGAAATACTTCAGAAAACAAAGAAGATGATATAAACTTGATTACAATACAAACGGAATCTCAAAACCTAACCAAATTCAAAGAGGAAGTCCAGCTGGTTACAAAGTTCTCTACTCTGCCATGGATGTCCAAGCTCTCTATAGAGGTTGAAGATGAAGATAGATGTGTGTATCAGAGTGGTAAGTGGTCTGAATTCCGAATTCCCCCCAATTAGACCAAAGGAAGGGAATCTTAATCATTAAAACCGACCAGGACAACATGTGACAGCTTTGCTTTCGGCTGTATGTGTCCCTCCAGCTTTGCACCACTAAATTCGGGACCCAGATGCCTCTGGCTGGCAAAGTGGTCTTCATATGAATTATGCCTCTATGTCATAGGGTCCCAAGGCCACCAAAATCATGCCAAACGGACATACCTAACGCAGCTTATGGCCATTTAAACACCCAAAGGTCAGATTCTGTTTGTGCTGTCCATGTATTGGACTCTTGGTGTAATTCGGCCTATTGGACCTCCAAACTGGATCTTGGGCTCTTCATGAAAGTTATGGACATTTGTCTTAGCTTTCCTACAAGACCGAAAGCAGAATTTTTGGTGGTCTCAAACTCCAAATATAACAGAAATACACAGACAGGTTCAAAAAGATAGAATTGCTGGAAAAAATCTCAAAGACCAAAATAAAACTCAAATCATAAAGCCTAGCTTAAGTGATAGAAATAAGTTTAGGAGAGGATGAAAACACTATATTATGATGATCAAATAATATATAGAAATGATGTTTATCACTGTCCTCTTATAATGAGCGCCGCGGCGCTCTCTACTGCAACGCGAAGTGTCGAGGCGCTATGCATCTGCATGTCCAAAAAAAATTTTCAACATAAAGAAAAAGTAAAACTATGAAAAAGAAGAATAAGAAGAAGAATTTTTGTTGGGTTGCCTCCCAACCAGCGCCTTTGTTTAAAGTCGTTAGCTCGACTTAGCTTCCTATCTTGTACATGGAGGCTCCTTGAGGTTCACTTTAAATTTCTGGGACTAATTCAATACTTGAAGTTCAAATGCATGACCAGAAGCCACATTAGTAATGACAAGGGGTTCTAACTAAGAGAGAGTTTTCTTACCTTTGCGGAGTCTAACCCTTTGATATTTAGAACTTGATGCAACTTTACAGTCGGGTCTATGCATTTAAGGTTTGCAATTATTTTTGTAATATCATTTCTTTTTTTGAAGAATATGCATCAATTCCTCTTCTTTTTTAGCACCTAGATTTTTGGTAACTATAATAGATGATGCATCTCCAACTTCCAAGTATTTCAGGTGATTAGGTAGAGGTGACAAATTTGATCCAAGGTCCTGCAAAACAGAAGGTACAAGAGTAGTATCAGAAATTGGTAATTTCATAGAAGCAACCTTACCTATTGGTGAGCCTTCTGAAAAATCATTGAGTGCAGCCAGTTCCTCTTTTGTTTTCACATCTAGGTCTATCTCACCATCATTTTTCTTTATAGATTTTCTCTCACTTTCCTCTAGTTTATCTTCTCCATTTGATTCAAACACATCGTGTGCTAAAGAATCAAGTATATCAATAGAATAAATAGGAGTATCATCACCTAGGTGTTTTATGGCTTCATACATATTAAATTTTACTACTTCACCATCAAATTCCATAGTGAGTGTACCGTTGTGAACATCTATCTTGGTCTTAGATGTTTTCAAGAATGGTCTCCTTAATAATATTGGAGAAGTAAAATCCCCATTTTTCATGTCAAGCACATAAAAATCTACAAAGAAGATCAAATCATCTACCTATACCAAGACATCCTCAATTATTTCTTTAGAATATGCATTGGACCTATCTGCTAGTTAAATTATCAGATTTGTAGAGTTCATTGGTCCCAATTTCAAAGATGTGTATACTGAATATGGCATGACATTGATGGAAGCTCCTAAATCCAACATAGCTTTTTCAACACTAGTATCCCCAATTTTACATGGAATAGTAAACATACTTGGAACCTTGCATTTAGTGGGGAGTTTTGTTTGTATCATGGCAGATACATTCTGACTCATTTGAACCTTTTCAAATTCCTTTAATTTTTGCCTTCTTTTTTTAGTACATAGTTCTTTCAAGAACTTTGCATATCTTGGTATCTGTTTAATAATATCTAGAAGGGGAATATTAACTTCACATTTTCTAAAAGTCTCATATAAATCAGAAGTTTTTTCATGTAACCTGTTTTCTTTAAGAGCTTCTGGAAAAGGAGGCACTACTTCATAATTTAAATTAGATGGAGACTTACCTATAGATTTTTCTTTCTCCTTATTTAATTTCTCATGCTCCTTAGGAGAAGAAAGGGATTGTGGGCCTTCCATTTCCTTACCATCCTTGAAATAATTGCACTGATATTTTCTCTAGGATTTACCATAGTTTGAGAAGGTAGCTTACCTAAATCTTGGGCATCTAACCGATTAACTATGGTTGCTATTTGACCCATTTGAGTTGTTAGGTTTTGTATGTTAGCTCTTGTTTCTTGTTGAAATTGCTGAAAATTATGTGCAAGAGATTTAACAACATCTTTCAAGGGATTACTTACCTAGTGATCCTGAGATGCATTCTGTCTAGGATAATATGCCTGTTGATTTTGCTGAAAATTTTGTCCTACAGGTATATTTTGTGCATTCACATACCTTAAATTAGGATGATCCTTCTGTCCAGGATTATATGTATTAGCATATAGATCATACCTCTTTGGTTGGCTAGGAAAACCTCCTACAACATTCGCTTGTTCTATGGATTCCTCTTGAAGTGTAGGACACATGCCAGTTGGGTGCCCTGTGGCTGAACATATTCCACATACTTTAACTTGCTGTGGTGTACCTGTAGTCATTTGGTGCAAGAGAGGTAAGTTCATATATCTGTTGCTGAAGAGAAGTAGTACTTACCTCATGGGTATGTCTTGGAGGATCATGCCTAATGTCAAATTATTGGGAGTTGGCAGCCATATTTGATACCAGGACTCTGGTTGCTTTAGGAGTCTTGTCTACTAGTGCTCCTCCACTAGCTGCATCTATGCTCTTGTCTCCCTGCAATAGACCTTCATAGAAATATTGGATTAGTAGCTGCTCACTAATTTGATGATGTGGGTAGCTTGCACAAAGCTTTTTAAATCTCTCCCAATATTCATAAAATGTCTCTCTATATAATTGTCTAATGCCATATATTTCTTTCTTGATATTAACGGCTCTAGATCCGAGAAAATATCGTTCTAAAAATATTCTCTTCATCTCATTCCATGTGGTGATAGTACCAGAGGGTAAATAATATAGTCAATCTTTGGCTGAGTCTCTTAATGAAAAAAGAAAAGCCCTAAGTTTTATTTGCAACTAAGTTACTCTAGGGGGCTTTATGCTGGTACATACCACATGGAATTCCTTCAAGTATTTATGTGGGTCTTCACCTGCAAGACAATAAAAATTAGGTAAGAGACGAATTAATCCAGATTTTAACACAAAATTAACATTGTCATCAAGATTAGAAAAGTAATGTATAAAGGTTGTTGATGCAAATCTGGAGTTATTAGCTCCTTCAGAATGGGGTGCTTTGTCATAATTACTTCCTCCTTTTCTTGAAATTCTCTTCTTTGCCTGTATATAGATTTTTCAATATTTGGATTGAACTATAAATCTTGGAATTAGAAGAATGAGTCACATACATAAATCAAAATAAAAATCACAAAGGGTACTAGACGCAGTCCCTGACAACTGCACTAAAATTTGGTGCGTACTGTCGCAGGTACACCCAAATTGATACCTTACCTCTCAACTAACCTATAGTAGTGGGAGTAAGGGTCGATCCCACAGAGACTAATATTATCTTATGTGATTGAGAAAAATGGGGATTTAATAATTGTAAATGATAAAGCAAATAATAATAAAGGTAATCAAGAAAGTAATTATTGAGAAAGGCGTTGGTTTCGGTTGATATTCACCATCAACGGATTGCATTGACCATTGAAAAAATCATCAATCTTAAACAAAATATCTATCATTGGGATTCTATCCCTGTTCCTCTTTAAACCTAGTAAATTGATAACAATCATACCAATTAAACCCTAATTAATAAGATATCATTTAGCACATCGGTAAAGTCTAACCTATTAATTACATGAAGAACGAGAGAAACTGATAGAGCTAAATAAATATAAACACATCGGTTATATTTAATTTAGTTGATCATTCATCATAGGATTAATTATTTATAATCCAAAATCCTTAATCCTATTTGCTTCATGAATAAAGTAATGAAAACTTTGTTCAAAACCTAATTCAGCAGTAGATTAAGACATACAATATACTAGTAGGTCTCCCTAACAATCATATAAACAATCATTAAGAAAAGATAAGAGTAGATGAAAAATCGATACCTGGTTAAGATTGAACTAATAAAATGAATTTCAAATCTCACAATGCATAACGATTCCTTGAGGTTTCAATCTTCCTCTACCAACGAAAAGTGAATAAGCCGCACAGGGCCATAAGAAAATCTAAACAAGAATTAAAGAAGGTAATAAAGAGCTTGAATCCTCTTTGATGCTTCCTTTCTTTCCTTTTTATAGATTGGCTTCTCTTCCTTGAAGTAGAAATGTTTCTAGGTCAAAATCCGGTCCATCGAGCTTCAACTAGAGTTAAAAAAGACTTAAAAATTGCAATATCAGCATTCTGGTGCGGCGACGCTACAAAAATTGTAACAACTCCACTTTTTTTTTACATACACACATATATATAAATTTTTTAAAATCCCATAAAATCATTACCTCTTTACATATAATTACTTAACTCAAAATAACATTCAATTAATTTAACCAAGCATAACCAAGGTTTAAGGTCTACAATATTGAATTCACATACACATCATTAATTAAAGCATACATACAAAAATCAAACACATAAATATCTACATCTTATTCATTCATGTTGACCAATTTCGGATATACGGGTGTGGGTGGTTGCACCTTTACCGGGATCTTAGTCAACTCGATTACAAACATCTTATTAATTTTTAGGATCTTTCCAACATAGAGTAACTTGTGCCAAAGTGCACTAAAAGTTAGAGCCATAGAAAAAATCTACATAACTAATTTTCTGAACATGATATAGAAATATAGTGAGAATTAAATTCCAATAGGTTCAACAATAAATCATAATTATCATTAATATAGTTCATCATATCATGTTCATCTGTATAAACTACAGCAAATATCTTTAGGTCACATAAATGTATTTTATCCACGCACATGAAAATTGTACAGTTATGACATATATTGCATAAATAACTATTTTTAGAATATCATATGATGGCTATCAACTTATTTTCATATCAAGTTACCCCGATCAAGGTGAGTACTCTCTACTCTCTGGTACGGATTTTTCTCGCTCCGTCCGACATTACACACTTTCTTTTCTCATTAACATAATCATAGTCGTTGGTAGGGCATCTCCTACTGGTGCAACACACGGACCGCCATGTGACCATGCTCATTTCATTTCTTTTCTTTTATTTTCTTTTCAGATTAATAGCCAAAAATATGATTTCAATAATAAGTATATTCATTATACTCACATGCCATAATTTTTCATCAAAATATAATAATTACCAAAAATTATTGGTAATCATGACATGAATATAATCGTTTAAAATATCACTTTATAAAATATTTCCATATCAAAATTACACACTCAAGATGGTAAGGAGTTCATGCAATGGCAATGGCTATGGCATACACTAGTCATTTATTATTTTCATTTATAAGATTCTTTTTTTAAAATATTATTTTTATCGCTTCTTTTTCTTTATGCTTGGCCTCTAGTCACTTTCCTCCTACTTATATCATTTCCAACACATGTTCTCACAAATTCAATATGAAATTCTTCTTCAATTTGGTTTCTATTATTATCTTATAGTTAATTAGGTTCATTTATAGTCGAAAAATGTTGAAAATAAGATTTACCAGCTTTCAACATGGCCTAAACGTATCATGTAACATGGCTTAGCCATTTCCTCTAAAATAGCCATGATTTATGCTTCAAAATGCCCTTTCAAGCACCGAACACGGCTTGACTGTGACTTGGAACACGGCCATGCTCTAAGTTGTGTTATTCCTTGATGCAGGTTTTTGTCTTGCCTGACCTTCTCTCACTAATCAGAGCATAAATCCCTCATTGTAACTCCGATTTAGGTGATCTTGGTGTTTATTTTAGCTGATCTTGGTGTTTATTTAAAGATAAAACAATTCTCTAAAACTATTATGTTGAATATTTTAGCAAAATCTTGAGGAATATTGGTGATATTATTCCCTCAAATTAAATGTTATTTCTTCTCGGGTATGTTCTGACTTCTACTTACTAATCTAACCATATCTCCTTCATATGAACTCCAAATTGAGTGATTCCATTGGGTAAAGTTTTGTGAGAAATATATTTATATTTTTTTAAGTTAACCAGTTATTTTAATTCCCTACTGAAGTTCATAAAAAATTCAAACAAAGAAGCTTTTCTAACAGATTCTTCCCTGGTTAACCATTTTCTAACCATTACTTACTAATCTGACCATATCTACCTCATATGGACTCTAAATCGAGTGATTCTAGTGGCTAAAAATATGATATTTTTCATGTTAACCATTTCTTTTAATTCCTAACTGATTTTTCCTAGAATTTGAAAAATAGAAGCTTCCCTGGTTACTCCGAAATCCAGTTTCCTAACTAAATCTTTTAAGGTTTTAGTTCATTATTTTATTATGTCCTCTTCCATTTTTTTCCTAATTTACTTCTACTCATATACCATCAATTTTTCACCACATTTAAATATACAAAATAGCAGAATAAAAATTTTAAAATTTTGCCACCCATAGCCATACCTATGCAAAACTTTCCACACCAATCTAACTATTCAAATATACATCACATGCAAGATCAACATATAACATGATATAGCAATATCCATGGCCAATCATCAAGGTAACAAATATAGTAAATTTCATCAAAGTTCTAGAATCAAAATCCGATATAAATGTTTCTAATTTCAAAGCTTTTCTAAAAAATATATTGTTAAACCTACCTAATGATCTCCCTAGCTCACTTAGTGAATTATTTTTCTTGTTTCCTCTTGAAGAAAGTGGCAATATTCCTCTCTTCCCTTAGCTTTTCCAACAACTTGAATAAGAGAAGGATAGTGAGTTTTGAACCCCAAGGATAAAGAGAAAAGATGGATTCAAGTGAAGATTAAGCTAACTTACCTTAAGTACTTAGTCCTCTAGACTTCTCATTCTTCTTTTTTCAGTTCTTCTCCTCTCTTTCTTTCCTTTCCTCACTCTACCTTGCTTCTATTTTTGCTCTCCCTCACTTGGATGAAATTATAATGTTATAAGGGTGGATTTTTCTTAAATAAACTATCAAGTGGTTCACCTTTCATGATCATGGGTCTACCTTATCACAATTAGGATGCACTTGGTTGTTTTTTGGAAAAAGACAACTTATGTTCTTATTTTCCTCTCCCTTAGTCAAGATATGCATAGCAAAAGGAGATTTGTATTTGAAAATCATGATAAAATGTTCTTAAGACAAGGGACAAGGTCCCTTTGATTTAGAGATTCATTTTCTTTTTCTTTTGTCTTACACGAGTATGACATAGGTTTGCCTTTCTAAGTGACAAGTTTCTAGCCCTTGAATCTCCCTTGGTTGAAATTACTTGTGTAGGATAAGTATGTTTTGTCCTAATTCCATTTGTTATTATACCACTTGCTAAAATTACAAGTGTAGGATATAGATATTTTGTCCTAATAGCATATATTATTACACCACTTGCTGAAATTATGAGTGTTGGATATAGATATTATCACACCACTTGCTAAATTTTTGTTTTAATGTCATGTGACCTAATCTTTATTTCACTATTATTTCATCACATGATTCTTATTTTTCCCTCTCGGATTTGGGATTATTCTTGCTCATTTCCTTTGTTTTGGCTGAAATTCTACATCTCATGGAGGGCTTGGTCACATTTTAATGATTTTTGTGCTATCGGTCCAACTTCTATATCCTAGTCCAAGTCTATGCTATTTCTCTTACTTGGTATTGGCTTGCTAGAAACTCATGTGAAGTGGAAGAACAAACTCTATGAAGTGTCCATAGGTGAAGACCCAATGTATGGGTGGAGATGTTAAACTTAGTAACTCTAGTTCTTGAATTAGGAAAAATTACTATAATTCAATCTTCTTGAACTTTTAAGATCTTTACTTACTTCCAAAAAAATTTATCTTCCTTACCCAAGAATTTTTCCTCTCTTTAGGATGTTATTTCTAATTTTTTTCCTATTAGGTTTTCTCTCTTTACCTATTCTGTTAATGTTAGAAACATTTTCTATGCATACACATACGGTGAAGAATTTCAAGGGCTTATATTTCCTTAGATATAAAAAAGAATTATTTAATAAGTTTTATTTCCTTAAATATTTATGTACATCTACTAATAAAAGAAACGAAATTAGGGATGTTACATTTCTCTCCTCCTATTAGAAATTTTGTTCTCAAAATTTCAAAAATTACCTAATGAGAACAATTGCGAATATTTCTTCCTCATGATTTCTTCCAGTCTCAAGTTGCTTGTTCCAGAGTCGAACCTTACCATAACACCTTAACTAGGGGAATGGTTTCATTCCTCAATTGCTTCACGTCGGTGTCCATTATGGATGCCGGTACTAACTGATATGTCATGTTCTCCTTTACTTGGATTGGTTCTTCCTGTATTACATGTGAGGATTCTGAAAGATACTTACGTAGCTGTGATACATAGAAAACATTATGCAGATTGGACAAATTAGGTGGAAGAGCAACTTGATATGCTAACATCCCCACTTTCCTCACAATTTGGTAGGGTCCCAAAAATCGTAGACTTAACTTCCTAGTCTTGAGATACCTGCCAACTCTAGTAGTCGGCAAAACCTTCAAAAATACATGGTCTCCTTCCTCAAACTAAAGAGGTCTATGTCTCTTATCATAGTAACTTTTTTGCCGACTCTGAGTTGTAAGCATTTTGTCTAGTATCATCTTGATTTGCTCAGTGGTTTGATGAGTTAGATCAGGACCCAGAAAGTTTTTTTCTCCTACCTCAAACCAACAGAGTGGAGATCGGCACTTCCTATTGTATAAAGCTTCGTAGGGGGCCATCTTAATACTAGAGTGATAACTATTATAATAATCAAAGTCCACTAAAGGTAGGTACTTATCCCATCATTTACCTTGCTCTATCACAGGCTCTCAACATATCTTCTAGGGTTTGACTGGTCTGTTCTGTCTGCCCGTCAGTTTGAGAATGGTAGGTATTACTGAACCACAGCTGAGTTCCAAAAGCCTCCTATAACGCCTCCCAAAACCTCGACATGAACCTCGGATCTCTATTAGAAACGATATTTAAGGAAATTCCATATAATCTAACTATTTCCTGGACGTACAACTAAGCTAATTTGTCCAGTGAATAGTTAATCTTTATGGACAGAAAGTGAGCATATTTGGTTAATCTGTCAACTATTACTTAAATAGAGTCATGTTCAACTGAAGTTTTAGGTAAGCCTAAGACAAAGTCCATCAAAATAATGTCCCATTTCTATTTAGGGATCTCAAGAGGTTGTAAAAATCCTGTTAACTTTTGATGCTCTACCTTCACCTTCTAATAAATTAGACATTATGCCACAAACTCAGCAATGTCCTTTTTCATCCCTGCCACCAATACATCCTCTTTAAGTCCTGGTACATTTTAGTGGATCCAGGATGGACTAAGTATTTACTCTGATGCGCTTCCTGTAGGATCTTAGTCCTCAACTCTCGTTCTTGAGGAACACAGACCCTTCCTTGATATATGATTACTCCATTTTTTGAAATAGAAAAATCATCTTGATCATTATGATCCTGTAAGTATTAGTCGTGACCTTGAGCCTCTTTAATCTGAGCTCTAAGGTCACACTATATACTTAAGCCATTAAACATTAGCTTCTTTGGGTAAGAGTAGTGTCCAGTTTCAAATTTTGAAACTCTTCTAGCATCTGCATCTCATACACTATCATCTGACCTATGTGCAGAGATTTTCGACTCAAGGCATTAGCTACAACAGTCGCCTTTTCTGGATGATACTTTATCTCAAACTTCTAGTCATTGAGGAATTCTACTTATCTTCATTGCCTCATATTTAACTTCTTCTAGTCAAAAAAGTACTTAAGACTCTTATGATTATGATATACTTCAAATGTCATTTTGTATAAATAGTGTCGCCAAAATTTTTAAAGCAAACACCACCGCCACCAATTCAAGATCATAGGTTAGATAGTTTTCTTTGTGGGGTCTCAGTTTCCTAGAGGCGTAAACAACTACTCTCTTGTCTTGCATCAGCACACACCTTAGCCGTTTCTTTGAAGCGTCATTATACACTTCAAAATTTTCTGTGGGGTCTGGAATAATTAAAACAGGAGTAGTCAGTCTTGTCTTAAGCTCCTGGAAACTAGATTCACATTGATGAGTCCATTTGAAAGGACTTCCCTTCCTGGTCAATTTAGTCAATGGCAAAGCTATACAAGAAAAGTTTTGTATAAACCTCCTGTAGTATCCTACCAAACCTAAGAAACTTCTGACTTTTGTAACCGTCTTTGGTCTTTTCCACTAAATCACTACTTCCGTCTTACTAGAGTTTACGGCTATCCCTTTATTAGAGATGACATGTCTGAGAAACTTCACCTCTGTCAACCAAAATCCACACTTCTCTAATTTGGCATACAACTTTTTCTCTTTTAGTACTTGCAGCATAATTCAGAGATGTTTTTCATGTTCTTTCTCACTCTTAAAGTATATCAAGATTTCATCAATGAAAACTACCACAAATTGATCTAGGTAGGGTCGAAAAATGCGATTCATGTAATCCATGAAAATTACAGGTGTATTTGTCAACCCGAAGGGCATTACGAGAAACTCATAGTGCCCATACTTAGTCCTAAAAGTTGTTTTTGGTACATTCTCCTCTTTAATCCTAATCTGATGATATCCCAACCTTAAGTCAATCTTAGAAAAGATAGAGGCTCCCTTCAGTTGATCCAATAAGTCATCTATCCTAGGGAGAGGGTACTTATTTTTTATAGTCACCTTGTTCAACTGTTTGTAGTCTATGCATAGTTTCAAACTCCCGTCTTTCTTCTTAATAAACAACACATGAGCTCTCCAAGGTGATACACTTGGTCTAATGAATTTCTTGTTTAACAGTTTCTCTAACTATTTCTTGAGTTCTTGTAGTTTCTTTGAGGCCATTCTATAAGGTGCAATAGAGATAGGTCTTGTCCCGGGTAGGAGATCAATAGAGAACTCTATCTCTCTCTTAGGAGGTAAGCCTAGAATATCTAATGGAAATATTTTAAGAAACTCATTCGCTATTGAGATTTCATTAAACTTCAGTTCAACTTCTAGGTTTGATAAATATAAGAGAATATATCCAAGTACTCCATTCTTCAACTCCTTATTGACTTGATTGGCATTAAGCATAAATAAATGCATATCCTCTTCTGGAGTAGGAGGTAGAAATTCAACGGTCTTGTTGCAATAATTCAGCAAGACCCGATTTTTAGACATATATTCTAATCCTAAAATGACATCAATACCTTTTAAAAGTAGACAAACAAGGTCTACAGAAAAAAATTTCTCCTGGATAGTGACCTAACAGTCAATACATACAGAGAAAGTTAATACTATTTTCCCTGTGGGGGTTACTACGGATAGCTCATAAGAGGTTTTAGAAATAAGATACTGAAATTTCCTAATACATTCTTCCGATATAAATGAATGACTAGCGCCAGAGTCAAACAACACCATAAGAGCAAATCTATAGATGTAGCACGTACCTTGAATCATATAAGAGGATTGAGTTGCTTCTTGGCCACTCATGGTGAAAACCCTTCCTTTCACTTGAGGCCTCTGTTTCGGTTGCATTCTCACTTTCTGTGGGTAGTTCTTCACAAAATGACCCTTATGTCCACAATTGAAGCAGAAATCTTGTCTTATGTAGTATGGCCAGTTACCATGCATGCATCCTCACTTAATACACTTGATTGGGGCGAGGTCTTGCTGGAAAAGTCGGGGACCCGCAGTCAATGGCCTCTTACCAGCTCTATATCCACTTCTCCTCACATTCTTGCCAGGGTTTGGAAAAAATTTCTTCCTCTTCCACAAGTTTCGCCTTTACTTCTCATCCTCCACTACCCTTAAACTTTTCTCCAGAAGTCTAGATTTAATTATCAAGGGCATAAAATCCCTTATTTCCAAAGCTATCACCGTATTCCTGATCTCTGGGTTCAATCCTACTTCAAACTTAACAGCTTTCCATGCTTCATTAGGGTTAAACCTCAAGTAAGAGGAGAATTTAGACAACTCCTCAAATTTAGCAATGAATTGATCTACTGACATGCTACTTTGTCTAAGTTGGAAAAATCTGATCTCCTTCTTGGGTCGCACAATACTTGGAAAGTAATTTTCCAAAAAAATGTCTTTAAACACTTGCCAGGTGATCTGCCTCCTCTGGTGAGTTAACAGTTCTTTGGCCCCTCGCCACCAACACTCAGCTTCATCCTACAGCATATAAGCAGCAAAGATAACCTGCTGCTCATTAGTGCAACCCATCACCTCGAAGATTTTCTCTAATTCCCTTATCCACCTATCAGCTACCGTTGGGTCATAGCCACCTTAGAAATAAGGTGGTATGATTCTCAAAAACTCAGACAGGCCATTATCATTTTTGGCCACCCGATTGTTTGGATTGTTTTCTCCATTCAAGTTGTTATTATTCTAGAGATGTTGAAGAATTTGATTGGTGGCTATAACATGGTCTTAAATTGCTATGGCCAAGTTGTGCAAGGTTTCTTCTACATTTTTTGTTGGGTTCTTCCTCGGTGGTGCCATATCCTACTGTGGCAAAAAACAGAGTTATGCTGCTATTAAGTTGATCAAGCCCAATAATTAGTTCAAAAATATTTACAGTAGTCATAACACCACCTCGGCATATAGATAGGAAACATTAGTAATTTCTTACCTATATGAAATCACAGATCCCCCACACAACATAACCACAAACATACTCAAGACACTATAAGATCGATTCAGATAATCATCCACCTACTAGCCATCTAGGATCAACCTGCTTTGATACCAATTATGTAACAACTCCAATTTTTTTTACATACAAACATATATATATATATATATATATATATAAATTTTTTAAAATCCCATGAAGTCATTACCACTTTACTTATAATTACTTAACTCAAAATAACATTCAATTATTTAACCAAGCCTAATCAAGGTTTAAGGTCTACAATACTGAGTTCACATACACATCATTAATTAAAACGTACTTACAAAAATCAAACAAATAAATATCTACATCTTATTCATTCATGTTGACCAATTCCGGAGATACGGGTGTGGGTGGTTGCACCTTCACCGAAATCTTAGCCAACTCGATTACAAACATCTTATTAATTTCTGGGATCTGCCCAATATAGAGTAACTCGTCCCAACATGCACTAAAAGTCAGAGCCATAAAAAAATCTGCACAACTAGTTTTCTAAACATGATATGAAAATATAGTTAGAATTAAATCCCAGTAGGTTCATCTGTATAAACTACAGCAAATATCTTTAGATCACATAAATACATTTTATTCATGCACATGAAAATCGTACAGTTATGACATGTATGGCATGAATAACTATTTTCAGAATATTCTATGATAGCTATAAATTAACTTATTTTGATATCAAGTTACTCCGGTCAGGGTGAGTACTCTCTACTCTCCGGTATGAGTTTTTCTCGCTCCGTCCGACATGACACACTTTCTTTTCTCACTAACATAATCATAGCCATTGGTAGGGCGTCCCCTACTGGTGCACCACACTGATCGCCATGTGATCGTGCTCATTTCTTTTCACATTAATAGCCAAAAATATGATTTTAATAACAAGTATGTTCATTATACTCACATGCCATAATTTTTTATCAAAATATAATAATTACCAAAAATCATTGATAATCATGACATGAACATAATCGTTTCAAATATCACATTATAAAATATTTTCATATCAAAATTACACACTCAAGATGGTAAGGAGTTCATGCAATGGCAATAACTATGGCATACACTAGTTATTTATTATTTTTATTTATAAGATTCTTTTTTTTAAAATATTATTTTTATTTCTTTATTTTCTTTATGCTTGGCCTCTAGTCACTTTCCTCCTACTTATATCATTTTCAACACATGTTCTCAAAAATTTAATATGACATTCTTCTTCAATTTGGTTTCTATTATTATCCTATAGTTAATATAGTTCATTTAGGGTAGAAAAATATTGAAAATAAGAGTTACCAGCTTCCAACATGGCCTAAACGCATTCTGTAACATGATTTAGCCATTTTCTGTAAAATAGCCATGCTTTAGGCTTCAAAATACCCTTTCCAGCACCGAACATGGCCTAGTCGTGCCTTGGAACATGGCCATGCTCTATGTTGTGTTATTCCTTGATGTAGGTTTTTGTCATGCCTGACCTTCTCTCACTAATCAGAGTATAATTCCCTTATTTAAACTCTAACTTAGGTAATCTTGGTGTTCATTTAAAGATAAAACAATTCTCTAAAACTATTATGTTGAACATTTTAGTGAAATCTCGAGAAATCTTGGTGATATTACTCCCTCAATTTAAACGTTATTTCTTCTCGGGTAGGTTCTGACATTTACTTACTAATCTGACAATATCTACTTCATATGAACTCTAAATTGAGTGATTCTAGTGGCTAAATTTCCGTGAGACATATATATATATTCAAACTGAGTTTTCTTAACAGATTCTTCCCTGGTTAACCATTTTTTGACCACTGTTTACTAATCTGACCATATCTATCTCATATGGACTCCAAATTGAGTTATTCTAGTGGCTAAAAATCCGTAAAACATATATCTATATTTTTTATTTTAACAATTTCTTTTAAGTCTTAACCGATTCTTCTCAGAATTTGAAAAATTGAAGCTTTCCTAGTTACTCCGAAATCTAATTTCCTAACTAAACAGTTTCTAAGGTTTTAGTTTATCATTTTATTATATCATCTTCCATTTTCTTCCTAATTTACATCTAATAATATTTCATCAATTTTTCAACACATTTAAATATACAAAATAGCAACATAAAAATCTTAAAATTTTGCCACCCATAGTCATATCTATTTAGAACTTTCCACACCAACCTAAGTATTCAAACATACATCACATGCAAGATCAACATGTAACATGATATAGCAACATCCATGGCCAATCATCAAGGTAACAAATATAGTAAATTTCATCAAAATTTTAGGATCAAAATTCCATATAAATGTTTCTAATTTCAAAGCTTTTCTAAAAAAAATATTGTTAAATCTAAAAATGTTTCAAAAATTTTAATCTCCAAAAATTTTAGTTGGGACGTTATCTCCTACATCTTCATTATGTGCTCACGCACACAACTGGTGTCATTAAACCCTTTGGAAGACAATTGTCATTAGGGTGTTTGCTAATGCTTATCAGAAATCTCAAATTGATCTTGAAAAACTTTGAAATATTCATTTACTTTAACACATTCAAGGATAGATCTACAAATACTTTTTTCAGTATGAGACTTAATAAACATCAAACTCAAAAGGATTAGATTTCTCCCAAAGATCATATAATGTTTTCTTATCTTAGGTGCTTGATTTTGTGGATTTTGGTGGTTCATCAACTCGAAATGCTAAATCAAAGTCCATGCACCCCAATACAAAGAGAATTTTCTCATTCTAATCAGAATAGTTATCATCACTCATAAGAACAATATTTGAGAAATTAAATGTTGGGATAGATAAAGTTTAAACTACGACAAAATAAATAACAAGCTTACTACTCATACAATGAAACCCAATATAGAATATTTACCCATGTAAATAAATCCAAACAAATAAATCAATACGTGATTATAATATTTTTTGTGGGCTTAGACTATAACATACAAGTGATTTATTTTATTTATAATGAAATTAAAACAGGATTTATAAATAATTATCTAGGCTCGTAAGCAACTAGAATTTAAATATGTCAATATTACTATCACATTCTAGTTAATTACGTAATTATAATAATTACCTCGTGGGGTTAAATTATTATATAGCCATAATTAATTATAATTATTGATGTCATAACTTTATGTGACTAAACTTAATATCACTTGACATTTTATATAATTAAGAATGATGTGGTTAGTACTTAACTACACAAAATTCAACTTAAACATGACATCAAAATTATTAATTAAACTTTATGTCAATAATCAATTCTATTTATTTAAAAACAAAAAATATATGCATATAAAATTAAGTATGCATAAAATCTTAAGTAAATATGAAGGATTAACCAAATTACAAAATAAAAAATTAATTTTTCAAATAAATTCCACATAATATCAACAACTACTATAAATAAATTTATAGCATAAAGATTATAAAATGTGTTAACAGTTGAATTGGTGAAAATGTGTCACCCTTCTCAAAAGGACATAGGTTCAAAGCCCATGGAATGAGTATGACATTTTCCTATTTCACCTTTTTTTTGTCTACACCCATGACCCAGCGCCCTATAATAAAAAACTTTCAAACATGCATTGAAAACTTGGTATTACATGAAGTACAATGTACTAGATTAAATGATTTCAATGCAAATCTCATTCACCAACTAGCATCAATAACTTAAATAGAAATTATGTAATACATGTTGATGAAAAATTGGAATAAAACGCATTTATTATAAATATTCCAATTGACAAAATCAACATATAACTTTTTTATATTTCTTAATTTGAAATTTTAATGAAATCAAAAACTAGATTAGAACCATACTTTGATACCAAATGAAAACTATAAATTTACATAAATGCAATAAACTAAAAGCGGAAGTCTAAAGAATATAACTTCAGCCATAATAATCAGATTCCTCATAAATACGATCACCAAATATAAGTGAAAATAGAGAAAATTTGTTTAATTTATCTAAAATTTTGACCTGTATATTTGATGGAGAATCACAGATTTTTTTTATAGACTAAAAGCTCTTATATCAAAAAAAATATTTTCTGAGTGTTTCACTGTATCTTTTTTTCCATAAAAAAGAGAGTATTTATAATTGATAAATGGTTGTCATAACCACCATGTATCTTTTCATATAATGACACATTTTTACGCAGGAATACTTTTTTTATATAGAGATATCTTTTTATATAGGGACACACTTTCATATAAGGACACATTTTTACATAAAAACATTTTCACATAGAGTCACCTCTTCATGTAGGGTCATCTCTTTTTATAGGGTCACCTATTCATATAGAGAGATAACTACCATATAAAATGGACCACATATATTTTTTAATTAATATAATTAATAGCCACAACTGTAGAAAGATCAAAATGGTCCTCAACAGTCTCTGCTGAGTGACTCTCAGCAACTACATGACCATTCCTGATGTTGAGGTCACTGGCTTCACCTTCTCCTCCTCGTAGGGAGGTCCATAATCTGCCTCATCAATCATCAACTTAAAAGGGTCTAGCCAAGGATTTAAGCATAACCAATTAAGCGAGGCAAGTTTAAAAGCTGTGCCTCATGGCCTCTCCAACTTAGGCATCCACATACATTCGCATTTCTTCCTTTTCCATTGCCTTCTCATCAACAAGGTCTTGTTTGGCTGTCGCAAGTTTTCCCTCGATTTCGCTCAAGGTATTCTACAACAATTGAGCAACCATTTTTATCTCCTTAACTTGCTTTGAGCCCTCCTTTGCAATTTGTTAAGCCATAAGGAGGCCAGGCCAACTCGAGCAACCAACAGCTCTTCCTTTATAGCAATAATCCTGGCCATGTAATCCCATTTAGATTTCTTCAGACGCTTGCCTCATGGTCTATATCGTTGAGTTCCTTGCTCTAAGCATTACTTGACTTTCCTCCAAGGTCAATGCAACCTTTTTGTGAAAATTGTGTTTGATGTGTTTTTATAATTTTGATGACAAAAATAATTAAAAAGAATTTTTGAAGAATATATCCTAGTCATGGAATCCTAGTCTTGAAGAAATATCTTTCTTTATCTTAGACTTAAATTATCTGTAAGAATATATATAGAAACTCTTGAACTCAATTTTTTTTTTAAAACATGTTTTAAAAATCATAGTTGTTTATCATATTTATACAACCAATAGTTGATGTTTATTATTTATAGGAAAAGATGATTTTAATATTTTTAATAGTTATTTTTTTATCCAATCTATTATAAATATTTTTTAACTATTATATTAATAAAAAAATTTATAAATATAAAATTTTATTGAACTACTATTAATCAGATAACAACTCTAAACTTTTTGTTAATCGATTTTGATCTCATTTGATCCCAATAAATAATTGTGACATCACCCTTAAATTAAATCATCATTTAAAATTTAAAATTATAATTTTTTATTATATTTATTTAATTTAACATATAAATTAATATATAACTAATACTTGCATATTACTCATTAAAAAAATTCCTAAACAAGATTAATTTTATCAAAAAATTAAAAATTATTTATAAATATCACACGAGTGTTAAATTAAATAAATATTAATTAATATTTTAATCTAGATAAATGTCATAAAAATTGTAATTTCAATGGCAAGTTATATTTAATATCAAATTTTAAATAACAACTTAATTAAAGAGATATTACTTACACTTTCTATAAAAACAATTAATATGTAAAAAAATAAATTAAAAATTCATCTGAGAAGAAAATAGAATCTTCCTCTTGTTTTTGTATTTGTCAAAGTAACTTGGCTGCCGTCTCGGTTGGCATCTCGATTCACGATTCGCAATCAATAAATGACAGACAACTCCGCTTTTCCTGCCATAATTACCCGGGAATATAGCAAAATAAGATAGTTTCAAAACTTTCTTTTTTTGTCGTTCTTAAGTTTCGGCCAAGTCTTTTTTTTTTTTTTTTTTTGGACAGCAAGTTTCGGCCAAGTCATTCCATCATAAAAAGCACAGAATTCAGTATTTCAAAGGAAAAGTCCCCCCCCCCCTTCAAAAAAAAAAAGGCTCTAAACTCTTAAGATACAAATTGTAACACATAATATTACTGCAGATGTTGTACCAAATAATCCAATCAAAATATCAATGGAAAAAAAAACCTCTGATATAACTGCAAGCATAGTGCTAATTAACAGGGAAAAGGGGGGTCTCTCTACTTGATATACTGGGAAACCCACTTGAAGCCATCTCCATATCCCATCTTGCGGACAATGCTGCACATAAACACTTCAAGAGGCCGAAGATTGGATTCCGCAAGATTCACCTTTCCCTTGCCAGTGGTAAAATTGGTCAGCCCTAGATTATACCGCAGCTCTTCTTCTGAAGCTGCATATGGGATGTCAATCTTGTTCCCTAGCACAAGAAAGGGAACATTTGACAAAGATTCATCTGAAAGCAGAGAATCTAGTTCCTTCTTGGATTCTGCAAATCTCTCCTTGTCATAGGCATCAACGAGGTAAACAACAGCATCCACCTAAACAGGCAACAAAAATCTATGTGAAGTCTTGATCGATATCCAAAAGTTCTAAGTAGCAAAGAATCTCTACAGTTTATGCATTTTCTTCTTAATAGTATGTACAATAAACTGAAAGTAGCAGTTGCTAGAGGAAACACCAAGCTTCAAGGGGTTATATTATTTTACATTATGAGCCATGCCAGACAAGTTCAGAAAAGATATGTGAAATCAAATCTATATTTAAATTGCTAAGAGTGGAAAAACCACGTATCTGTTTACAAAACAATAATTAACAAATTAACTCAGACTTTAAGCTAATGCTAACAGATAACACTATCTCAAAGATCAAACTCCTGACCACTTGATCATAATCTAATAGAGACTTGACAACATATCAAGAACAGCCTATAAATAGTTTTATTATAATTTTTGACACACTCCTTACTCAAGGAGAAGAATATAGCGATTTCCAACTCGCTGCTTCTTTTAATACTTTCAAAGGATGTACAGATCTATTAATTAGCCCTTCCCACATATCCCACATAATTGTTCTTCCCACCGCACTGTGTGGGCGTCATTTATTTCTAATTCATCAAGTGAAAATATGGACATGTTGGGAAAGTTACTAGTAAAACACCTGCAAGGTTAAAAAGGAATGCTATTGGCCAAACTTCCAGTGTCAATATTTGCCTTCCATTAATCAGATAAATACAAGGAACTTTATCTTGAACTGGGATTATGAATTCAAAGCATGCCGAATTGTTGGGAACAAATGAAAATCAACCCAGTTGTTAGTTGGGTTGCAAAATAAAATTACAGTTACAGACAAGGACAGATAAGATAAATTTGTATAGACTATATATACTGGGAAAATTCAAATGTTTACAGAGCAGCAACAGAACATCTAGGAAAATGTAGAGAACAAAACAGCATTTGTGAAAGCCAACACTAACAAACAAGCCGGCTAACTTTGCGGCCATGAGGTAAGAATGCTACATTTAATTAGTAATAGGAGAAGTTATAAGTCATAACCAATAAATAAATTAGGATATACAGGATCATTATTTAGAAATGCTATTCCAATAAAACCCAATGAATTTGACAGATGGAACTGCCTATGAGAGTTAAACAACCCAGTTTTGAGCATCTTAGTCACATCATAACCTCATCAAAAGTAATTGGGCCATCAATGAAAGATTAACATGTTTTTTGTTTTCCAAAAAAGGAAAAAAAAATATTAACATATTTTAAAAGACAAAGAACCTAAAAAGAACAATGATATTCCATCCCATCCAACTGAAAGCAAATCTGCACTAAATACTAACAAAAACCTTATGAAAAACATGCACTAGATACATTATATTGCTTGGAAAGCAAATGATAAATTGAATCAACAAAGTGATAATCAAGTGGGACTCTAATAGAGCAAACCCCCAACAAATCCGACATTTCAGAAACTATAAATCAAATTAGGTTGACTATTGCAATTATCATTGAAGATCAATCACAAAACCACAACCCAAAGATAAATCAAATCAAAAGTAATGATAATGACCTTGGCATAATAGTCTTTCCAGACTCTGCGGGCAACTTGATGACCACCCAAATCAAAAGCCTTGAACTTGATCTTCCCAATGCTCAATTCCTCTGAAGTGGGGTGTTGAGTTGGCTGATGCTGAACTAATCTCTGAAAAGGGATAAAAATCACTTTTTTTTCAATTCTTAAAAATCATATATAGAAGGAAACGATCAATTTCTGTTAAGGCACACCAACCTCGTCTTTCAGCATGTGAAGGAGGGTAGTCTTTCCGGCATTATCAAGACCCAGGAAAAGAATCTTGGCTTCTTTTTGCCATAGACCCAGAGAAGCTAGAATGCCATAGAACCAGTCGAAGATGAACATCTTTCTCTACTCCGGTTCACGCGTTCCGATCCAAAACAAAACTCTGAAGAAATTGCAGAATAAACTTGAATCTGAGGGAGAACGTTCCAGATCGCTGATTGAGGAATGAAAAGGAACCCAAATCCCACCGAGATCCTAGATCATGCGTCTGTATCTCTTGTTAGCCAACTCAGCGTTGTTAACGCATGTGGTAGGAACGGAGGTGGGATTTGCAATAAGACAGACGGGGATCAATATACTCAACGAAGCGTGTGGGCGGCCTTGTAATTTTGATGTTCAATATTACAAGTTTTATTTTATGCTTTTATTTTTCGGATTTTTCTGTGATTGCAGAATTTACGAAAGTTTGTACCCAAAAAACAAAAAAACAAAAAAAAATTAGGAAAGGTTGAACCGATTATTAGGTTCATAATTACATAACAAAAAGTAAAAATAAAAACTATATTATAATTTATAACTACACTTTTAAATTTTTTTTAAAAATTATTAAGAATATTTTAGATTTTTATTTTGAGTAGTGAATAAAACTCTTTTTTTTCTTTTTCAAAAGAAAGGCATTAGATATTTTTATTTTTTTCCTAAAAATTAATTTTTAAAAATGTTAAAATTAATTAAAAACTATATTATAATTTATAACTACTCTTTTTAAATTTTATTTAAATAAATTAACTAAAAACAATTTCTTAAATATTTAATTACTGACAAATTTTTACCAAAAGGTTAAATCAATCATTTTTTTAATATTTCTTTTTATTCAAATTAATTAAATTATCTAACTGACCTTTTAATCTAATATTTAAACTATAATATATTATAATTACTCTCTCCTCCAAAGTTGAAATATTTAACTCTTATTGGGCAAATTTCTAAAATCTAATATTTGAACTTCTCGTGCATCAAATTAGATTTTAATATATTATTTGTGCAACGAAGACTCATCATGTCGTTGTCTAATAGTGGAATATTTTTTTTATAGCTAAAGTTGTACTTCTTAATAAAATTTAGTTTAATCTTTAAAAGTTTTTTTTAATTTAAATATATTTTTAACATATATTTTTAATTTTTAAAATTAATTTTATCAAAAAAATTAATAAAAAAATACAAATTTTTATACACATAATTGAATTTTTTATTTAAATAGTTGACTTAATTAAAAAAAATTTGTCATTTCAAAATAATAACATTAAATTATTTTACTTATATAATGATATATTTTGTGGCTAAGATAAGTTAAGTGAAATCAATCAAATCTGTCTGGACAGGTAGGATGGGTTGGTAGTTTTCTTGGTTATCAACGAAACATTGTGTTTGCTGGAGTTTGGTTTCTTTGGCGTGGGAGACTCCAAAGTCAAATTTGCCCAGACTGTTTATTTTTCTTTTCACGATCTCAATTATCTATACTTATGTCTTATAGGAACGTCGAGACAAAAAAATATTATTAATTATGTAAATTTTATTTTATAATTAAAATTTAATTAAATAGATAATTTAATTAAAGAAGTTTAGTGTGAAAATAAATGAATTAAAATACAATGACTTACGATAATTAAAAAATAAAAACCTAACTTATATAAACTATGTTCAAAAATTATTTAATTAATTCCTTGGTCATAATTTTTTTGCTGAAAATTTTAACTTTTTTTATTAAGTCTTTTTAAAATTAATTTTTTTGCGTCTTCAATGTTAGTGACTTTACTTTTTCATGCAATCTCCTCACAAACTGTTAAAAATTATATTAAGATCAAATTTAAAACTTTTAAAGTGTAAAGAAAGTAAAATTATAAGCATTAATAGATTAATCAATTTTTTTTACTTATAAAACCTTAATTAAACCTTTAAAGATAATATATATTAACTATAATTGTTGGATTTTGACTAAAAATCCCTACGTTTGCTTATGCTTTTAGATTTACATGCGCGTTACTCGTGGGTGGCGTGTTTCTCTAGTAAGGAATTAGATAACATTATTTTCTTTTTGGGCGAATAATTAAATAACTTTATTGTTAGTATACAATACACAATGTGCTTAAAAGTGATATTTTATTGTCATTAATTATTTATTGTGCGGGTATCAATATTTATCAGATAATATTAAATGAAGGAGAAATAACATTTAATTTATAATAGTAATTGTAATGTCTCTTCTAATATAATAATTATTATAACATCTTCAATAATTTATGACTTTATTACAAATAATACTTAAAATAACATAAATACCCCTCCATCTTCTTCTTTCTTACTAACATTTTTGATCAAATTATTCTTTGATCTCCTAATTAAATTTTAAATTTTATTTTGATCACTTAATTAAAAATAATTTTTCTAAAATATATAAACTTTAAAAAAAAATAACTTATATCTTAAACCATAATTCAACTAAAAAAAACAAGAATTATATCTAAACTCAAGAGTCTAAAATTTTAAAATTTTAAATCATAAATTTCTAGACCCCAAACAATAAATCCCATGACTCAATGTCAAAATTTCAAATCTCAAAATCTTAAAATCTCAAACCTCAAACATAAACCATAAACCCCCAAACTCCAAACACCAAATTTTAAACTTTAAACATTAATTCATCAACTCCAAATCACAAATTTCTAAATTCTAAAACCTAAATTCTAAATCTAAAAACCCCAAATCGCTAAACTCCAAAATCTAAGAACACCAAACCCCAAACCCCAAACCTCAAACCACCAAATTAAAACTTCAAACCTACAAATCAAAACCTCAAAACTTAAACTCCAAACCTCAAACCTCAAACACTAAAACCCTAAATCATCAAAATTCAAACACCAAACTTCAAATATCAAAACTCTAAAACCTCGAACACCAAACTCCAAATGCCAAACCCTTACCCCTAAATACCAAATACCAAACACCAAAACCCTAAACCCCCAACACCATAATCATAAAATTTCAAACTTTAAATCCAAACATCCAAACTTGAACCCCCAAACAGGAAAAGCTAATATGCCAAATCTCAAATCTTAAAAATCAAAACCTTATGCTCCTAAACTCTAAACTCTAAAATTTCAAACCCCAAAACCTCGAATCACAAACCCTTAAACCTTTAAACCCAAAACTCCAAACCTTAAAATTCAAACCCCAAAACAAGAAACTCTAAATTTCAAACTTCAAGACTCCAAACCTTAAATCTCAAATCCTATAACCCCAAACTTTATACATGTTAGGGTTAAGGATTTTATTGTTTAGTTTTAAGGATTTAGGATTTAATGTTTATAGTTTAGGGTTTAGATATGAGAACTTTAGGGTTTAGAGTTTTAAGGTTAAGGGTTTGAATTTTAGAGTTTTGAGGGTTAGGGTTTAAGGTTTAGGACTTTGAGTTTTGGGATGGGGTTTGTAGTTTTGGGTTTAAAGTTTTAGGTTCTTAATTTTTGAGATTTAGAGTTAGGGTTTAAGATTTAGGGTTTGAGGTTTAGAGGTCTAAAATTTAGGATTTAGAGTTTTGAATTTTGAGTTTTGAGATTTAAAATTTTTGGATTTGGGGTTTATCATTTGTGGTTTTGATATCTTATGGTTTGGGTTTGGGTTTAGAGTTTATGATTTTAATTTTCAAGATTTAAGGTTTGGAGTTTAAAGTATTGGGTGTTGAGTTTGGGGTTTAAGGTTCAAAAATTTGAAATTTAAAATTTTAGAGTTTAGCGCTTAGGATATTGGAGTTTGGAGTTTAGTGTTAAGGGTCTTGGGATTTTGGTGTTTTGAAGTTTGATGTTTTGGCGTTTTGACAGTTGAAGTGTGGGGTTTAAGGATTTAAGGTTTAGGTTTCATAATTTAGGGTTTATGGTTTTAAGAGTTAAAGCTTTTGGGTTTAGGGTTTATGATTTAGATTTTTAGGATTTTAAACTTCTAGGTTTATGGTTTAGAGTTTCAAATTTTATGATTTTAGGCTTTTGGGTTTAGTGTTTATAGTTTTGGGGTTAGGGTTTATAAGTATTTCCTTTTCCTTTCCTTTTCTTTTTTCCATTTGAATTATAGGTTAGGATATAAGTGATGATTTTTTTTAAAGTTAAGGGATTTTATGACCATATGACGTTGAAAAATAAAATCAGGGAGCAAAGAAAAATTTAATCAATATTATTAGTGAAGAAGAATAAGAAAGAGGGTTATTTATGTCATTTTAGATGCTATTAGCAATAGATTCATAGATTAAGGGAGATATTGCAGTGATTATTAGATTATGAGGGACATTGGAATTGGGTAGTATAAATAAGGGTGTGTAAGTGCTATTTTTTCTTAAATACATTAGTCTAAAGTGTACTTTCCCTCTCTAAATTTTGAAATAATTTCTAATTTCATCTCAAATGTTTTATTTGACTTAATTTCATCTTTTTTTTAAATTGGTGCAATATTTCTTTAAATACTAACTCCATCAAAATAGTTAACAAAACCTTATAACATATAACCCCACATGTCTAGATTGATGATGAATGTTCAATGTCACACTAACATGGGAAAATAGGTCTACTAGATAGACATAAGCAAAACAATGTCATTCCAAATTAACCTAAGATTTCGCAATTCAATATTGACATGTTCAAGAATTTAACCACGACTTAAGTTGTGAGTTTGCAATTCCTTAATTAATCTATCTATATAGTCATTGTTGCTCTAAATGGATTAGGGTTGCATCTAAAATCTCATGCGTGTTTCTTGGGGACATAGCCAAAGAAAGATGTAGGGTAGCATATTCAAAATCACTCGTACTGCTAACCCAATTGAATTCATTATGAATTATCATTAGTATAGCTACTATTGCTCTCAAAACTAGCAATTATAACAAAAGTATTGTAATAACCTTAAAATTTAATAATTTTCATTTACGTATGGATTATTAAAAGAAATAAAAGAGTAGGGATGTAATTGAAAGGTTTTAAGGATAAAAATGAAAACTTGTTAATATTTTTGGGGTCAAATTATAATTTTTTAAAAGTTTAGGGGTAAAATATATAAATAATAAAATTTGCAAGGACTTCCTCTAATAATTAACACATTTTTAATTGGTCCTCCATCATTTATTAAAAAAAAAGAGACGGAAAGTTTTCGGACAAATGAATAGTGAATAGTGAATAGTACTTTTTATTCTATTTTTTCTTTATAGATCTAGAGTACCTTTGAGCTTCCGATCATAAAACTAAAGGTACCATTGGATTTAAGACGAAGAGTACTATGATATTGGCTAAATAATTTTTCAAATCAACTGAAAAATCGTCATAGATTGGAAGTAGAAAATATTAGAAAGTGGTAAATTTTAAAACTCCTATTTAGAGACTTTAAATTAAAAAGCTGACATTGTAGATAAATTCAAGAGATATATAAACTATAAGATATGAAGTTTCATAGTCATCTGATGTAATATCCCATAATTTTTATTTTTAAATAATAATTTTTTGCTATAAACAAATATATTTTTATTGTAAATGTTATGTTTTGCTAAAAGTAAATATGATTTTAATTTAAATAATTATATTTGGCTTAAAATAAATTTTATTTTTGTTTTTATAAATTTCTTTCTTTTAATATGCATGAATATATTTTATATTGTGATTTGTTTTATTAAAATTTTATCAAGAAAAAATTACAATTTTAGAGTTCAATTAAAGTTTTGCAATAATATAAATTTTTAAAAATTGTTGGGATATTTTAAGATGAAAAATAATATTTATATGTATATAATCAAAAAAAGAAAATAAATTTTAAACATTTAATTATTAAATAATAATAATTAAAAAAAAGGGGGGAGGGGGAGACGCTGAAGAGGGTTAGAAAATTTCGTATATAAATAGTGATCAATAGTATTTTTTTCTCTCATCCATTTTTCTCTCTAGATCTGGAGTGTCTATTGGCTTCCGATCTCAAAACTAAGGGTACCGCTAGATTTAGAATGGAGAGTACTACGATTTTGACCGAACAATTTTTCAAATCAGCCACAGAATCGCCACAAATCGAAAGTAGAAAATCTTTAAAAAGGATAAATTCTGAAACTCTTATTTATAGACTTCAAATTAGAAATCTAATATTGTAAATGGATTCAGGAGATAGATAAACTATACGATATGAAGTTTCATAGTCATCTGACAATTTTTAGTTTCATGAACAGTAACTCCGACCGACATAAACAGTGATTCCGGCCGATGTGAACAGTGATTCCGCCCGCATGAAATAGCTTTTTCCGGTGATGAATAGTATTTCTGATCGTGAATAGTCCCTATCAGTTGACCAAGCTCTCAGAGGCCAAATGTTACGATTCCAGAGTCATTTTCTAGGTTTTTGGACCCTTCGGACTTGTTTTTGAGATCTATTTGATCAGATTTGGCATAAAAAAAAATACATTTGGAGTTGTCCAACCTAGAGCTTTGATCTGTGACTAGATAATTTTTTCTATAACTTATCCCACCCTCTTCTTAAACTATAAAATGTATAATTAGTTATGTTTACAAATTATTTATGCTATCATAAGTTTCTGAAATGTGTTAAAATATTTGTTTTACTTACTAATTGGCACATAATTCAAGAAGAGTATGGTTTTGCAAATAAATTTTGAAATTCATTGAATATGTAGTTCTAAATATATTTATCATTATTTGGTAAAGTGAATATTATGTGCATGAGGCATTGATTTGTAAAACTATAAAGTTGCTAATTATGATTGAATGACAAGCGTAATGCTCATTGTGAGCTACTTGATAATTATACATTGCATTTGATGAATATATATATATATATATATCTGTGTGTGTGTGTGTGTGTGTATGAATAAATATCGACGAGTTGTATGACTTGTGACGGTACTGAGTAGGGGATACCCTATTAGCTTGAGCAAGTCAAGGGAGGGTCGTTCCAATTGGGTGACAATAGCAATGTGAAGAGGCAGATGGGTGATGAACTCACATTTTCTAATCACTTATTGTGACTGTAGTTGATCGGTTACTATGCATATATCAAATGAATGAATTGAGTGTATTGAGAGTTGTAACATGCTTGAACATTATGTAAAAAGAGTATATTTTTAGTGCATATATAGTATGTTCATTATGCATCAACAAAAGCTATAATTTTATCTCAAAAACTTAATATTTTACTGTAACTTATATAGCTGAACATAACATCATCCTTTACTGTATGTGTAACAACTTCATTTATGTAAATGTAACAAATTTTTTTTTTATATTTGTAAAATTTCATGAAGTTATTACTACTTTAATTCTAACCACTTAACTTGTAATAATAATCACTTTAACCAAGCATAATTGTTATTAACAGTAATACAATACTGAGTTTTCATACACACCATTATTTTACAAACTACACACCATTATTTTACAAATATTTGTACAAAGATACATATTAGTTCTAATCATCTATGTTGACTACTTCAAGGGACACTGGTGCGGGTGGCACCTCTACCGGAATCTCAGTCACATCTATTACAGATACATCTGATATAACTGGTAGTTGCCTAAGGTAGGGCACCTCGATCCAACGTACGAAAATAATAAGTGTCATTGAGAAAATCTGCATTATTCTTCTGAACATGATATGGAAATATAGTGAGAATTAAATCTCAGTAGGTTCAACAATAAATCATAATTTACCATCAATATAGTTCATCATGTCATGTTCAGCTGTATAAACTACAGAAAATATCTTTGATCACATGAATGCATTATATCTATGCACATAAGAATCATACAGTAATGATATGTATGACAGGATTAACTATTTTCAGAATATCATATGATGGCCATCAACTTATTCTCATTTCAAGCTACCCCGGTCAGGATGAGTATCCTCTACTCTCCGGTACGGGCTTTTCTCGCTCCGTCTGACATAGCACACTTTCTCTTTCTTTTCTTATAATCATAATCATAACCGTTGGTAGGGCATCCCCTACTGGTGCACCACACGGATTGCCATATGACCGTGCTCATTTCTTTTCATTTCACAATGATAGCCAAAAATACTTTTTCAATAACAAGTATGTTCATCAAAATATAACTATTACCATAAATCATTGGTAATCATGCCATGAACATAGCCATTTCAAATATCACTTTATAAAATATTTCCATGTCAGAATTTTACACTTAAGATGGTAAGAAGTTCATACAATGGCAATGGCTATGGCATATACTAGTAATTTATAAGATTCGTCTTCTTTTTTAAATATTAATTTTATTTCTTTATTTTCTTGATGCAGGTTTTCATCATATCTAACATTCTCTTACTAATCAGAGTATAACTCCCTCAATTGAACTCCGATGTAGGTGATCTTGGTTTCAATTTCAAGAAAAAACAATTATCTAAAACAATTATGTTGAACATTGTAGCGAAATATTAAGAAATCAAGGTGATATTACTCCCTAAATGTACAGGTTATTTCTTCTCGGATAT
Source organism: Gleditsia sinensis (assembly GCA_037074535.1). Classification (NCBI taxonomy): domain Eukaryota; kingdom Viridiplantae; phylum Streptophyta; class Magnoliopsida; order Fabales; family Fabaceae; genus Gleditsia; species Gleditsia sinensis. Next base: position 64,134,808 of record CM073464.1, read on the forward strand.
GTTCTGACCTCTACCTACTAATCGGACCATATCTACCTCATATGACCTCCAACATGAGTGATTCCAATGGCTAAAAATCCATGACACACATATCTATAATTCTTATGTTAACCATTTATTTTAATTCCATACAGATAATTTCCAGAAATTAAAATACAAAAGCTATCCTAACATATTCTTCCCCAATGAACCATTTTCCGACCTTTGACTACTAATTAGCTCATATCTTCCTCATATGGACTCCAAATTGAATGATTCCAGTGGTTAAAAATTCGTGACACACATAGATATAATTCTTATGTTAACCATTTATTTTAATTCCATACAGATAATTTCAAAAAATTAAAATACAAAAGCTATCCTAACATATTCTTCCCTGATGAACCATTTTCTGACCATTGACTACTAATCGGACCATATCTACCTCATATGGACTCCAAATTGAATGATTCCAATGGATAAAAATCCTTGACACATATATATTTAATTCTTATGTTAACCATTTATTTTAATTTCCTACAGATGATTCTCAGAAATTAAAACACAGAAGCTATCTTAACATATTCTTCTCTGATGAACCATTTTCTGATATTTGCTTACTAATCAGACCATATCTACCTCATATGGACTCCACATTGAATGATTCTAGTGGCTAAAAATATGTGACATATATATCTTTAATTCTTATGTTAACCATTTATTTTAATTCCCTACAGATAATTCCCAGAAATTAAAACACAGAAGCTATCCTAACATATTCTTCCCTGATGAACCATTTTCTGACCTTTGCTTACTAATTGGATCATATCTACCTCATATGGACTTTAAAGTGAATGATTCCAGTGGCTAAAAATCTGTGACACATATATCTTTAATTCTTATGTTAACCATTTATTTTAATTCCATATAGATAATTCCCAGAAATTAAAACACAGAAACTTAAAATTTTGCCACCCATAGCCATACCTATGCAGAACTTTCTATACCAGTCTAAGTATTCAAACATACATCACATGCAAGATCAATATGTAACATGATATAGCAACATCCATGACCAATTATCAAAGTTCTAAGATCAAAATCTCATATAAATATTATAAGTTTCAAAAGTTTTCTTCAAAAAGAAATATTGTTAAACTTACCTAAGAATCTCCCTAGCTCACTTAGTGAATTGGTTTTCTTGTTTCATCTTGAAAGAAGTAGCAAGATTCCTCCCTTCCCTTACTTTTCTAGCAGCTTAGGTAAGAGAAGGAAGGTGAGTTTTTGAACCTCAAGGATGAAGAAGAAAAATGGATTCAAGTGGAGATTAAGGTAACTTACCTTGAGTACTTAGCCTTCTAAACTTCTCCTTCTTCTTCCTTCCTTTCTTCTCCTATCTTTCTCTCCTTTCCTCACTCTACCTTGCTTTCTATTTCTCTCTCTTCCTCATTTGGACGAAATTAAAATGTTGTAGGGGTGGGTTTTGCTTAAATAGATCACCAAATAATACACCTTTCATGATCATGGGTCTACCTTATCACAATTAGGATACATTTTGTTGAATTTTTGGAAAACAAACAACTTATGTTCTTGTCTTCCTCTTCCTTAGTCAAGATATGCATAGGAAAAGGAGATTTGTATTTTGAAAATTATGATGATATTTTCTTAAGATAAGGGACAAGGTCCCTTTGATTTAGGGATTCATTTCCATTTTCTTTTGTCTTAAACAAGTATGATAGGTTTGTCTTTTTAGGTGGCAAATTTCTAGCCCTTAAATCTCCATTATTTGGTTGATATTATTTGTGTGGGATATGAATGTTTTGTCCTAATGCCATGTATTATCATACCACTTCTTAAAATTATGAGTGTAGGATATAGATGTTTTTGTCCTAAAGCCTTATATTATCATGTCACTTGCCAAAATTATGAATATAGAATCACACCACTTGCTAATTTTTTTTTTTTAATGCCATGTAACCTAATCTTTATTATTATTACATTATTATATCATCACCTAATTTATTTTATTTTATTTTTTCTCTTGGATTTGGGCTTATTCCTATCTATTTTCTTTGCTTTGGATAAAATTCTACCTTTCTTGGAGGGCTTGGTCACATTTTCATAATTTTTGGGCTATCGATCCAATTACTATATCCTAGTCCAAGTCTATGTTTTATTTCTTGCCTAGGTTGTCCAATGGGCTTGCTAGAAACTTATGTGAAGTGGGAAAATTCTATATGAAGTGTCCATAGGTAAAAGTCCAATGTATGGGTAAAGATATTAAACTTAGTAACTCTAGTTCTTGAATTAGGAAAAATTACTCTAATCCAATGTTCTTGAAATTTTAAGACCTTTACTTGTTTCTAAAAATTTATCTTTCTTATCTAAGAATTTTGCATCTCTTTAGTATGTTATTTCTACTTTTTTTTTCCTATTAGGTTTTCCCTCTTTATTTGTTCTCTTAATGTTAAAAACATTTTCTATGCATATACATAAGGTGAAGAATTTCTAAGGATTATATTTCCTTAGATATCTAAAATATTGTCTAATAAAATTTATTTCCTTAATTAAATATTTATGTACTTTTACCAATAAAAGAAACGAAATTAGGGATGTTACAGTATGCGTGAGAATATTTGATGGTTCTGATATGGGTTCCTCCTCATGTTTTCATGAAAAATATTTTGATGCATAATGTAACGCTTCCAATTTACGAGCAGGTGAAACAAACATTTTTTTTAGCAATAAGATATTTTTCATAACATGCTTAACACTATTCTTTGTCATGGAAATAGATACATATAGATTCTCTCATGTATATACATTATACAGACCAAGTTATAAATGTCAAAATAACAACAGAAGCAGAGATCCTGCCTGTAGCATTCGGAGCACACTCTAGAATATAAACACAGTATAATTCAAAACTATGAGCCTTGAAAGCAACGTAGACTCACCCAGAGAATATGTCACCTAATTAATCACCTATCTGCAAGATCAGACTCTGTATTCTTATATGAAAAATGTGAAATTATCGTGTAGTGAGTTTGACAACTCAGTGAGCAGATAATACCTCTTATGACCTCTTAGGTTAGCATATGGATATACTCATGTTTTAAAATTTGTCAATTAGAAAATACAGTTCAGAAGTACATCCATATGAGACTTGTATTTCAAATAAAAAATATTCAGATATCCAAACCATATTCGGTACGGTATGATCATTAAACAAATGTTGTTATGCTTAACTGTATAAACTATAGTAAAATAATAAATTTTTGAGATAAACTTATAAACTTTTAAAATGACCTGTCTCATTCGACGATCTGGTCAACCCACACACACAGTTTCTATACGTATAGTGGCCGATCGACTACAGTCATAATAGTGATCAGGGAATGTAAGTCTATCACCCATCTGCCTCCTCACATTACCACTGTCATCCGGTTGGAGCGGCCCTTCCTTGGCTCACTCATGCTAATAGGGCGTTCCCTATTCGATATCGTCACAAGCCATACAATCCATCGATATTCATCCATACATATATATATATATATATATATATATATATATATATATATATATATATATATATATATATATATATATATATATATATATATATATATATGCATATTCATCAAATGCAATGTAAAATTATCAAGCAACTCGTCATGAGGTTTACGATTGCCATTCAATCATAATCAGTAACTTTATAGTTTTACAAATCAATGTCACATGCATAAATATTCACTTTATCATTTAATAAGAAATATATGTGAAATCAGATATACCATGAGTTTAGAAATCTATTTTCAAAATTATACTCTTCTCGAACTATATTCCAAATTATAAGCAATTCAGATAAATTTTAATGCATTTCAGAAATATTTAAAAGTATAAATATTTCATAAACATAATCAAATACATGCTTAAAGATCAAGAAGAGTATAAGACAAGTCATAGAAAGAATCATCTACTCACAAGGTAACGGCTTCAGATTGGACAACCCCAAAATGCACTTTTCCAATCCACATTTGACTAAATAGACTTCAAAAACGTGTTCGAAGGGTCCAAAAATAAAGAAAATGACTCTGGAAATTTGGTCACTATTCTTGGCCGAAAAACACTATTTATTGCTGAAAAATACTATTCATCGTAGGAAAATATTGTTTACCAAGAACAAAAAGTTGTGAGATATCTGAAAAATTTCATATCCTAAGATTTATCTAGCTTCTGAAACCATCTATGGTGTCAGATTTTCAATTTGAGGTCTCTAGGTAAAAATTTCAGAGTTTACATTTTTTTGAGATTTTCTACTTCCGATCTATGGCGATTTTATGGCTGATTTGAGAAATTGTTCTGTTAAAATCGTAGTATTCTTCGTCTTGAATCCAATGATACCCTTAATTTGGAGATTGGAGGCTTGAAGACACTTTAAATTTAGAGATAAAACTTGGAGATACTATTCACACTATTTCACTATTCATTCTCTTCCTCTGCATTTCACGTTTCTGCTTCAGTTTCTGTCTCCTCCTCCCCCTTTTCTTTATTCTTTATAATAATAATAATTATTATTATTTAATAATTGAATAATGAAATTTTATTTTATATATATTCATATAAATACCATTTTTCATCCTAAAACATCCCAAAAATTTCTAAAAATTTACATTCTCATAAACCTTTAGTTAAACTCTTAAATCATGACTTTTCTTGATAAAAATATTAATAAAACAAATCACAAAATAAATATCTTTATACATAATAAAAGAAAGAATATTTCTAAAAATACAATAAAAATTTATTAAAGGCCAATATAATTATTTTAAGCAAAACAATAATTACTTTAATTAAAAGTATACTTTCTTTTAGCAGAACATAATAATTTTTCAACAAATAAAAATATATTTGTTTATAGTAAAACATTATTGTTTAAAAATAAAAATGACAGGATATTACATTCTTCCCCCCTTAAGAAATTCGGTCCCTGAGTTTCAGCCCATCCTACCACATTTAGAGAATGAAATCAAGGCATAATTCGGAGTTACCAACTTTATTACTCAAATAATTGGGGATATCTTTTATGTATATCATCTTTACTTTTTAATATATCTTTTCACTTGAGTGATTTTGCCATATAACTTAACCATAGGGATTTCTTTCACCATAAGTTCTTTACTTGTCGATCAATAATAAACATCGATTGTACTCATAGTTAAGCCAAATTTTTGTCCAATTGAATTTCTTGGAATTAGGTAACATAAGAAGAATCTAATAGGTACTTCCATAGCATTGATGCAAAAAAGTATGTATCCATATTACTCAATCCTGATGGCAAGGTTAGGCAATGTATTACTATGCCTACTTTGTCAAATTTTCAAAAGAGTTTATATACTAGAGTTTAACTTTTTCCTTCTTTTCAAATCTCATTACCTCTTTCATTGGTGAGTCCTTCAAGAATATGTGGTCACCAACTGATAATTTCTAGTGCTCAACATTCATGGTCCTTATAGACTTTTGACCTGTATTGAATTGTTTGTATTCTTTTTCTAATCAATTTCACTTTATATAAAGTACTCAACAGATTGTATATATACATGTAAGGAACTCTTAAACCATTGTATATCTTATTCCTTTATATCCTCAAGCTCGCATGCATATATCTATAGGTCGATATTAGGAAACACATACATAAAAGAACATATTCACATTCATATTGTGTAACTATTTTGTCTTATTTCAGACTTCTATCAAGTCATCTTTGATTCTTACATGTCAACATCATCCCATGAATATCATTATCTTAATCTATCAACTATTTTTTATCCTAAAATCCATTAATCAATATGTTAAACATATGTAGCAATAAATTCACCAAACCTTTTATAACATTTATGTTCCATTGGTTCATGTCTAACAATTCCAACTTACCTCATCACAGTAACTCTATACCCTCTTATTAACACAAACAAATTCATTATAAAAAATTTCAAGCCTTTCTTCTATCATATCTAAAAGCACCTCATTCTAACTTATATCAATTCCATTTAATTCACCCAATCATTTCAAGAAGATTTTTTCCCAACAATTATTCATATATGAATTTTCAATTTCAACATAATTCACATCCTAGATACTAGACTCAATTTAGCATGGTATAAACCTTTAACACAAATATTTTGATCACTTACATTATTTTCGGACATGATTCCCAGAATATTCTCCATATTTCCAAATTAAGAGTTCAAAGATTAATTTAAATCCTACTTCCCATATTTTATTCCTCAAGAACTTCAACACTACTAATTCTCTTGATTACATTCGTCAAAACACCATAAGGCTATAATTCGTCCATTCATTTTAAACTTTTCATTACTTTAACCTACTAACAACTTGGACACCGTAATAATTGAGTTTCAAAGAAAATAAATTAACTTTTCTTGTAATGAGGGAAAAGAACTTTGCATTTAATGCCAAACATTAATAAGGGAGAATGCAGTAGAGCAGAAAAAAAAACATAATAGAAAACTGTGCCAAAATAGAAAGTCAAAAATTTGAATAAAGCATTGAAAGAAAATTAAATTCAGTGGCCATAATTCTTGAAAATCTGTAAACAAAATATAGCTATTATTTCAAGAAAAATCAGTGGCCACAAATTTTGAATATATCTGTCAAAATCTACTTTAAAGTTGTTGATATTCGGTGGAAAAGAAACATTTCTGAGCTTATAAAAGTCTGTGAAAAATAAAGAATACATAGTTAGTTGGTAGGATATAGTTGACTGTTTTAAAATAGATGTAATCAATCAACTATAAAATAAACTAGTTCAAATTAAAAATTCTCAAAATAGCTAGTCGACTGGCAAGAGCATTGGGAAAAAAATAAATAATTTAATTGTCCTTCAACATTTAACTTGTTTGCATTTTCACTCTCTTTTTTTTCTACAATCACGCCTATCACTTACAACTTTTCTACAAGAATCAAGACATCAATGCTTTATCAAGGACAACAAGGAAAAGATAAATTTATGGTGGTATCTTAACCTTATTCTCTTTATGTGTTTAATATGAACCACGATCACAACTACTGTACATATACATGCTTGCCGTCATTTTTGAAAATTTTCACCTTCAATTTAGCTTATATCCACCAATCACTCACATAGCTATTCTAATTATGTCCGGCCTATTTGTATAGCTATTGTAAGTATGCCCTTCTCTTAGTTCTATAAATGCTCATGTTAGTATCTTTACCTGCGTACTCAAAGTTAGGGTGTATGTAGCTATGGAAGGAATCACATTCTGTCAGTTTCAAAATATTTGTGTCTTTTGTGGTTCCAGTCCTGGAAAAGATGGAGATTATGTGAAAGTTACATAAAACTTAGGTATAGTGCTGACTAGAAGAAAAATTCATTTAGTCTATGGTGGAAGTAACTATGGGTTAATGGGGTGTGTGTCTATAGCTGCACATGTAAGAGGATGTCAAGTTCTAGGTATTATTCCTACAGCTCTAACTGCATCCAACAGCATAGGAAAGACAATTGAGGAAGAGTTTAGGGTAGTTTCCATGCATGAGCGCATGGCTAGAATGATAAGTAATGCTGATGCCTTCATTGCCTTATCAGGTAGTTTTAGTACTTTAGAAGAGATTTTTCAAATAGTCTTTTGGGCACAACTGAATATGCATCACAAATTGATAGGTTTGTTAAATGTTAATTACTTCTTTGATGGTCTGCTGTCTTTTCTTGATCAAGCTGTGGAACAAATGTTCATTTCACACTCAACACGACGAATTCTCATCTCAGCTTCAAATGCTGAGGAGTTGATTGATGTATTACAAGCATATGTTCATGTGCCTGATCCAACTATGACTCGAATAGATTAAAAGACAAACAACCGTGGAAAGTGCAAGTTAGATTTGGATCTTCATCTGTAAAAGTAGTAAAACATGCCATTGTTGTATCGCTTCTACTTTCTTAGGGTTAGCTTGGATACCATCCTTACCAACCATACTCTCCCTTAGAGTTGGTAAAATTATCTTTAAATGTTGCTTATGATCATCTAAACTTTTGGAATATTCTAGTATATCATCAATAAATATAATAAAAAATTGATCCAGGGATGACTTAATTACTATTCATTAAATCTATGATTATAGCTGGGGCATTTGTCAAACTAAATGACATAACCAATAACTCATAGTGCCCATAATGAATCCTAAAAGATTTTTTTTTTGAATATCCTCTTCCTTTATCCTCAATTAATGATATTCATATTTCAAATCAATTTTTGAAAAAAAAATATTGAGCACCTTGTAATTGGTCAAACAGATCATCATACAAGGTAATGGTTATTTATTCCACACTGTCACCTTATTCAACTGTCTATAATCTACGCACAATCGCAACGATCCATCTTTTGTTTTCCACAAATAGTATTTGAGCTCTCCATGAAAGAGTACTAGGGTATATAAATTCCTTATCCAACAAGTCTTACAACTATTTTTTTAATTCCTTGAGTTCAGTCATTACCATTCTATATGGGGGTATAGACACTAATTGAGTTTCAGGAAGTAAATCAATACCAAATTCTATTTTATGTTTCGAGGTAATCTTGGCAATTCCTCAGGAATTACATCAGAAAATTCTTTAACCACTGGAACTTGATTTACACTGGTATATTTCATATCAACATCTCACACCACTGTCAAATATCCTTGACACCTTTTTGTAATAACTTATAGGCTATTAAAGTAGAAATTATATTTTTGGGTACCTCACTACGGTCTCCTTATATCAAGAAATAAGATTTTTCAGGAATATTGGCTTTAATCATCTTCGGATGACATTCTAAAATGGCATGACATATTGTCAACCAATCTATTTCTAATATCACATTAAAGTCTACCATATCTAGACAGTCAGGTAAAACGGATATTATATTCAGAAATGATCATATTTGACATTTTTCTCAATTCTTTAAATTCTTTGGGACACCTATCCCTTTCCCTTTCAAGCAGTAATTGACCCATAGATACCTCTTAAAATGTCACAGTATTCAATCAACTTTATACTAAAAAATATAATAACTTGGAATCGAAAGGAAATTGAAACCCTATAAAATCCCTCAACAGCACCTAAAGTATAAATATGTTCGACTTATACCCATACTAAAGGTCCTACTAAAGAATCCTTTGCTCCAATAGCTACAGGGAAATCTAATGTTCTGATACCAACTTGTAACGCTCCCAATTTACGAGCAGGTGAAACAAACATTTTTTTTCCGCAATAAAATATTTTCCATAACATGCATAACACTATTCTTTGTCATGGAAATATATACATATAGATTCTCTCATGTATATACATTATACAGACCAAGTTATAAATGTCAAAGTAACAATAGAAGCAGAGATCTTGCCTGTAGCGTTTGGAGCACACTCTAGAATACAAACACAGTATAATGCAAAACTGTGAGCCTTGAAAGCAATGTAGACTCACCCAGAGAATATATCACCTAATTGATCACCTATCTATAGGATCAGACTCTGTATTCTTATCTAAAAAATATGAAAATATCGTGTAATGAGTTTAACAACTCAGTGAGCAGATAATACCTCCTATGACCTCTTAGGTCAGCATATGGATGTACTCATGTTTTAAAATTTTTCACTTAGAAAATATAGTTCAGAAGTACATCCATATGGGACCTATATTTCAAATATTTTCAAATAAAAGGATATTCAGATATCCAAACCATATTCAGCATGGTATGAACATTAAACAAATGTTGTTATGCTCAACTGTATAAATTATAGTAAAATAATAAGCTTTTGAGATAAAGTTATAAACTTTTAAAATGACCTTCCTCATTCGGCGATCTGTTTAACTCAATTTAAAATGACCTGCCTCATTCGGTGATTTGGTCAACCCACACACATATTTGCTATGCTCACTCAGGCTAATAGGGCGTCCCCTATTCGATACTATCACAAGTCATACAACCCGTCAATATTCATCTATACATATAAATACATATATATAAATGCATATTCATCAAATGCAATGTAAAATTATCAATCAACTCGCCATAAGCTTTACCTTGCTATTCAATTATAATCAATAACTTTATAGTTTTACACATCAATGCCACATGCATAAATATTCACTTTATCATTTAATGAGAAATACATGTGAAATAAGATATACCATGAGTTCAGAAATCTATTTTCAAAACTATATTCTTCTGGAACTATATTCCAAATTGTAAGCAATTTAGATAAATTTTAATACATTTCAGAAACATTTAAGAGTATAAATATTTCATAAACATAATCAAATACATGCTTAAAGATCAACAAGAGTATAAGACAAGTCATAGAAAGAATCATCCACTCACAGAGTGAGGGCTCCAGATTGGACAGTCCCAAAATACACTTTTCCAATCCATATTTGACTAAACAGACTTCAAAAACATGTTTGGAGGGTCGAAAAATCAAAAAATTGACTCCGGGAACTTGGTCACTATTCATGGCCGAAAAACACTATTCACCACTGGAAAATACTATTCATTGCAGGAAAAATACTGTTCATAAAGAATAAAAAGTTGTGAGATAGTTGAAAATTTTCATATCCTAAGTTTTATCTAGTTCCTGAATCCATCTACGGTGTCAGATTTCCAATTTGAGGTATCTAAGTAAAAGTTTCAGAGTTTACATTTTTTTTGAGATTTTCTACTTCCAATCTACGGCGATTCTATGGCTGATTTGAGAAATTATTCGGTCAAAATCGTAGTATTCTCCATCCTGAATCCAGTGATACCCTTAGTTTGGATATCGGAGGCCTAAAGACACTTCAGATCTAGAGAGAAAACTTAGAGATACTTTTCACACTATTTTACTATTTATTCTCTTCCTCTGCATTTCATGTTTCTTCTTCGGTTTCTGTCTCTCCCTCCCCCTTTTCTTTATTCTTTATAATAATAATAATAATTATTATTTAATAATTGAATAATGGAATTTTATTTTATATATATTCATATAAATACTATTTTCATCCTAAAACATTGTAAAAATTTACACTCTCATAAACCTTTAGTTAAACTCTTAAATCATAACTTTTCTTTATAAAAATCTTAATAAAACAAATCACAAAATATATATCTTTATACATAATAAAAGAAATAATATTTCTAAAAATACAATAAAAATTTATTAAAGGTCAATATAATTATTTTAAGTAAAACAATAATTACTTTAATTAAAAGTATACTTACTTTTAGCAGAACATAATCATTTTTAAACAAATAAAAATATATTTGTTTTGTAATATCCCAAAATTTTTAATTTTAAATAATATTTTATTATAAATAAATATATATTTTTTAAATGACTAAGCATGTTTTGTTGGAAGTAAATATATTTTTATTTAAAATAATTACTATTTTTGCTTAAAATAATTATATTGGACTCTAAGAAATTTTTGTTGTATTTTTAGAAATAATCTTTCTTTTATTATGCATAAAGATGTTTATTTTGTGATTTATTTTATTAAGATTTTTATCAAGAAAAGTCATGGTTTAAGAGTTTAACTAAAGGTTTATGAGAATGTAAATTTTTAGAAATTTTTAGGATGTTTTAGGATGAAAAACGGAATTTATATGAATATATATAAAAGAAAATCTTATTATTATATTATTAAATAATAATAATAATTATTATAAAAAAAAAGAGAAGAGAACGGGGAGTGGGAGGACGAAATGCAACTGAGGTTCAGAAGGTAATGAATAGTGAGAGTGAATAGTATAAATAGTAACTTTCAATTTTCTCTCTAGAGCTGGAGTGTCTATTGGCTTCTGATCTCAAAACTGAGGGTACCACTGGATTCAGGACGGAGAATACTACGATTTTGACTAATTAATTTTTCAAATCAGCCATTGAATCACCATAAATCTGAAGTAGAAAATCTCAGAAAAAGGTAAACTCTGAAACTCTTACTTAGAGACCTTCAATTGAAAATCTGACAATGTAGATGGATTCAGAAGTTAGATAAATCTTAAGATATGAATATTTTAGGCCATCTGATAGCTTTTTGTTCATTGTGAATAGTGATTTTCGGCGGGTGAAGTGTTTGCCGGCGATGAACAGTGACGTGTTCTCGTAGTCATTTCTTTAATTTTTGAAACCTCCTGACACGTTTTTGAAGTCTGTTTAGTCAATTGTGAATTGGAAAAAGTGCAATTTGGGGCTGTCCAATCTGGAGTCCTTACCACGTGAGTAGATGGTTCTTCCTATGGCTTGCCATATGCTCTTCTTGATATTTGAACGTGTATTTGAATATTTTTATGTGATATTTACACTTTTATATGATTCTAAAATGCATTAAAATTATCTGAATTATTTATAATTTAAAATATGGTTCAATAAGAGTATAATTTTAAAATGGATTTCTGAGCACACGGTGTATCTGATTTCACATGTATTTCTCATTAAATGATAAAGTGAATATTTATGCATGTGGAATTATTTCTAAAGCTATATGATTGCCTCGAGAAAAGGCATATATATGTGATAAACCCTGAATGGGGAATTTATGACAGATAAATCTATACTGAAACTAAAATTCTATATTATATTGAGAATTTTATACTGAGTTATATAGCATATGTGCATATGATAATGATTTATACAATGATATGTTTACCTCGGATATGGTTATGTATACGTGATTCCCCTGATTGGAAAGTTTTGACAGAGGAATATACTGAGAATGAAAATACTGTATTATAATAGTACCTTTGTTTTGATTAATACGAAATATATGAGATTATGGTTTTATGGAGGAATCCTATTGGAAACAGTGTCTGCTAACAGCAGGTGATGTTAGCCCTGGTGCGTACCTTGATTGCCTCAACTAGCATGGGGGGTGGTGCTAACCTCGTGTGAGGGCCAACACACGGGAGATGACATGTGAAGGAGAGCGGAATGCCTCCTATATGGGCGAGAAGCCAATTATATGAGATGTGATTTGCCTTCCCTTACTGTGTGCTTGGGAAATACCTATATAGAGTCCCTTCGTGTGTCCTCTGGAATGGTAGTAGGGCAAACTTCAGCGGGATGCTGAGTTTAGGCAAATCCTATACAATCAAAGTACGGAAGGGGTTAAACTCTGATATGGTGGTTCTGATATGGGATCCTCTTAAAATTTTTATAAGAAATGTTTTAAATGCATATCACTATTTGATTATTGATTATATTGTATCATATTTGGATACAGATATTTGAATTGATTTAAACTGAGAATATTTGAAAATATAGGTCCCATATGGATGTACTTCTGAACTGTAGATTTTGATATGATAAATTTTAACTAATGAGTACATCCATATGTTGATATGAGAGGTCATAGGAGGTATTATCTGCTCACTGAGTTGTAAAACTCACTACACGTGGTTGATATTTTTTCCAGATAAAGACCCAAAGTTTAGTCCTGCGGCTTCTTGATCAACTGGGTGTCGTACTTCTGTGGTGAGTCTAAATTGTTTCTTGGCTCTCAGTGTTTAAAATTATAATATAATTGTACTCTAGAGTTGCTCTGAAAACCACAGGCAGGATCCTTGCTTTTGCTGTTACTCTAATGTTTATGGACTTGATTTGTATATGGTATATGTTTGGGGAAACTTATATGAATCTGTTTCCTTGATAAATGATTGGAATATTTATGTTTATGAAAAATATATGTTCATGGTATACGTGTTTCACGTGGCCTAAAATTAGGGGCATAACAAGTTGGTATCAAAGCATTAGGTTTCCTTGTGGCTATCAGAGCAAAGGATTCTTTAGTAGGACCTTTAGGACTTGATTTGTATATGGTATATGTTTGGGGAAACCTATATGAATCTGTTTCCTTGATAAATGATTGGAATATTCATGTTTATGGAAAATATATGTTCATGGTAAAATTAGGGGCATGACAAGTTGGTATCAAAGCATTAGGCTTCCTTGTGGCTATCAGAGCAAAGGATTCTTTAGTAGGACCTTTAGTATCGATATGAGCCGGACATATTTATACTTCAGGTGCTGCTGAGGAATTCTATAGGAGTTCAAATTCCTTTCCATTCCAAGTTGCTAAAGTTTATAGTATACGATAGACTGAATATTGTAACATCTTAAGAGGTATCTATGGATCAATTACCGCTTGAAAGTGAAAGAGATATACCTCTTAAAGAATTTAAAGAATTGAGACAGATACCAAATATGATTGTTTCTGAATGTGATATCCGTTGTACTCGGTTGTCTAGATATGGTAGACTTTGATGTGATATTGAGAATGGATTAGTTGGCATTATGTCATGTCATTTTGAAATGTCACTATAAGGTGATTAATTTCAATATTCTTGGAGAATTTTCTTTCTTGATACAAAGAGATCGTAGTGAGATATCCAGTAATCTAATCTCTACTTTAACATCCCATAAGTGATTATAAAAACGTGTCAAGAATATTTGACAATGTTGAGATATGTTGATATAAAGTATACCAGTGTTAATCAAGTTCCAGTGGTTAGAGAATTTTCTAATGTATTTTCTGAGAAATTTCCAAGATTACCCCGAAATGATAAATATAATTTGGTATTGGTTTACTTCCTAAAACCTAACCAGTGTCTATATTTCCATATAGAATGGCACCCACTGAACTTAAAGAACTGAAAAAGAAATAGTTACAAGACATGTTAGACAAGGGATTTAAAAGCTCTAGTACTTTTACTTAGAGTGCTCCAGTTCTATCTGTGAAAAAGAAAGATGGATCACTATGATTGTACATAGATTATAGACAGTTGAATAAGTTGATAATGTGAAATAAATACTTATTACCTCAAATAGATGATTTGTTTGTCCAGCTATAGGGTGCTCAACGTTTTTCAAAAATTGAATTGATTTGAGATCTAAATATTATCAATTAATGATAAGAGAAGAGGATATTGCAAAAAATTGCTTTCAGGATTCGGTATGGACACTATTAGTTTTTAGTGATGTCATTTAGTTTTACAAATGCCCCAGCTGCATTCATAGATTTAATGAATAATAATTAAGTCATCCCTGAATTAATTTGTTATTATATTTATTGATGATATACTAGAATATTCCAAGAGTTCAGAGGATCATAAGCAATATTTAAAGATAGTTTTACAAACTCCAAGGGAGTATCAGCTATATGCTAAGTTCTCAAAATATGAATTTTGACTTCGTAATATTACTTTCTTAAGGTATGTGGCTAGCAAGATGGTATCTAAGAAAACCCTGAGAAAGTAAAAGTGGTACAGCAATGTCCACATCTTGCTATAGTTACAGATGAAGATCGAAGTTCAATTTACGCTTTCTGCTGTTGTCTGTTGTCTGTTGTCCATTCTATTTGAGCTGTAATTGGATCAGGTACATGAATATATGCTTGTAAAGTATCAATCAACTCCTCAGCATCTGAAATTGAGATGAGAATTTGTCGTGCTGAGTGTGAGATGAACTTTTGTTCCACAGTATGACTAAGAAAAGACAATAGACCATCAAAGAAGTGGTTAACATTTAACAAACTTATCGGTTTGTGATGCATATTTAGTTGTGCCCAAGAGACTATTTGGAAAATCTCCTCTAAAGTACCAAAACCCCCTGGTAAGGCAATGAAGGCATCAGCATTGCTCATCATTCTAGCCATATGCTCATGCATGGAAGTAACCCTAAATTCTTCCCCAATTGTCTTTCCTATGATGTTGGATGTAGCTAGAGCTGTAGGAATAATACCTAGAATTTGACATCCTCCTACATGTACAGTTGTAGACACACACCCCATTAACCCACAGTTACCTCCACCATAGATTAAATGAATTTTTCTCCTGGCCAGTACCATACCCAGGCTTTGTGTAGCTTTCACATACTCTCCATCTTTTTCAGGACTGGAACCACAAAAGACACAAATATTTCGAAAGTGACAGAATGCAATTCCCTCCATAGCTGTACACTCTTTAACTTTGATTATGAAAATAAAGATATTAATGTGTGTATTTATAGAATTCAGAGAAGGACATACATATGATAGCTATGTGAATAGGCCGGGCATAATTAGAACAACTATGTGAGTGATTGATGGATATCAGTTAAATTGAAGGTGAAATTTTCAAAAATAATGGCAAGCTTGTATATGTACAGTAGTTGTGATAGTCGCTCATATTAGGCATATAAAGAGAATAAGGTTAAGATATCACCAAAAAATTTTCTTTATCTTGTTGTCCTTGATGAAGGATTAATGTCTTGATTTTTGTAGGGAAGTTGTAGATGATAGGCGTCATTGTAAAAAAAAAGAGTGAAGATGCAAATCAGATAATTATTGAAAAGGAACAATTAAATGATTTTTCTTGTTTTTTTAATGTTTTTACCAGTCGATTATCGGTATTATTAAGTCGACTAGCTATTTTGAGAAATTTTAATTTGGACTGATTATTTTACAGTTGATTGATTATATATATTTTAAAACAATCAACTGCATCCTACTAGTTAACTATGTATTCTTTAATTTTCATAGACTTTTATAAGTTCAGAAATGTTTCTTTTTCCATGTGCTATTTTTCCACCAAATACCAACAGATTTAAAGTAGATTTTGACACATAATTCAAAATTTGCGGCCACTGATTTTTACCAAAATAGCAGCTAAGTTTTGTTTACAAATTTTCAAGAATTATGACCACCGATTTTAACTTTCTCCAATGCTTTGTCCAACTTTCTGACTTCCAATTTTGGCACCATGCTCTATTATCTATTCTGCATTTTCTGTTGCATCGTCCTACATTAATATTTGGCATTAAATGCAAGATTCTTTTTTCTTATTATAAGGAGGGTTAATTTCGAATTTTTGAAACTCAGTTATTATAGTGTCCAACTGGTTAGTAGATTAAAGTAATAGAGATTTTGAAAGGAATATATGGATGATGATCTAATGGCGCTTTGACGAATGTAATCAAGGGAATTAACGGTGTTGAAGTTTTTGAGGAATAAAGTATGGGAAATAGGATTTAAGTTAATCTTGAAACTTTTAATTTGGAAACATGGAGAATATTTTGAGAATCATCTCCGAGAATAATGTAAGTGATTAAGATATTTGTGATAAGGATTTATACCATGCTAAATTGAGTATAGTATTTAGGATGTGAATTATGTTGAGAAATAAGATTTCAGAAGAAACCATAGATTGTGAATATGGATAATCTTAGGAAAATAAGGATATATTAAGATCTGAAAGAATTGTATTAGCATAATGGTAAAAAGAATATACAAGTGAAATATTTTTCGTTGTTTAATATGTCAGCAAGTAAAAATTTAATATTTTATTTCAAGAGAGCTATTCAGAATGCCTAAAGATCTTTGTTAGATTATAGTATGGCTGATAGTAAATTTAAATGATGTGTTTATACATTAGAAGTTATGCTTTAGGTATCTTTATATAATTTTGGTGAAAGTTGGGAGAAATTAATTGTCCTTAGTTGAACTTGCTCATATCAATAATTATCAGGCCAATATACAATGGCACCATTTGAGGTTTTACACGAACATCATAGGTCTCTTAATATGTGAGTGAATTGAGTAAAGTTAAGTTTTGGAAATCTAGTTTGGAATAACATGCAATAGATAGAATATGACTTACCTAAATTGATGATGCTAGCTTGGAGAGCATGCTTCAAGCATATGTTTTTTAGATTGGTGAGAGATTCCTCAGCAGAATTTATCTATAACAAAATGATATTAGAAGATTTGAGCCTTATATAAGAGGTGTTACAAATGCTCTGTTAAATGACTTAGTGAAGTTAGATTTATTGTAATATGTCATTGATAAAGTGAAATTGATTAGAAAAAGAATACAGGAAACTCAATACAGGTCAAAAGTCTAAAGGACCGGGAATGTTAAACACTACAAATTATCAGCTGGTGACCAAATATTCTTGAAGGACTCACCCATAAAAGAGGTAATGAGGTTTGGAAAGAAAAAAAAAGTTAAGCTATAGTATATAGGCTCTTTGGAAATCATGGACAAAATATGCATAGTATTTATCGTCTAGCTTTGCATCAAGATTAAGTGATGTTGGTACAATCTTTCTTGCATTAATGCTAAGGAAGTACCTATCAGATTCTTCTCATATTATCAGGTTTCAAGAACTTGGGTTAATTATGAGAAAAAACGATGATTATTATTGATTGATAAGTGAAGAACTTATGGTGAAAGAAAATATCTATGGATAAGTTTATATGGCAAAACCACTTAACTGAGGAAGCCACCTGAGAAGTAGAAGATGACATATAGAAGAGAAATCTCCAATTATTTGAGCAATAAGGTTGGTAAATCTGAGTTATGTTTTGACTTCATTCCCTACATGTGGTAGGATGGGTTGAAATTCGGGGACCGAATTTCTTAAGGAGAGAAGAATGTAATATCCCAAAATTTTTACTTTTAAATAATATTTTATTATAAACAAGTATGATTTTTTTTAAATGACTAAGCATGTTTTGCTGGAAGTAAATATATTTTTATTTAAAATAATTATATTGGACGCTAATAAATTTTTGTTATAGTTTTAGAAATATTCTTTCTTTTATTATGCATAAAGATATTTATTTTTTGATTTGTTTTATTAAGATTTTTATCAAAAAAAGTCATGATTTAAGAGTTTAACTAAATGTTTATGAGAATGTAAATTTTTTAAAAATTTTGGGATGTTTTAGGATAAAAACAGAATTTATTTGAATATATATAAAAGAAAATCTTATTATTCAATTATTAAATAATAATAATAATTATTATAAAAAATAAATAAATAAAAATAAAAAGAGAAGAGAATGGGGACTGGGAAGACGAAATGCAACCGAGGTTTAGAAGGTAATGAATAGTGAGAGTGAATAGTGTAAATAGTAACTTTCAATTTTCTCTCTAGATCTGGAGTGCCTATTGCCTTCCGATTTCAAAACTAAGGGTACCACTGGATTCAAGATGGAGAATATTACGGTTTTAACCAATTAATTTTTCAAATCAGCCATTGAATCGCCGTAGATCTGAAGTAGAAAATTTCAGAAAAAGGTAAACTCTGAAACTCTTACTTAGAGACCTCCAATTGAAAATCTGACAACGTAGATGGATTCAAAAGTTAGATAAACCTTAGGATATGAATATTTTTGGCCATCTGACAGCTTTTTATTCGTCGTGAATAGTGATTTTCGGTGGGTGAATAGTATTTTCCAGCGGTGAACAGTGACAAAAATTTCCGTAGTCATTTCCTTGATTTTTGAACCCTCCTGACACATTTTTGAAATCTGTTTAGTCAAATGTGAATTGGAAAAAGTGCAATTTGGGGCTGTCTAATCTGGAGCCCTTACCCTGTGAGTAGATGGTTCTTCCTATGGTTTGCCCTATACTTTTTTTTGATATTTGAACGTGTATTTGAATATTTTTATGAGATATTTACACTTTTATATGATTCTGAAATGCATTAAAATTATCTGAATTATTTATAATTTGAAATATGGTTCAATAAGAGTATAATTTTAAAATGGATTTCTGAGCACACGGTGTATCTGATTTCACATGTATTTCTCATTGAATGATAAAGTGAATATTTATGCATGTGGAATTATTTCTAAAGCTATATGATTGCCTCGAGAAAAGGCATGTACATGTGATAAACCCTAAATGGAAAATTTATGACAGATGAATATGTACTGAGACTGAAAGTCTGTATTATATTGAGAATTTTATACTGGGTTATATGGCATATGTGCATATGATATTGGTTTATACAATGATATTTTTGCCTCGGATATGGGCATGTATACATGATTCCCCTGATTGAGAAGTTTTGACAGAGGAATATACTGAGAATGAAAATGCTGTATTATAATAGTACCTTTGTTTTGATTAATACGAAATATATGATATTATGGTTTTATGGAGGAATCCTATTAGAAATAGTGTCTGTTAACAGCAGGTGATGTTAGCCCTGGTGCACACCTTGATTGCCTCAGCTAACATGGGGGGTGGTGCTAACCTCGTGTGAGGGCCAACACACGGGAGATGATATGTGAAGGAGAATGGAATGCCTCCTATATGGGCAAGAAGCCAATTATATGAGATGTGATTTGCCTTCTCTTACTGTGTGCTTAGAAAATACCCATATAGAGTCCCTTCGCGTGTCCTCTTGAATGGTTATAGGGAAACTTCAGCGGGATGCTGAGTTTAGGCAAATCCTATACCACCAAAGTACGGAAGGGGTTAAACTCTGATATGGTGGTTCTGATATGGGATCCTCCTAAGATTTTTATAAGAAATGTTTTAAATGCATATCACTATTTGATTATTGATTATATTGTATCATATTTGGATACAAATATTTGAATTGATTTAAACTGAGAATATTTGAAAATGTGGGTCCCATATGGATGTACTTTTGAACTGTAGATTTTGATATGATAAATTTTAACTAATGAGTACATCCATATGTTGATTTGAGAGGTCATAGGTGGTATTATATGCTCATTGAGTTGTAAAACTCACTACACGTGGTTGATATGTTTTTCAGATAAAGACCTAGAATTTGATCCTGCGGCTTCTTAATCGACTAGGTGTCGTATTTCTGTGGTGAGCCTACATTGTTTCTTGGTTCTCAGTGTTTAAAATTGTAATATAATTGTACTCTGGAGTTGCTCTGAAAGCCACAGGTAGGATCCCTTCTTTTGCTGTTACTCTAATGTTTATGGACTTGATTTGTATATGGTATATGTATGGGAAAACTTATATGTATCTATTTCCTTGATAAAGGATTGGAATATTCATGTTTATGGAAAATATATGTTCATGGTATACGTGTTTCACGTGCCCTAAAATTAAGGGCGTGACATGTTTATAGCAAAATATTATTATTTAAAAATAAAAATTACGAGATGTTACACATAACATTATTTGAATAATGATCATACTGTATTGCATATGATTTTGGATATCTGAATGTGATTTGAAATAAGAATATTTGAAATGCGAGTCTCATATGAATGTACTTCTGAATTATATTTTTCAATGTGATAAATTTTAATATATAAGTATATCCATATGTTAATCTAAGAGGTCATAGGAGGTATTATATGCTCATTGAGTTGTCAAACTTACTACACGATATTTCTACATTTTTCAGATAAGAATACAAAGTTTGATTCTGCAGATTGGTGATCAGTTAGGGACATATTCTCTGGGTGAGTCTACATTGCTTCCAAGGCTTATAGTTTTTGAATTATATTATTTTTTGTATTCTAGAGTGTGCTCTGAATGCCATAGGCAGGATCCCCGCTTTTGTTGTTACTTTGACATTTATAACTTGATATGTATAATGTGTATACATGAGAGAACCTATATATATTTATTTCTACACAAAGAATAGTGTATGTATGTTATGGAAAATATTTGATTGCGAAAAAAATGTGTTTGTTTCACGTACCTGTAAATTGGGTGCGTTACATCTTACAACTTTTGGTGTCATAAATAGTAACTCTGACCAGCATGAATAGTGATTTCAGTAGGCGTAAATAGTAATTCTGACTGTGAACAGTACCTATCAGTTGACCTAGCTACCGAAGTCACTTTTAAAATTTTTAGACCCTCCAGACTCGATTTTAAAGTTTTTTTGGTCAAATTTAGATTGAAAAAGTGCATTTTAGGGCTGTCCAACCTGGAGCCTTACCTTGTGAATAAATAATTCTTTCTATGACTTACCCTATACTCTTTTTGAATTTTAAATGTATAATTGATTATGTTTACAAGTTATTTATATTTTTATATGTCTCTGAAATGGATTAAATTACCTGATTTGTTTACTATATGGCATATAGTTCAAGAAAAGTATGATTTTGAAAATGGATTTTTAAACTCATTGAATATGTGATTTTAAATTTATTTCTCATAATATGGTAAAGAAAATATATTGTGCATGTGACATTGATATGTAAAACTATAAGATTGCCTTGGAAAATGGAAAGGATATGTGATTACCCTAATTGGAAAATTTCTGATAGAGGAATTGTATTGAGATTGAAAATTCTAAATTTAAACTGAAACTTCTATTTTGAATGATATGGCATATGTGTAAATAATGATTTATATGGAGAAATCCTATTGGAAACATTGTTTGCTAACAACAGGTGATGTTAACCTTGGTGTACCTTGAGACCTTAGCTAGCAGGGGTGGTGCTAGTCTCGTGTGACGGCCAACACCTGTGATATGATATATGAAGGAAAAAGGGATGCCTCTTATCTGGGCGAAATGCCGACTATATGATACGTGATTTACCCTCCCTTGCTGTGTGCTTAGAAAATACCCATATTAGAGTCTCTTCGTGTGTCCTCTTGAATGGTAGTAGGGCAAACCTTAGCTAGGATACTGAGTTTAGGCAAATCCTATATCATCAAAGTACGGAAGGGCTTGAACTCTGATATGGTGGTTCTGATATGAGATACTCCTAATGTTTTCATGAGAAATATTTTGATGCATAACAATATTTGATTAATGATCATACTGTATTGCATATAGTTTTGGATATTTGAATGTGATATGAACTGAGAATATTTGAAATGCGGGTCCCATATGAATGTACTTCCGAACTATATTTTCTATGTAAAAAAATTTAAAATATGAGTACATCCATATGCTGACCTAAGAGGTCATAGGAGGTATTATCTGCTCATTGAGTTGTCAAACTCATTACTCGATATTTTCACATTTTTTAGATAAGAATATAGAGTTTGATCGTTTCCCTTTAGATATGTGATCAGCTGAGCGACATATTCTCTAGTGAGTCTATTTTGTTTCTAAGGTTCATAGATTTTGATTTATATTGTACTTGTATTATAGAGTATGCTTTAAACGCTACAGGAAAGATCTTTACATTTGTTGTTACTTTGATATTTATAAATTTGGTCTATATATTATGTTTACATGAAAGAACCTATATGTATCTGTTTCTATAATGAACGCTTGTATTATACCTATTATAGTAAAGAACTGTTTGTAAAGTATGTTTTATGTGTTCTTAAAAGTAGGGGCATGACAAGTATCATATGGGCTATTGATACTCTCATCATGGAAACACCTTGGGATTTGATGGGTGATGCAAGATAACTACAACCAATGACATTATAATATAATTCTTCATCATCTTAAAGTGTTAAGCAATCTCGAAAAAAGGAAGGCTTATTCTCTAAATTGTTTTCTTCATCTATGAGAATGTCACTTATGTATCTAAGAATAGGATTATAGTATTTGTTAGTTTTTGTAGATTCTCCATTTAAGCTCATCCTAAAAGAATGACCAAAATCATTGAGAGATTCTAAATTGGTTGGTGTTGGAAAGGAAGATGAATCAACAGATTTATCATTGAAAATAAACTTATTTACTAGTAAACAAACTTCCATCGATGGATTTCCCCTTCAAATCACTAGGTGTCATTGAGGATTTTGGTTCAAATCAATCAAAAATTTGGTTGCAATGAAAACCCTAATTATTGATTTAGGAATTTAAGAAAATCTAGTGGTGGGGATTAAGGTTATTTTGGTAATTGACTTGGATTTTTTAAAGTTCAACACCATATAGGATCCATCTAGATACATGGGTTGTGGTGTTACATGTCATCAAGTTCTGTTAAGTAAGACCATGTCACAATTTAAGGGACATGTCAGTAAAAATTAACAGGCTAACTAACGAAAAGACCAATTTTGCTACTTTTTAAAAAATGTGAGGGAGCAGATTTGTAACAACTCCATTTTTTTACATATATAGTTATATGTATATTTCTAAAATTCCATGAAGTCATTATCGTCTTATTTCTAACTATTTAACTCATAATAACATTCAATTAAATTAACCAAAAATAAATAAGGTTTAAGAAATACCATTAACACTTATACAATTTTGGGTTCACGTACACATTATTAATCAAAACATATGTACAAAAATCAAACATTTATAAGTCTACATTTTATTCATCTATATTGACCAGTTTCGGAGATACAGGTGTGGGTGGTTGCACCTTCACCAGGATCTTAGCCAACTTGACCCAACGTATGCTAAAAGCCGATCATAGAAAATATCTGCATAACTTAGTTTTCTGAACATGATATGGAAATATAGTGAGAAATAAATCCCAGTAGGTTCAACAATAAATCATTATTAATAATACTTGTCACGTCATGTTCATCTGTATAAGCTACAGCAATTATCTTTAGGTCACATGAATGCACTTTATCTATGCACATGAAAATCGTACAATTATAACATGTATGGCATGAATAACTATTTTCAAAATATCATATGATAACTATCAACTTATTTTCATATCAAGTTACTCTGGTCAAGGTAATCTACTCTCTTGAATGGGCTTTTCTCGCTTCGTCCAACATGGTACACTTTCTCTTTCTTTTCTCATTAACATAATCATAATCGTTGGTAGGTCATCCTCTACTAGTGCATCACATGGACCACCATGTGACTGTGCTCATTTTTTTTCTTTTCTTTTCACATTAATAGCTATAAATATGATTTCAATAACAAGTATGTTCATTATACTCACATGCTATAAGTTTCATCAAAATATAATCATTACCAAAAATTATTGGTAATCATGCTATAAATATAATCGTTTCAAATACCAGTTTATAAAATATTTCTATGTCAAAATTATACACTTAAGATGGTAAAGAGTTTATACAATGGCAATGGCTATAGCATACACTAGTCATTTATTATTTTCATTTATAAGATTCTTCTTCTTTTTTAAATATTATTATCCTCTCTTCACTAAAAGGAGCATAACACCCTTATTTTAAATCCGATTAAGGTGATATTAGTGTCAATTGAAAGATAAGACAATCTTATAAAACCTTTATATTGAACATTTTAGTGAAATCTTAAGTAATCATAGTGTTACTACTCCCTCAAATTCAATGTTATTTTTTCTTGGGTAGGTTCATACCTCTAATTACTAATCAGACCATATCTCCCTCATACAAACTCCAATTGAGGTGATTCTAAAGCCTATAAAATGATAAGACAGTTATATACAACGTTTATGTTTATCATTTCTTCAAATTCTTGACTAATTATTCTCCAAAAATCGAAAACAAAAACACTTGCATATACCACCCTAGATTCTAGACTGGTTCTAACCTTTACTCATTAATCAGCCATATCTCTCTCATATGGACTCCAAATTAAGTGATTTTAGGGCCTATAGATCCATGATACATTTATCTATATTTATTATGTTAATAATTGCCTTTAATGTCCTACATATTTTGCCCAAAAATTCAAACACATAAGCATACTTAACAAATTCTTCCTTGGTTAGCTAGTTTCTGACATTTGCTTACTAATTGGACTATATCTCCCTCATATTGATTCCAATTTGAATGATTCCTGTGGTTAAAAATTAGTGAAACATAGATCTACATTTTTTATGTTAAGCATTAATTTTAATTAACTATAGATGTATTCCAAAAATTCAAATACAGAAGCATAGTTGATAGATTCTTCCCTGGTTAACCATTTTCTAACTGCTGCTTACATATCAGCCAATATCTCCCTCATTTGGACTCTAAATTACCTGATTCTAGTGGCTAAAAATCCTTAAGACATAGATCTATATTTTTTATGTTAACCATTTCTTTTAATTCCTAATCAATTCTTCCAAGAATTTCAAAAACAAAAGCTTCCTTAGTTAACCCAAAATCTAGTTTCCTAACCAATCTTTTCCTAAGGTTTTAGTTCATCAGTATATTACATCGTCTTCCATTTTCTTTACATCTAATCATATTCCAACAATTTTTCACCACATTCAAATATAAAAAATAGTAGCATAAAAATCATAAATTTTTTTTACCATTTATAGCCGTACCTATGCAGAACTTTCTATACCAACCGTAATGTCCAAAACATCCATCATTTACAAAATAACATGTAATATGATATAGCAACATCTATGACCAGTCATCAAAGTAGAAAACATTGTAAATTTCATCACAGCTCTAAGATCAAAATCTCACATAAATGTTACAAATCTCAAAACTTTTCTTCAAAAAGAGATATGGTTAAACCTACCTAAAGATCTCTCTAACTTACCTAGTGAATTTTTTTTCTTGTTTCCTCTTGAAGGAAGTAACAAGATTCTTCCCTTCCTTTAACTTTTCTAGCAGCTTAAATAAGAGAAGGAGAGTGAGTTTTGAAACCCCAAGAATGAAGAAGAAAAATGGATTCAAGTAGAGATTAAGCTAACTTACCTTGAGTACTTAGTTCTCTAGACTTCTTCTTCTTCCTTTTTTTCTTCTCCTTTCCTCACTCTACCTTGCTTCTATTTTTCCTCTCCCTCACTTGGACGAAATTATAATGTTATAAGGGTAGGTTTTGCTTAAATAAACTATCAAGTGGTTCACCTTTCATGATCATGGGTCTACCTTATCACAATTAGGATGTACTTGGTTATTTTTTGGAGAAAAACAACTCATGTTCTTGTCTTCCTCTTCCTTAGTCAAGATATGCATAGCAAAAGGAGATTTGCATTTTGAAAATTATGATAATATGTTCTTAAGACAAGGGACAAGGTCCCTTTGATTTAGGGATTCATTTCCTTTTTCTTTTGTCTTAATCAAGTATGATAGGTTTGCCTTTCTAAGTGGCAAATTTCCAGCCATTGGATCTCCCTTGCTTGGGTGAAATTATTTCTGTAGGATAAAGATGTTTTGTCATAATGCTATATATTATTATCCACTTGTTGAAATTATGAATGTATGATATAGATGTTTTGTCTTAATGCTATGTATTATTACCTACTTGATGAAATTATGCATGTAGGATATAGATGTTTTGACTTAATGCCATGTGACATAATCTTGATTATTATTGCACTACTATTTTCTCACATGATTTTTATTTTTTTTCCTCTTGGATTTGGGCTAATTCTTACCCTTTTTTTTTGCTTTGGCTAAAATTCTACTTTTCATGGAGGGTTTGGTCACATTTCTATAATTTTTGGGCTATCTGTCCAACTTTTATATCCTAGTCTAAATCTATGTTTTATTTCTTGTTTGGCTATCCAATGGGCTTGTTAGAAATTTATGTAAAGTGAAAAAACTCTATATGAAGTGTCTATAGTTGAAAGCCCAATTTATGGACGGAGATATTAAATTTAGAAATTTCTAACTCTTAAATTAAGAAAAATTACCCTAATCCAATCTTCTTAAAATTTTAAGACCTTTACTTACTTTACAAAAAAATTATCTTCCTTACTAAAGAATTTTGCCTCTCTTTAATATGTTATTTCTATTTTTTCCTATTAAATTTTCTCTATTTACTTGTTTCCTTAATGTTAGAAACATTTTCTATGCATACATACAAGGTGAATAATTTTTAAGGATTATATTTCCTTATATATCTAAAAAAATTTTAATAAATTTTATTTTTTTAATTAAATATTTATGTACCTTTATTAATAAGAGAAATAAAATTAGGGATATTATATTAAATATTTATGTACTTTTATTAATAAAAATAAATAAAATTATGAATATTACAAGATTGACACATGGCCTAAAATAAGAGGACTAAAAGTGTATTTAAGTCATACAAAGATTGATGGGTTTTACTTGGTTCATGTCTTAGACATTTGAAGTTTTCAGGATAAGAACAATAACCATGTGATTAATGTTGCAGAGCATTCTTTTGTTATAAAAGAGGCTGACCATAACTATAAAAATATCTTGACCCACAATGTCCCATGTACTAGAAGAAGTAAGTAGCTCACAAAATTATTAATAGTAATTTGAGAGGTTGTAGACCTTCCTTTATGCCAAACTCCATCTTGATCCTTAATCTTTTTTAATTTGATTTCTAGCCCTTTTCGCATAGAAAATGTGTTTTCTCCCCATCTTTCAACCAACAAACTCTAAATTTTTATGCCAAAATTTGTCTTCCTCCTGCCAGGCTGTAACCAAATCTCATTCTAGTGTAAGAGTAAGATTTATATAAAAGGTGTTCTTTTATTGACTTACGTTAATTCAAACTTAAGGCAAGAGTGTTTTTGGTCGCATTACAATTGGTTGACTTACACCAAACCATTATTACATACCTACAACCTAAACCTACCCTAACTCAGTCTAAAAAATATTTCAGATGGATCAGATTGAGTTGACAGGTTCATATGATGAATCTTTAAAATAATTTTGGGTTAATTCGGGTGGGTCAAGTGCAATTTTTTAGAATATGCTTATACCTAACCTAACCATCCACTTTTTACATTATTTCTTCATGAAACTTTCCCGTCACTCTACTCTAGCATAACTTGATCAAGCAATCGACCTGACATAACTCGAATTTTTTGAGTAATTTAAAACTTTCATCAATGACAGGTGTTAATTTTTTAACTCGAATGTTATTTGATCGAGTTGTGTAATCCAATTGATGCTTATCCCTCCCTACAATGCTTTAAATTTGTGAAGACCTTGGAAATCTTACATCCGATCTCATCCATCTTCTCGACCTAGCCTAGGGATGGTGATATTTATTACGTTTCCCCCTAAAGTCAAATTTATACAATTCTTTTAGTCTTGGTTTAGTGGCTACTTTTTTCAGTAGGTGCCTTTTAACTCATAGCATATGTCATTTAATAATATAAAGCTAAGTTGTAATTTTTTTTAAAAAAATTTTAAAATATTATTATTTTATAAAATATAAATATTTTTTAATTGAAGGTAAGTAATTTTATTTCAAGAAAATAAAAAAGAGGAGATAACCACTCAAGTACATCAGAAAAAGGTTTCTCTAAAACTTATAGTACACAATTGGTTGAATGAATACAGTAAAACACAACTAATTTATAGAACAACAATAAACAACCACAAAGAGAAGGAACTCATGCTAGTGGAGTCATTCAGCTTGGCAAACAACACCACTTTATATTGCATCAAATAATTGGCAACACACTGCTTTTTTTCCCCCATCCACTTTTCTTTGTCTAAAAATCTTTCTTTTTTCACAAGCTATTGTATAACCAAACACTCCCTGACCATTAGAGTCTTCAATAGGATTATGATTAAGAATCGTTCTATGTAGCTTCTTCAAGAAACACCTTGACTTATCCTTAGAAACACTCCAAATGTTCTTCATCGTAGGCTCTAACACCCCTTTATGAATGGGTTTATGCAAAATCATCTTATCGAACAAACTCTTGCCACAAACTTGAAGCCCTTAGTCAAAAGAACTATAGTAAAAATGGAGAATCACCTTCTCATCGGTTGGATCCTTCGATTATCCTTGGCCATCCTCCTTATGATTATCACTATGAGTAACGTGCAAAAAGGAAAAACTAATTGGAACTAGAAATCCCAAAGCAAAGGGCTAACTCACTTATCAATGGCAACACCTTTGCGTAACACAAATCATCCCTACACAGAAGGTCATAGCCTACCAAACACCCAAAAGCCTAGGAAAAACTGTACAGGACAAAAATATTGTGGTTGAGACGGATTGGGTCTCTACCTGCTGTCACCACTAGATCTACTAAAAGGAATCCTAGTATAAGAGATGCAAAGTGAAAGGATTCTTTATAAAAGAAAAGTAAATAGAGTAGTTAATAAAGAAATATATAAATATATCAAGTACACTTTATAGTAAGACCGCTAACATACTTTATTCATTATTAGCTTAATTTAGATTTTTTTGTAAATCAGGTCAAACACACTTTAATATTTGTTATTAAATTATTTAATAAACATTTGACATGTGAAACAATAATTTCTTTGTGAAAAAATAAATGATATAATGTGAATTTTAAAAAAATACCAACATGTCATATTTTTATTAAAGACAAATAAAAACTACATTTTAGGTTTGTCCTCATTTAATATTTTTGGCCACAAATGATACTATGTGGTAGTCTATCCGAACATTTCTTTTAAAATTATAATATTTTTACTTTATATAAGTATTTTTTATATGATTGTTGTTAACTATTTTCATTTTTTATTAACAAAATAAACGCAAATATAATTATAAAATCTCTCACTTGACATTTGTTCATTAAGAAAAGAAGTAGACATAATTGTTTTCTTTCATTTTATAAATAATGGTTATGAGTGTATATCTTCATCTCATATAATTATCATGTCATATATCATACTCATAGTACAAGCATTAAATAATAGAGATCTTTATAATGAGAGTTCTTCAGCACAGCCTCTAAGCTCTAGAAAGTGCATGTCACATGTCATACTCAGTTGACAATGATGAAGACCATAACTTTTATCTTCTGCATGCCCTCTAGGCTCTACAAAATGCCGTATTAACCAAATGTCGTTCTAAGCTAACTACAATTTCTTACAATTTATGTACGGATTCAAACGTAGGGTATTTCTTCCAAGTACTAGAATGTAGATGTTGCTTATGAGATAGCTAAGGTACTAATTAAGTAAGGAAAGTAGACTGGGTGGAAGCTCTACTTGAAATTTTTGATTTTTTTTAAAAAGTTAATATTTATAATATTTTATAATTTTTAAATAATAATATTTTATTATAAATAAATAAATATATTTTTTAAATGATTATGTTTTGTTAAAAATAAATATACTTTTAATTAAAATAATTTTTGTTTTACTTAAAATAATTATATTTATCTTTAATAAATTATTTTATTTTATTTTTAAAATATTCTTTCTTTTATTATGCATAAAGATATTTATTTTGTGATTTGTTTTATTAAAATTTTTATCAAGAAAAGTCATGATTTAAGAGTGCAACTAAAGTTTTGTAATAATATAATTTTTAAGAAATTTTTGAGATGTTTTAGGATGAAAAATAATGATTATATATATATAATTAAAGAATAAATTTTAAATATTTAATTATTAAATAATATTAAATAAAAAGAAAATGAAAAAAAGGGGAGAAAGGAAACGTGAAGGAGCAGAGTACGATAGGGGGTGAAATTTTTTTCCCTATTTACTTTCTCTTTAAGATTTATTCCAATATATGCATCTAATTGAGATACTAGAAGTACCGTTAGACTCGTGGCGACGAGAGTTTTAGAATCCACCAATCAATTTCACCGAAAATTGTCAAAAGTTTGTCAGAAATGATGAACAGTAACCATGAGGTAAAGTTTAAGATTTTGAAATTTCTTGGTGTTTTCTAGTGATTTTGACCCTAGAATCATGTTTCTGAGGTAGAATAATCTTTGTATGCAAAATTTTTTGGCTGGATAGCATAATTTGAAGCATTAAATCATGAAAAATTTCTTGAATGAACAATAACCGTAAATAGTGTTTCTACTTACATGAACAGTAACTGTGAACAATATTTTAACCGGCGTGAATAGTGATTTCGTCCGATATAAATAGTTTTTTCCAGCCATGAACAGTGCCCATCAGTTGACCAAGCTCCCAGAATTATTTTCTAAATTTTTGGACCCTCTAGACTTGTTTTTGAGGTTTATTTGGTCAATTATGGATTGAAAAAGTGTATTCTGAAGTTATATAACCTAAAGCATTACCCTATGAATAGATAATTCTTTCTATGACTTATTCTATGTTCTTCTTGAACTTTAAATGTATAATTGATTATATTTGCAAGTTATTTATACTTTTATATATCTCTGAAATGAATTAAATTATCTGAATTATTTTCAATATGGTATATAGTTCAAGAAGAGTATGGTTTTGAAAATGAATTTTTGAACTCATTGAATACGTGATTTTAAATGTATTTCTCATTTTATGGTAAAGAAAATATATTGTGCATGTGGCATTGATATGTAAAGCTATAAGATTGCCTTAGAAATAGGTATGTATATGTGATTACTTTGATTGTGAAGTTTTTAATAGAGGAATTGTATTAAGACTGAAAATTTTGAATTTATACTGAAACTTCTGTTTTGAATGATATGACATATGTGCAAATATAATTTCTGTGGACGAATCCTATTGGAAACAATGTTTGCTAACAGTAGGTGATGTTAGCCCTGGTGCACCATATACCTCAACTAGCAGAGGTGGTGCGAGCCTCGTGTGACGGCTAACACACGAGATATGATATGTGAAGAATAGCGGGATGTCTCCTATCTGGGCGAGATACCGACTATATGATATGTAATTTGCCTTCCCTTGTTGTGTGCTTGGGAAATTGCCCATATTATAGTCCCTTCGCATGTCCTCTTGAATGGTGGTAGGACAAAACTTAACTGGGATGCTGAGTTTAGGTAAATCCCACACCATCAAAGTACGGATAAGCTTGAACTCTGATATGGTAGTTATGATATGGGATCCTTCTAATGTTTTCATGTGAAATATTTTGATGTATAACAATATTTGTTTAATGATCATATTGTAAAATATATGGTTTTGGATATATGAATATCCTTTGTTTAGAGAATATTTGAAATGCGGGTCTCATGTGGATGTACTTCCGAACCGTATTTTTTATGTGACAAATTTTAGAATATGAGTACATCTATATATTGACCTAAAATGTCATATGAAGTATTCTTTGCTCACTGAGTTGTCAAACTCACTACACGATACTTACATTTTTTTTTTCAGATAAGGATACAAAGTTTGGTTCTACAGCTACGTGATCAATTTAGGTGTCATACTCTCTGGGTAAACCTACATTGCTTCCAAGGCTCACAGTGTTTAAATTATTTTTTATTTGTATTCTAGAGTATGCTCTAAACGCCACTGGCAGGATCCCTACTTCTATTATAATATGTGTATAAAGACTTGACCTATATATTTAGTTATATTGGAGAACTTGTAAACGTATGTTGTTAATCCTGATATGTGATATACTTGAAGCAAGTATGCAATAGAATAAGGTTAAAATTATTTGCTACTCGTGACAATCGCCTTCCCTTAAATTGAGGACGTGACAAGTTGGTATCAGAGCATTAGGTTTTCCTGTGGCTGTCAGAGTAAAGGATTATTTAGTAGGACCTTTAGTATGGGTATGAGTCGGACATATTTATACTTCAGGTGTTGCCGAGGGATTCTATAGGGTTTCAATTTCCTTTTTATTCCAAGTTGCTAAATTTCATAGTATAAAGTTGATTAAATATAGTGGCATCTTAAAAAGTAACTATGAGTTAATTTCTGCCTAAAATTGAAAGGGATGGGCATGTTACGTGTGTTTTACTAAATACCGCAAGTGCACGGCGTAGTTGTAGCTAGTCCGACAAGTACAGGTCGTGTCCCATAGAGAACAATGCCAATTACCAGAATCTCACAAAAAGTGCTATCTAAATCGATATAATTCGATAGGCAAATATTGCAATTAAACAAGTTGAAGTAACCAATTAAGTTAAGCCTAGGGTTAGGGTTCACCACGCTTGTGATACTCAACAACTGACATTTACCCCTAATTGCAATTGTCTAGATTATTGGGGATGGTTTAGCCTAAGTTCATTAGCAATCTCTTTCAAACATTACCAATTGTACCTAAGTTAATCAAATTATCTACTTTTGTGGTTCTTAGCTTAACCTAGGTCCATTAAGCTTCATGCCAACCATAGAATGCAACTAATCGGTTTTCCCGTTCCCATTAATTGATTTAAGCCTAGAGTATCTTAAACTACTTTCGTGATTAAGACAACCCTAATTAACTATTGGATTCCAGTTTTAATCTTCACCTTTCAGTTCATCGATTAAATACCTAATACGTGATAGATTGGTGATCAGGCATTCTATCAACTAATTCATGCATACAATAGTCAATCCAAATCAATCTAGTCCCAATTACAATTAGGGTTTCATAATTCAGGTCATAGGCATAGTATCATTGTATCACAATTGGGTTTATCGAAACCCTAGATAGAATTTACTCACACATAATAAAAATAGAAATCAAGTTCATATTCATTGAGTAATCTATAGTAGTTCAATACAATAGAGAAGGAATAAGAAGAAGTAGAAAGATAGAAGTAGAAGTAGAAGGATAGAACCTGGTGTGTAGATGAATGCAGATAAATTACAACTTCAAAGCAGTAAAATCTACTCTAGAACATCAAAATCCTCAAAGAACTATGTAAAAACCTAATCTAAATATGTTTCCTAAGGTTAAAAAGTGTTTCTCCAATGTTTCCCGCGGTTCCCTTTTGCTTAGCTGCGCACCCCTAAGCACACCCCCTTTCTGGCGGCCAAAAAAACCTAAATTTAACATTTTGTACGGGCCCGAAGCACGGCCGTGTCCCAAGACACGGCTTGGCCGTGCTTCGGGCTGGAATTTGGAGAAGTGCTGCATCATCTGCCCAAAACACGGCCTGGCCATGTTGCAGGCCACCAAGCACGGCCAGGCCGTGCTGCATGCTGTGGTGCTCCTTTCTTCATGATTTTTGACGTGCAGCCTCCTTGCTTCCTCCTCAGCATATCCCAAGTCTTTTAGGGTCTTTCTATGATTGCTTTTCCTTGCTTCTTGGCTTCTTTTTCTCTCCTGCAATCACAAAATGAACCACAGCAGTACCCAGAACAAAATATAGCCAAAAGCATAGAAATATCCACAAGTTACTATGAATTAGGGAACAAAATATGACCAATAAACACTCAAAATTTCCCTTTATCAACTCCCCCATGCTTAAACTTTTGCTTGTCCTCAAGCAAATGACATGCCATAACAGAAGGAAAGGGGAGAAGGATGTAATCAGATTCCACAAGATAGAAAAATGCAATATAAATAACTTTTCACTCAATCCATGTGCACACAATAGATATATGAATAGACAGTAATCAAATAGTCTCTATTCTTCTAAGACCAAACCAGAAATTCTTCTACTATATACCTTTTTCTATTGTGACCACTGGTTGTATGCATCAGACTAATTTTCAAACACTCAAGTAGGCTACCTCATCCTTTAGATCTCCCTATGTTGCCTCACCCTTATTTCTATTTTTCTTAATTTCTTTTATTTCACATCTTCTCTTTTCTTCTTTTCTTTTCTCTTTTTTTTATTATAACAGAAAAATGCTGTGAGTGCATTTTATGCTCCATCTCGCTAAGGTAACAACATCTAGGTACTCATACTAAGGTCTTTTTTGTGCCTTGAAGGAGGTACTCAGAGTGAAAACTTTTTGGGTTTTATATACCCTCATTTTTCACCTCTCCCTACCTTCGCACTCTCATAGTGTGAAAAATCAGCCTAAGCATACAATTTACAGCACAATAGAGAGATATTTTTCGAAAAGTTAGAGGTTTAATGCTAGAAAAGAGAGACTAAAGTAATGGCTACCTATTTCATACCCTATTGTGCATCACATGTTGATGAGCTAAAATCAGCCTATACTACATCAGTCTATCTTGGGAATAGTAACTATGTGATACTGCAATATATA
Organism: Gleditsia sinensis; assembly: GCA_037074535.1. Classification (NCBI taxonomy): domain Eukaryota; kingdom Viridiplantae; phylum Streptophyta; class Magnoliopsida; order Fabales; family Fabaceae; genus Gleditsia; species Gleditsia sinensis. The sequence continues at coordinate 64,170,219 of CM073464.1, forward strand.
CAATACATACATGCAAAGAGAATCTAAATCAACAACCAGACATGACCAGTGCAGATCATAAAGTTAGGCAAAATCAAGTACACTCCCCCATGCTTAAAGCAGAAAATGTCCTCAGTGTCATATGTATTAGAGAAAATAGGCAAAGGGGAGAAGGAACTTACGGAGTCACTGGTCGTCTGGTGGTGGTGGAGGTGGGTTCTGGCCCAGGTGCTAGGTGTACCATGCCTGCATCATACCTTGCATGCTTTGAATAGAGTCGTGCATGGCATGCAGGGTGGCTCTTTGAGAGAGTTGCTCAACCTCTATGCGACTGAGCCGGGAGGAGATGGAATTCAGATCTGCGGAGGGAGCTGATGATGGACTTGCACTGTCAGTAAAATAGGAGTGGGGTGGGGGTGGAAGAGCTATCAGTGGCTCCATGGGAAACTCTTCCTCCTGTGGAGGAATCTCAGCACCCTCTCGGTCCTCCTCAATGGGATAGGTCCAATTTTCCTGATTGGTCACTGCGGTTCTAATAGAGTTGGGGAGGTGAAAAAGTGTATGACCACGAAGATACAACCAGTACTTGGCGTCTTTCTTGACAACTAATTTCATATTTAAACAGGATTCCAAATCAATCCTGTTATTGCCAAGTACTGGTTGCATACCCTGCAAATGAGCCTCAAACCCTAATCCTCTAGCAACAGCAGTAACCAAGCCTCCCATAACAACTTTCCCATTCATGGCCCCACCTACCCTAGACATCTGATGAGCCATGAAGGCTCCAGTATCCACCTTTGTACCATGAATCATGGAGTGTAGAAAATAAAGCTCTCTCTGATTAGTAACCCCATCACTCTCAGCTCTACCAAAAATAGTATGGGCCATAAGTCTCTGTAAATATCTGAAGGTGGGGTTGCAAATAAAAGAGGCTTTTGAACTCGATGCACTGTATTTCCCCTTAATTGCAATTGAGTTCCAAAATATGTTAGAAAGAAAACTTGAGGGTACCGCTCTAGTACCTCCTGGAGATAGGCTAAACAGTGCATTGAATTCAGCTAATGTAAGATTAAAAGTACGGTTAAATAGTCTGAAGTTTACTTGGCCCTGACTGATGTTGGGGTCTCGAAATAAGACTATGTTAATGGAGCTAAAGAACTCCAAGGTGGGTCCGGGATAGGCTGGGTACCGCAGGGATATAAAGGTGTTCCACCCAATCCTGTCAATTAAGTATTGGACGTCATTTAAAAGTTCAAGCCACTCCAAACAAGCCTCATCCATATACCAGGTACTCAGCATTCCCCGTCTAACAAGAGTATCGTATCATGTTCGTTGACTGTCGTTAACAAACATAATACCATACTCGTTTATCTGATGAGGGAGTTGGGGTGGTGGTTGGTTACGTTCTCTACGTGTTTGATGGGACTGGGAGGAAGATGGCCCTGTTCAGGCTCTTTTGGGACCCATGGATAAAAATAATGACAATGAAAAGTAGAGGGTACCAAAGCAGAAAATCCAACCAAATAATCAAATAAGTAAACCAACCAGTAAGTCCAATGCTATCAGAGCTATGAAGGCAAGCAGTTTAGTACAAATCAGAACAATGCAACAAATATGCAATAAGGTTCAGAGTGCAGTAGAGTAGCAGTAAACCAGGGAGTTTATGCCAGCCAAATCAGAATAGAGTGCGCAAAACTTAACAGAACAGAGTAATGCAAGTGGGCATGAAAGCACAAGGTTCAAGTTACTAGCCAAATCAGTGTATTAACGAAGGCAGCCAATAAAATGCAGAATGGAGCATCCAATGAGTAGTTAAAGGCTATCCAAAGTACATGGTTCAATTATCAGCCAGATTCAGAGCAAGAATATATTCAGAGAATAACCAATATTCTGAAACTAGAACCGGAAAGGAATAATCAATGGGAGAAAAACCGGAAAACTTAAACTATTATAAGCAGGAAACTTGAACCACAACTTATCTAAAAACCCAATTCAGCAAAGTGAAGAACCAGTCTAAAAGTCGATCAACAACTCAAAGCATTCTGAATTAGTGTCACAAATAATGGCCAACAGCAATGAATTAAACCAAATGAAATCCTAATCACAGCCAGAACTAAGAGCTTACAGCAAATAAGAGAGTTTATGCAGAAAAATAAAACAGAGGAAGAGAGAGAGAGTACTTGAAGAAGGCGCAGCAGTGGGGAGAGTCAATCTCTCAGCAATAGGAAAGGGAAAAACATGATAATGGGGATGAGGAGAATGGGACAAAATGAAGGGAGAGGGGGATGGGTAGTGGGAGTCGATGGGTATGGGAAAACAGGGGAGGGGGCGCGAAAATGCAAGAATGGGGGAAGGGAGGTGAACTAGGGCACGGATCGAAAAATGGGAAGGGAGGTGAAGAGGGAATAGGAGGAATAAGGGCTTGGGTGAGGGAGATTTGGTGTGGTTTTGGCCGAAGTGGATGAAGGTAGAAGAAGGGGCGAGACACGGCTAGGGTTGGGGGTAAGCACGGGTAAAAGAGGGGGAGAAATTGGGATTTTAAAAGGTGCCTCACCCGCAGAACGGCCATCTCGTGCTTTGGGCGGGCTGGCTGCACGTATTCCCCCCTTTTTTCTAATTACCTGGGGCATGGCCGTGTCCTGGGACACAGCCAGCCCGTGCTCCTAGCGGGTGTGCACCAGTCTTCACATTTTTGCCTGTGTTTGCAGCATGGCTGTGTTGGGGAACATGGGTAGCCCGTGTTGCTGGCTGAAATCCCTCAATTCTTCACATTTAACTTCTTCTTTTGACTCTCTTTAAACACCTTCGCTTCTAACCCTTTTAAACCACTTTGGAAACATTGTAATGGACCTGGAAATCAAAGGAAGGAAAATTTAATAAACTTCAACCTAAAAAATTAGCTAATTAAAGATGAAAACGAAAACTCATAGCAAGAATTCAAACAAAAGAAAACTTTAAAAATCAAAATGTGGGTTGCTTCCCATAAAGCACTTGTTTAAAGTCATTAGCTCGACTCCCTTGCTTCTTAATGGATTGAGGGGGGCTTTGAGAGAGCTTGGGTGGCTCCCTTTTTAACTGGCTGTCCCGTCACAAAATGCTTGAGGCGTTGCCTGTTGACCTTGAAGGATCCAGTGGATTCACTCCACACCTCCACTGCACCATAAGGAAAGACTCGAGTCACTTAGAATGGACCAGACCATCGAGAAAAAAGTTTCCTAGGGAAGAGTCTCAGCCTTGAATTAAACAGCAAGACCCAATCTCCTACTTGAAATTGGCACCTAAGGATGTGCTTATCATGCCATCTTTTTGTTATTTCCTTGTATAACTTGGCATTGTCATAAGCATCAAGCCTCAGCTCATCTAGCTCATTTAGTTGTAGGCATCTCCTCTTTCTAGCAGTTGAAAGGTCAAAATTGATTATTTTGACCACCCAATACGCCTTATGCTCAAGCTCTACCGGCAAATGACAGGGTTTCCCATATATTAACTGAAAGGGTGTGGTCCCTATCAGTGTTTTATAGGCAGTCCTGTAGGCCCATAATGCATCATCGAGTTTGAGAGACCAATCTTTTCTGGCCTTCGAAACAGTCTTCTCCAATATTGCCTTGATCTCCCTATTTGATATCTCCACTTGCCCACTAGTTTGAGGATGGTAGGCTAGAGCCATTTTATGGGTGACTCCATATTTCTTCAAAAGATTTTGGAATTGTTGCTCAGTGAAGTGAGAACCTCCATCACTTATCACGGCTCGGTGCACTCCAAATCTCAGAAAAATTATCCTCTTAAAGAGTTTGGCAACCACTCTAGCATCATTGGTGGGGGATGCTACTGCTTCAACCCACTTAGAAACATAGTCCACAGCCACCAGAATATACTTGTTCCCACATGAAGAAGGAAAGGGACCCATAAAGTCAATGCCCCAAACGTCAAATATTTTAACTTCTAAAATGCTATTCAGGGGCATCTCATTCCTTCTTGATATGTTGCCAACTCTTTGGCACCGGTCACAGGCTTTTACAAAAGTGTGCACATCTTTGAAAAGCGTGGGCCAATAGAAACCAACTTGAAAATTTTTAGCTGTAGTCTTAGAGATGCTGGTATGGCCTCCACAAGGTGAACTATGGAAATGGTATATAACACTGTAAACTTCTTCCTCCCGAATACACCTTCGAAATATGCCATCTACACACCACTTGTATAAGCATGGATCATCCCAATAGTAAGACTTTATGTCAGAGAAGAATTTCTTTCTCTAATGATAGCTCAACCCCTCAGGGAGTATTTTGCATGCAAGAAAATTCACAAAGTCTGCATACCAAGGAGCATCAGCATAAGTAACCATCAGGAGTTGGTCATCGGGAAAGGAATTATCAATAGCCAAATCATCTTTGTCATCTCTCATCAGATCTTGCCTAAGTCTTGAAAGGTGGTCTGCGACCACATTCTATGTCCCTTTCTTATCTCTGATTACAAGATCAAACTCCTGTAGTAAGAGGATCTATCTAATCAGCCTTGGTTTGGCATCCTTCTTATTTAACAGGTACCTGATGGCAGCATGATCTGTGAACACTATGACTTTTGATCCCAGCAGATATTGTTTGAATTTATCAATTGCGAACACTACTACCAAGAGCTCCTTCTCAGTAGTGGAGTAGTTGACTTGAGCTTTGTTGTGTGTTTGTTTTACTAATTACCGCAAGCGCACGGTGTAGCTGTAGCTAGTCCGGCGAGTACGGGTCGTATCCCACAAAGAACAATGTAAACTACTAGAATGATGCAAAATATGCTATCTAGATCGATGTAATTTGATTAGAGAGTGTCACAATTAAACAGATGCAAATAACCAATTAAACAAAGCCTAGGGTTACGGTTCACCACACTTATGATATTCAACATCAATCTTGTACCTCTAATTGCAATTATCAAGGTTAATGGGGATGGTTTAGCCTTAATTAATTAGCAACCTCTTTCAAGCGTTACTAATCGTACCTAGGTTAATCCAATTACCTACTTTCATAGTTCTTAGTTCAACCTAGGTCTATTAAGTTCTATGCCAACCATGGAATACAATTAATCGATTTTCTCGTGTCTATTAATTGATTCATTCCTAGAGAATCTTAAACTACTTTTGTGATTAAGATATCCCTAATTAACTATCAGGTTCAGGTATTAGTTTTCACCTTCCAGTCTGTAACATCCTTAATTTCGTTTCTTTTATTGATAAAGGTACATAAAAAATTTAATTAAGGAAATAAAATTTATTAGACAATATTTTAGATATCTAATAGATGTAACTGAGATTCCGGTGGACGTGCCACCCGAACCAGTGTCCCCGGAAATAGTCGATATAGATGATTAGAACTAATATGTATCTTTGTACAAATGTTTGTAAAATAATGGTGTGTAGTTTGTAAAATAATAGTGTGTATGGAAACTCAGTATTGTATAAATTAAATAAATGTTATATTGAGTTAAGTTGTAACGAGGTAATAACTTCATGGTATTTTAAAAAAAAAATTACATAAATTGAGTTGTTACACAGTCCATCAACTAATATCCTAAGACGTGATAAATATTGGCCAAACATTCATCAACTCCTATAACCAATGCATAATAGCTAATCTTAATTAACCATAGATAACACAATTAGGGTTCCATTAACTCAACCAGCACAATGTATCATCATACCATAAGTGGGTTTACCAAAACCCTAGATCAAAACTACTTAAGGATAATAGAAAGATAAATCAAAGGCATAATCATTAAGTAAATCATCAATATCCAATACAAACCAAGAGAAAGAGTTGGAATAGAGATGAGTGCAGAGATAGAAAGATAAAACCTGGATGGAGAATGAAATACAATGCTGAATTGCAGTCAAATCTAAGTTAAGAACATGAAAGTAAACTCTAATCCTACTCTAAACTTAATCCTAAGGTGTTTCCTAAGCCTAAAATTGAGTAAAAATGAGTCCCCATGCATCTCCTCCCTTTTTGTTGCGTATCCCCTTCGATATATATCAGTTTGGGCGGCCAAAACCCTAAAAAATATGGTGTTCGCAGAACCGCAGCACGGCCGTGTCCCAGGACATGGCCTGGCCGTGCTTTGGGCGGGTTTCTGGGATTTTCTGCAGCTTCTTGTACAGAACACGGCCTGGCCGTGTTGCATGCCACCAAGCACGGCCTGGCCGTGTTGGGGGCTACCATGCTCCTTTCTTGCTGATTTTTGGTGGGCTTCCTCCTTACTTCCTCCTCATCTTGTTCCAAGTCCTTATGGCATTTCTCATGGGTGTTTTCCCTTGCTTCTTGGCCTCTTTGCTCTCCTAAAAACATAAAATAAACCAAAGCAGTATCCAGAGCAAAGCATAACCAAATGCGGGGAAATAATCACAAGTTTACTACCAATTAGGGGATAAAATATAACCATTAAACACTCAAATTTCCCCTTTATCAACTCCCCTATACTTAAACCTTTGCTTGTCCTCAAGCAAATAACATATTATATCAGAAAAGGGGAAAGATGTAATCAGATTCCAGAAGATAGAAAAATGCAATATAGATAATTTGTCACTCAATCTGTGTGCACACAATAGATATATGAATAGACATTTATCATATAGTCTCTATTCTTCTAAAACTAAACCAAAAATTCTTCTATTATATATTTGCTTCTATTGTTACCATTGGTTGTATGCATTAAATTAATTTTTGTACACTCAAGTAGGACACCTCATCCTTTAGATCTCCCTATGTTGCCTTACCCTTATTTCTATTTTATCACTCTTTTTCTCACTCAAACTCTTTTACTTTCCATCATTTTTTTTTCTTTTTCATTTGTTTTTTTTTTCGTTTCTTTTTTTAGAAATATGCAGTGAATGCATTTTATGCTCCATCTTACTAGGGTAAATGCATCTAGGTACTCATACTAAGGCCTTTTTGGTGCCTTGACGGGGTACTCAGAGTGAAAACTTTTTGGAGTGCACATTCCCTCATTTTTCACCTCTCCCTACCTTCACACTCTCATAGTGTTAAAATCAAAAATAGCATACAATTCACAGTACAAAAGAGAGATAATTTTCAAAAAAATTAGATGTTTAATCCTAGAAGAGAGAGACTAAAAATAATAACTACCTATTTCATATCCTATTGTGCATCACATGTTCATGAGCTAAAATCAACCTATATTACGCCAATCTATCTCTAGAATAGCAAACTTTATGATTATAAAATGAAACATGAGATAAAATATTCAACCAGTAAAAACCACAATCCTAAAGTCACTCCCCCATGCTTAAACTTGATATTGTCCTCAATGTCAATATCAATGAAAGTACAAGCAAAGGGAGAAGGAACTTACGTGCTTAATGGTCTTCTGAAAGAGGTAGAGGTAGGTTCTTGCTGAAGTGCCACTTATGCTTTGGGCTAGATGGCCCTTTTCCTCTTTTCTCTTTTCTCTTTTTTTTTTGAAAGATACCTGGGGCACGGCCGTGTCCTGGGACACGGCTTGCTCGTGTTGCTGGCGGGTTTTCTCCAAAAATGCAAGATTTGGCCCGTGCTTGAAGCACAGGCATGATGGAGGACACCGCCTAGCCGTGTTGCTGGCTGGAAACCTTAATTCTTCGAATTTTACCTCAGCTTTTGATTCTCCTTGATTTCCATTAATTTTTAAGCCTTTTATATCACCTTGAGCACATGGGAATGAACCTAAAATACATGAGGAAACACTCATTAAACCTATAACCAAAGAAATCAACCAAAATTGAAGATAAAAACTAAACTAGAAACTAGAAAACAAAACCAAAGGAAACTTTAAAAATTAAAATATGGGTTGCCTCCCACAAAGCGCTTGTTTAAAGTCATTAGCTTGACTCTTTGGCATGCTTTCCACTCATGGAGGCTTGAAGAGAGTTTGAATAACTCTCTTTGCTATCCATTGCCTCTTAGTGTGGTGTATGAGGCTTTTCCTAATAGCCTTCAAAGATCTTTTTGGCTCATTCAATTCTTCCTTTGCTCCATTCAAGCTTTGAGGAGGTGGTTTGGGTTCAAACTTTGTATCTTTCACTTCCTTCTCAATGTCTTGTTTTTCCTCCCCTTGTTTGACATAAACCAAAGAACTCTCCACAGAGCATAACTCAAGTGGGTCAGAAGGAGAAAAATTCATGGCATTATCATTCACATGAGGTTCATTTAAGCCAAACATACAGCATGATCCACTTAGAGATGGGGGTTTCATAGCATCATTCAAATTATACTATACTTTTTCATCCCTTACATTTAAAGAAAGCTTTCCATCTTTTACATTTATATTTGCACCAGCTGTAGCTAGGAAAGGTCTTCCAAGAATGATAGGAATTTTATCGTCTTCCTCCATCTCTAAAATAACAAAATCAATTGGTATATAAAATTTACCTACCTTTAGAGGAACATCCTCTAATATACCTATCGGATACTTGATGGATCGGTTAGCCAAGTGAAGAGAAAGGGTGGTAGCCTTTAAGTCACTCATCTGAAACTTTTTTCAAATTGAAAGAGGCATGAGGCTGACACTTGCTCCAAGGTCACATAGGGCTCTGTCAATCTTCATATCTCCAATGGAGCAAGGAATAGAGAAGCTTCCGGGATACTTAAGCTTTTGAGGAAGCTTATTCTGTATTAATGCACTGGATCTCTCTATTAGTGCCACCACAGCATGCTCTTCAATTTTCCTTTTGTTTAAGAGGATCTCTTTCAGGAACTTTGCATAGGATGGTATTTGGGAGATGGCTTCTAGAAATGAGATATTGATATTAAGCTACTTCAGCACATCCAAAAATCTCCCAAACTGGTTCTCTAACTTGGCCCTAACCAATCTTTGAGGAAAAGGGATTGGTGGCTTGTATGGTTCAGGAGCCACATATTTTGGCTCTTCTTCTTTCTTTTCCTCTTCCTTTGATTCCTTTTCTCTCTTCTTCTCAGATGCAGCTTGAGGTTCATTTTCCTTTACCTCCCCACTTCTCTCAGATTCAGCCAACTGCTTACCACTTCTCAATGTAATAGCATTACAATGGTCTCTGGGGTTCTCAGTTTGGCCTGGAAGTCTTCCAAAGTTCCTATTAGATAGACTTGCTTGTTGTGCTATCTGAGTTTCCAAAATCTTGCTATGAGTAGCAAGCGAGTCTACCTTGGAGGCTAAATCTTTAATAGCCTCATTCATAGAATGGTTCTGGGCTCTGAATTCATCATTCTGCTTCCTCTGTGTGGAGATGAAATTCTCCATCAGAGCCTCCAAATTTGACTTTGGCTGAGGAGGAGGAGGAGGATTAAATGGCCTATGATTTTGAAATCCAGGGGGTTGTCTAAAGTTATTTTGAGGTTGCTGATTTGCATTCAGCTTGTAAGAGAGATTCTGGTGGTTTCTCCAACTTGGATTGTAAGTGTTGCTATAGGGATTGCTTTTCTGATTATCATTCACAAAGTTCATCTGTTCACAATCCTGAGGTGTAGAATTTCCAAGTTGACAATTACTGGCCATATGACCCTTGCAACCACAGATCTCACAAGTAGAAGATGATGAAGAGGAACCAACATTGTTGATGCTTAACTTATCCAACTTCTGAAATAAATCATCAACCTTAGAAGTTAGATGATTGAAAGCATATACTTCATACATACCTGCCGACTTTCTGGTCTGCCTCTCACTAGACCAGGAGTAGTGGTTCTGAGCCATGTCTTCAATCAACTCATAGGCTTCATCAACCGTTTTATTCATTAGTGTTCCTCCAGCTGCAGCATCCACAGACATTCGGGTGCTGTAAACTAGTCCATTGTAGAATATATAGACTATCAACTATTTTTCTAGCCCATGATGTGGGCATACCTTGAGGAACTCCTTGAATCTCTCTTAAGCCTCATATAAGGATTCTCCATCCTTCTGAGCAAATGTAGTAATCTAGTTCCTCAAATGGGCCGTCTTACTTGGCGGGAAATACTTGGCCAGGAAAGCTTGAGAAAGCTGCTGCCAAGTGGTTATAGACCCCGATGGGAGAGAGTGCAACCAAGCCCGGGCTTTGTCCCTTAATGAGAAAGGGAACAACCTCAACCTGATTGCATCTGAGGAGACACCATTCAGCTTCAGGGTGTCGTAGTACTCCAAAAATATAGAGAGGTGGAGATTAGGGTCCTCAGTAGACGACCCTCTAAACTGGTTCTGCTGAACCATCTGCAAGAGAGATGACTTCAGCTCAAAGTTATTAGCTTCTACCACTGGCCTGACTATGCAAGGGTTCAGGCCATGTGTGTCTGGGGCAGTGAAGTCCTTCAGTGACCGGTTATCTCTTTCCTCCATTGTAGCTACTAAATTCTCTTCCTGCTGTCTTCTTCTTAACCTTCGTAGAATGCGTTCAATTTCAGGGTCAAATTCAGCAACGCTATCACACGCTCTTCGCATAAAAGAGAAACATACCTATGAAGGAAGAAAAAAAGCAAAATCAACAAAACAAAATTGTGCAGAAAAATTAAAAAGAAAGATAAACAGAAATTGATCTAGTCTAGCTATTTTGTAAAATATCTAATATTGGCTTTGTTCCCCGGCAACGGCACCAAAAACTTGTTGTGTGTTTGTTTTACTAATTACCGCAAGCCCACGGTGTAGCTGTAGCTAGTCCGGCGAGTACGGGTCGTATCCCACAGAGAACAATGTCAACTACTAGAATGATGCAAAATATGCTATCTAGATCGATGTAATTTGATTAGAGAGTGTCACAATTAAACAGATGTAAATAACCAATTAAACAAAGCCTAGGGTTATGGTTCACCACATTTATGATATTCAACATCAATCTTGTACCTCTAATTGCAATTATCAAGGTTAATGGGGATGGTTTAGCCTTAATTAATTAGCAACCTCTTTCAAGCGTTACTAATCGTATCTAGGTTAATCCAATTACCTACTTTCGTGGTTCTTAGTTCAACCTAGGTCCATTAAGTTCAATGCCAACCATGGAATTCAATTAATCGATTTTCTCGTGCCCATTAATTGATTCATTCCTAGAGAATCTTAAACTACTTTCGTGATTAAGATATCCCTAATTAACTATTAGGTTCAGGTATTAGTTTTCACCTTTCAGTCCATCAACTAATATCCTAAGACGTGATAAATATTGGCCAAACATTCATCAACTCCTATAACCAATGCATAATAGCCAATCTTAATTAACCATAGATAACACAATTAGGGTTCCATTAACTCAATCAGCACAATGTATCATCACACCATAAGTGGGTTTACCAAAACCCTAGATCAAAACTACTCAAGGATAATAGAAAGATAAATCAAAGGCATAATCATTAAGTAAATCATCAATATCCAATACAAACCAAGAGAAAGAGTTGGAATAGAGATGAGTGCAAGATAGAAAGATAAAACCTGGATGGAGAATGAAATACAATGCTGAATTGCTGTCAAATCTAAGCTAAGAACATGAAAGTAAACTCTAATCCTACTCTAAACTTAATCCTAAGGTGTTTCCTAAGCTTAAAATTGAGTAAAAACGAGTCCCCATGCGTCTCCTCCCTTTTTGCTGCGTATCCCCTTCGATATATATCAGTTTGGGCGGCCAAAACCCTAAAAAATACAGTGTCCGCAGACCTGCAGCACGGCCGTCCTTTGGGCGGGTTTCTGGGATTTTCTGCAGCTTCTTGCACAGAACACGGCCTAGCCGTGTTGCATGCCACCAAGCACGGCCTGGCCGTGTTGGGGGCTGCCATGCTCCTTTCTTACTGATTTTTGGTGGGCTTCCTCCTCATCTTGTTCTAAGTCGATATGGCACTTCTCATGGGTGTTTTCCCTTATTTCTTGGCCTCTTTGCTCTCCTAAAAACATAAAACAAACCAAAGCAGTATCCAAAGCAAAGCATAACCAAATGCGGGGAAATAATCACAAGTTTACTACTAATTAGGGGATAAAATATGACCATTAAACACTCAAATTTCCCCTTTATCAAGCTTCATCTAGTGTCCTACTAGCATAGTAGATGACATAAGGCTTTTTGTCTCTTCGTTGCCCAAGTACAGCTGTCACGGCATAGTCACTTGCATCGCACATAATTTTGAAGGGAAGGCTCCAATCAGGAGGTTGGATGATGGGTGCAGATATAAGCGCATCCTTCAACCTGTAAAAAGAACACAAACAATCATTATCAAATACAAATGGGACATCTTTAACAAGTAAATTAGTTAAGGGTTTAGAGATTTTTGAGAAGTCTTGGATGAATCTTCTGTAGAAGCCCTCATGCCCAAGAAAACTCCTCACTTCCTTAATGTTTGATGGTGGTGGCATAGTCTGAATCGCCTCTATCTTTGTCTTATCCACCTCTATCCCCCTTTCGGACACCAAGTGTCCCAGAACTATTCCTTCTCTCACCATAAAGTGGCATTTCTCCCAATTCAGTACCAAGTTGACTTCCTCACATCTCTTAAGTACCTGTGTCAAATTTTTCAAACAGTCATCAAATGAGGTACCATAGACAGAAAAGTCATCCATAAACACTTCCATTATTTCCTCAATAAAATCAGAGAAAATAACCATCATATATCTCTAGAAAGTGGCTGGTGCGTTACACAATCCGAATGGCATCCTTCTATATGCAAAGGTGCCATAGGGACATGTGAACGTGGTCTTCTCTTGGTCGTCTGGATGGATAGGGATCTGAAAGAATCCAGAGTATCCATCCAGATAACAGAAGTGCAAATGTTTAGCCAATCTTTCCAATAATTGATCAATAAAAGGCAAAGGGAAGTGATCCTTACGAGTGGATTTATTTAATTTTCTATAGTCAATACACATGCGCCAACCCGTAACAGCTCTAGTAGGGATCAATTCATCATTATCATTTCTAACAACAGTCATACCTCCCCTTTTAGGAACCACATGAACATGACTTACCCATTCACTATCTGAGATAGGATAGATAATACCTGCATCAAGCAATTTAAGTATTTTCTTCTTGACTACCTCTTTCATGTTGGGGTTGAGTCTCCTCTGGTGTTCCCTGGAAGGTTTATGATCATTGTCAATTATTATACGATGCATACAAACAGATGGACTAATCCCTTTTATATCATCTATACTATATCCAATCACCTTCTTAAATTTCCTAAGTACATCAAGCAACTTACCAATTTCATCAGTATTTAGATCAGCATTCACTATGACTGGACATAAAGAGTTAGGGTCTAGAAATTCATACCTAAGATTAGAGGGAAGAGGTTTTAGTTCTACCTTAGGTGTTTTGCCTTCCTCTATATTAGTTGATTTTTGATTGTGGTCTTGCTCCAGCTTTTCAACTTTCACTTCTGAGGTGAGTTTAGGACTCTCATCAAGTAATCTAGTGTAGGCATCAGCTTCTACCTGTTCATCACAAGAAACAAAACTATCCAAAACGAAAAGTTCAAGTGGATCAGTAGGGCATAAACTCATTGCATTATCAACAATATTTTGTTCAATTGTATCAACCATGCAACAAGTATCACCTAAGGATGGACATTTCATAGCATCATTAAGATTAAATTCAATCTTTTCATCCCCTATATTCAGGGAAAGCTTTCCATCCTTAACATTAATAATGGCACCTGCAGTGGCTAGGAAAGGTCTTCCCAGAATGATGGGGATTTGACTATCTTCCTCCATCTCTAATACCACAAAGTCAATAGGTATGAAAAACTTACCTACCTTTAGAGGCATATCCTTTAATATACCTACTGGGTGAGTAACGGATTGGTCCGCTAACTGGAGAGAAATAGTGGTAGGTTTCAGATCTCCCATCTGGAGCTTCTTGCAAATGGACAGTGGCATAAGGCTTACACTTGCTCTGAGATCACATAAGGCTTTAGTGATCTACACATCTCCAATAGAACAAGGTATTGAGAAGCTCCCAAGATCCTTGAGTTTAGGAGGCAGTTTATTTTGAATCAGGGCACTGCACTCTTCAGTCAATGCCACAGTGGCATATTCCTCAATCTTCCTCTTATTAGAGAGGATTTCCTTTTGAAATTTGGCATATGAAGGCATTTGAGATACATTTTCCAAGAATGGAATGTTGATGTGCAACTTTTTCAGCACATCCAAAAACTTTCCATACTGTTTCTCTAACTTAGCCTTGGCTAGTCTCTGAGGGAAGGGAACTGGTGACTTATATGGTTTTGGAGCCACATAATCAGGCTCATTTATTTCCTTCCTTCCACTAACTGGCTTTTCTTCTTCATTCACTGGCTCAGGCACATCCCTTTTCTCAACTTTTTTTTCATCCTCCTTTTCCACTGGTTCACCTAATTGTTTACCACTTCTCAAAGTGATAGCTTTACAGTGTTCTCTAGGGTTCTTAGGTTGACCAGGGAACTTACCAAAATTTCTGGTTGAAGAGCTCGTTTGCTGTGCTATTTGAGTCTCCAGCATCTTATTATGGGTAGCAAGTGAATCCACTTTAGAAGCCAAGTCTTTAATTACTTCATTCATACTGTGATTCTGAGCTCTAAACTCCTCATTCTGCTTGCTTTGTGTGGAGATGAAATTCTCCATTAGAGCCTCCAGATTTGAATTTGGTTGAGGAGGATTGTATGGCCTTGGATTCTGGAAGCCTGAAGGTTGTCTGAAATTATTCTGGGGCTACTGACCAACATTTGGCTTATATGAAAGGTTAGGGTGGTTTCTCTAGCCAGGATTGTAAGTATTGCTATATGGGTTGTTCCTTTGATTGTTCACAAAATTAACCTGCTCACAATCCTAAACTGTAGAACTCCCAAGCTGACACTCGTTGGCTACATGGCCAACACCTCCACAGATCTCACAGGATGCAGAAGAAGAAGGTGATCCAACAACATTGATGCTCAGTTTATCCAGTTTCTGAAATAAAGCATCAACCTTAGAAGTTAGATGATTGAAAGCATCTACTTCATACATACCTGTCGGCTTTCTGGTCTGCCTCTCACTAGACCAGGAGTAGTGGTTCTGAGCCATGTCTTCAATCAACTCATAGGCTTCATCAATCGTTTTGTTCATTAGTGCTCCTCCAGCTGTAGCATCCACATACATCCGGGTGCTGTAAACTAGTCCATTGTAGAATGTATGGACTATTAATCATTTTTCCAGCCCATGATGTGGGCATGCCCTGAGGAGCTCCTTGAATCTCTCCCAAGCCTCATATAAGGATTCTCCATCCTTCTGAGCAAATGTAGTAATCTGGTTCCTCAGATGGGCCGTCTTACTTGGCGAGAAATACTTGGCCAGGAAAGTTTGAGAAAGCTGCTGCCAAGTGGTAATGGACCTCGATGAGAGAAAGTGCAGCCAAGCTCGTGCCTTATCCCTCAATGAGAAAGGGAACAACCTCAACCTGATTGCATTTGATGAGACACCATTCAGCTTCAGGGTGTCACAGTACTCCAAGAATACAGAGAGATGGAGGTTAGGGTCTTCAGTAGGTGACCCTCCAAACTGGTTCTGCTGAACCATCTGCAAGAGAGATGGCTTCAGCTCAAAGTTATTAGCTTCTACCACTGGCCTGACTATGCTGGGGTTCAGGCCATGTGTGTTTGGGGCAGTGAAGTCCTTCAGCGACTGGTTATCTCTTTCCCCCATTGTAGCTGCTAAATTCTCTTCCTGTTGTCTTCTTCTTAACCTTCGCAGAGTGCGTTCAATTTCAGGGTCAAATTCAGCAACGCTATCACGTGCTCTTCTAATAAAAGAGAAACACACCTATGAAGGAAGAAAAGAAGCAAAATCAGCAAAAGAAAATTGTGCAGAAAAATTAAAAAGAAAAATAAACAGAAATTGATCTAGTCTAGTTATTTTGTAAAATATCTAATATTGGCTTTGTTCCCCGGCAATGGCGCCAAAAACTTGTTACGTGTGTTTTCCTAAATACCATAAGTGCACGGCGTAGCTGTAGCTAGTCCGGCAAGTACGGGTCGTGTCCCACAGAGAACAATGCCAATTACCAGAATCTCACAAAAAGTCCTATCTAAATCGATATAATTCGATGGGCAAATATTCATTGAGTAATCCATAGTAGTTCAATACAATAGAGAAGGAATAAGAAGAAGTATAAAGATAGAAGTAGAAGTAGAAGGATAGAACCTGGTGTGTAGATGAATGCAGATAAATTACAACTTCAAAGTAGTAAAATCTACTCTAGAACATCAAAATCCTCAAAGAACTATGTAAAAACCTAATCTAAATATGTTTCCTAAGGCTAGAAAGTGTTTCTCCAATGTTTCCTGCGGTTCCCTTTTGCTTAGCTGCGCACCCCTAAGCACACCCCCTTTCTGGCGGCCAAAAAAACCTAAATTTAACGTTCTGTATGGGCCCGAAGCACGGCCGTGCTTCAGGCTGGAATTTGGGGAAGCGCTGCATCATCTGCCCAGAACATGGCCTGGCTGTGTTGCAGGCCACCAAGCACGGCCAAGCCTTGCTGCATGCTGTGGTGCTCCTTTCTTCATGATGTTTTACGTGCAGCCTCCTTGCTTCCTCCTCAGCATATCCCATGTCTTTTAAGGTCTTTCTATGACTGTTTTTCCTTGCTTCTTGGCTTCTTTTGCTCTCCTGCAATCACAAAATGAACCACAACAGTACCCAGAACAAAATATAGCCAAAAGCATAGAAATATCCACAAGTTACTACGAATTAGGGGACAAAATATGACCAATAAACACTCAAAATTCCCCTTTATCAGGGCATGCTAGAGAATTTTAAGAATGGAGATAGATGCCAAATATGACAGTTTCTGAATGTGATATCTGTTTTACCTGATTATCTTGATATGGTAGACTTTGATGTGATATTGGAATGGATTGATTGGCATCATGCCATGCCATTTTAGACTATCACCTTAAGGTGATTAAATTCAATATTCATAAAAAATCTTCTTTCTTTATATAAGGAGACTGTAGTGAGGTACCTAGTAATCTAATCTCTACTTTAACATCTTATAAGTGTTTACAAAAAGGTGCTAAGGATATTTGGCAGTGGTGAGAGATATTGATATAAAGTATACCAGTGTAAATCAAATTTCAGTAGTTAGAGAATTTTCTAATGTATTCCCTAAGGAATTGCCAAGGATACTCTCGGAACGAGAAATTGAGTTTGGTATTGATTTACTTCCTGGAACCCAACTAGTGTCTATATCTCCATATAGAATAGAATTGACTAAATTCAAGGAGATGAAGAATTAGTTACAAAACTTGTTAGACAAGGGATTTATATGTCCTAGTACTCTTCTTAAGGTGCTTTAGTCCTATTTGTGAAAAAGAAGGATGGATCACTGCGATTATGTATAGATTACAGATAATTGAATAAAGTGACAATGTGTAATAAATACCCATTACCTCATATAGATGATCTATTCAAACAGTTACAAGGTGCTCAACATTTTTCAAAAATTGAATTAATTTGAGATCATCAATTAAGGATAAGGAAAAAGGATATTCTAAAAACAGCTTTCACGACTCGGTATGAGCACTATGAGTTCTTAGTGATGTCATTTGGTTTGACAAATGCCCTAGTTGCATTTATGGAATTTATGAATATAATACTTAAAACCATTCTTGGATTAACTTGTTATTGTATTTATTGATGATATACTAATATATTCTAATTTCAAAGGATCATAAGCAACATTTGCGGATAGTTTGACAAACTCAAAGGGAACATCAGCTATATGCTAAACATTCAAAATGTGAATTCTGGCTTACTTGTATTACTTTCTTAGGGCATGTGGTTAACAAGGATAGTATTTAAGTAGATCCTAAAAAAGTAAAAGCGGTATAGCAATGTCCACATCTCACTACAACTATAGATGAAAATCCGAGTCTAACTTGCGCTTTCCACAGTTGTTTGTCTTCTAATCTATTTAAGCCATAGTTAGATCAGGTACATGAACAAATTCTTGTAAAGCATCAATCAACTCCTCAGCATTTGAAGTTAAGATGAAAATTCATCATACTGAGTGTGAGATAAACCTTTGTTTCACAGATTGATCAAGAAAAGACAACAGACCATCAAAGAAATGGTTAACATTTAACAAATCTATCGGTTTGTGATGGATATTCAGTTGTGCCTAGGAGACAACTTGAAAAATTTGTTCTAAAGTACTAAAACCCCCTAGTAAGGCAATAAAAGCATTAGCATTGCTCATCATTCTAGTCATGCGCTCATGCATGGAGGCTACCCTAAATTCTTCTCCAACTATTTTTCCTATGATGTTTGATGTAGCTAGAGCTGTAGGAATAATACCTAAAACTTGACATCCTCCTATATGTGTAGCTATAGATACACATCCCATTAACCCACGGTTACCTCCACTATAGACTAAATAAATTTTTCTCTTGGCCAGCATCATACCCAGATTTTGTGCTACTTTAACATACTCTCTATTTTTTCCAGGACTGGAACCACAAAAGACACAAATATTTCAAAAATGATGGAATGCGGTTCCCTCCATAATTGCACTCACCCTAACATTGAGTATAAAGGTAAAGATACTAAAGTATGCAATTATAGAACTCAGAGAAAGCCATACTTATAATAACGATGCAAATAGGCTGAGTATTATTAGAACAACTAAGTGAATGACTAGTGGATATAAGCTAAATTGAAGGAAAATTTAAAAAATGACGGCACACATGCATATGTATAGTAGTTGTGACTGTGACCTATATTAAGCATATAAAGATAATAAGATTAAGGTATCACCAAGAATTTTCTTTTCCTTGTTATCCTTAATGAAGCATTGATGTCTTGATTTTTATAGAAAAGTTGTAAGTGATAGGTATCATTGAAGAAAAATGAGAGTGAAAATACAAACCAGTTAATTATTGAAAAGAGACAATCAAATAATTTTTTTTTTCTCAATGTTCTTACTTGTCGATTATCGGTAATATTAAGTTAACTAGCTATTTTGAAATTTTTTAATTTAGACGGGTTATTTTACAATTGATGGATTACATTTGTTTTGAAGCAACTAACTGCATCCTACTACTTAACTATGTGCTCTTTGTTTTTAACAAACTTTTATAAGTTCAGAAATAATTCTTTTCCATGTGCTATTCTACCACTGAATAACAGTAGTTTTGAATTAGATTTTGACGCATATATTCATAACTTGCGCCACCAATTTTTGCCGAAATAGCAGTTAAGTTATGTTTATAGTTTTTCAACAATTACTACCACCGATTTTAATTTTCTTCAATGCTTTGTCCAAATTTTTGAATTTCTATTTTGGCACTGTTCTCTATTATACTTTTCGTTTGTTCTACTGCATTCTCCCTCATTAATGTTTGGCATTAAATGCAAGGTTCTTTTCTCTCTTTACAAGGAAAGTTAATTTCTTTTCTTTAAAACTCAATTATTATGGTGTCCAAAAGGTTAGTAGGTTGAAGTAATAAATAATATTTTGAGAACCATGTTCGAAAATAATGTAAAGCGATCAATGTATTTATGTTAAGGGTTTATACCATGCTAAGTTGAGTCTAGTATCTAGGATGTGAATAATTGTTGATGAAGGAGATTTCAGAAAAAACAATAAATTGTGAATATGGATAACCCAAGGCAATAAGGATATACTGATAAATGAAAGAATTGTACTAGTATAATGGTAAAAAGAATATACAAGCAGTATTTCTTTTGTTGTTCGGTGTGTCAGCAAGTAAAAATGGAATATTTTATTTAAGGAGAGCTATTCAAGAAGCCTAAGGATCTTTGTTAGATTATAGTATAGTTGATAGTAAATCTAAATGATGTGTTTACACATTAGAAATTATGCTTCATATATCTGTATATAATTTTAGTGAAAGTTAGGAGAAGTTATTTATCTTTAGTTGAACTTGCCATATCAGTAATTATCAAGCCAATATACAAATGACACCATTTGAGGTTTTACATGAAACATCGTAGGTCTCATAATAGGCGAGTGAATTAAGTAAAGTTAAACTTTTGGAATAACATACAATAGATAGAATATGACTAACTTAAATTGATGATGCTAGTTTGGAGAGCATGTTTCAAGCATATGTCTTCGAGTTTGGTGGAAGATCCATAAGCAAAATTTGCCTATAATAAAATGATATTGGATGACTTAAAGCTTTATGTAAGAGGTGTTACAAACTTTCTGTTAAATGATTTAGTGAGGTCAGACTTATTGTAAGATGTCGTTGATAAAGTGAAATTGATTAGGAAAGAATACAAGCAACTTAATACAAGACAAAAGTATATAAGGACCGTGAATGTTGAGCACTAGAAATTATTAGTTGGTAATCAAATATTCTTCAAGAACTTATGGTTGAAGAAAATTCCTATGATTAAGGTTATATGGCAAAATTACTAAAGTGAAGAGACTTCTTAGAAAGTAAAGATGATATACAAAAGGGATATCCCCAATAGCTTGAGTAGTGAAGTTAATAACTGTAATTTATACATTGGCTTCATTCCCTACTTGTGACAGGATGGTTTAAAATCTGGGGATCGAATTTCTTAAGGAGAGAGGAATGTAATATCCGGTAATTTTTAAATAATAATGTTTTTCTATAAAAAAAATATACTTTTATTTTTTAAAAAATTATTATGTTTTTCTAAAAGAAACTATACTTTTAATTAAAATGATTTTTTTTTGCTTAAAATAATTGTATTTATCTCAAATAATTTTTTTATTTTATTTTTAGAAATATTCTTTCTTTTTTTATGCATAAAGATATTTATTTTGTGATTTGTTTTATTAAAATTTTTATCAGGAAAAGTCATGATTTAAGAGTGCAACTAAAGTTTTGCAGTAATATAAATTTTTAAAAATTTTTGGGATACTTTAGGATGAAAACAATAATTATATGTATATAATTAAAGAATACATTTTAAATATTTAATTATTAAATAATATTAAGTAACAAAAAGAGAAAAAGGGGAGAAAGAAAACGTGAAGGAGTAGAGCACGGTAGAAGGTGGAAATTTTTCTCCTATTTACTTTTTCTCTCTAAGTTCTACCTTCTCTATAAGATTTTTTTCAATATATACATTCAATTTAGATACCAGAAGAACTGTTGGACTCTTGGCGACAAGAGCTTCAAAACCCACTGATCAATTTCACTGGAAACTCGTCGAAAGTTCGCCGAAAATGATGAACAGTAACCACGAGGTAAAGTTTAGGATTTTAAAATTTCTTGGTGTTTTCTAGTGATTTTGGCCATAGAATCATGTTTAAGAGGTAGAATAATCCTTATATGCAAAAACTTTTAGTTGGATAGCATGATTTGAAATATTAAATCATAAAAAATTTCTCATATGAATAGTTTTTCTGCCAGCATTAATAATACTGTGAAACAATGTTTTAGCCCTGCATGAATAGTGATTTTGCCTCCGATGTGAATAGTTTTTTCTAACAATGAACAGTACCCATTAGTTGACCAAGTTCTCGAAGTCATTTCTTATGTTTTTGGACCCTCTAGACTTATTTTTTAGGTTTATTTAGTCAAATTTAGATTGAAAAATATATTTTGGGGCTGTCCAACCTAGAGCCTTACCTTATTAGTAGATAATTTTTTCTATGAATTACCCTATGCTCTTCTTGAAATTTAAATGTATAATTGATTATATTTACAAGTTATTTATACTTTTATATGTATCTAAATTGGATTAAATTATCTGAATTGTTTACAATATGATATATAGTGCAAGAAGAGTATGGTTTTGAAAATAGATTTTTGAACTCATTGAATATGTGATTTTAAATGTATTTCTCATTTTATGGTAAAGAAAATATATTGTGTATGTGGCATTGATATATAAAGCTATAAGATTGCCTTGGAAACATGTATGTATATGTGATTATCCTGATTGGAAAGTTTCTGATAGAAGAATTGTACTGAGACTGAAAATTTTAAATTTATACTGAAACTTCTATTTTGAATGATATGGCATATGGAAAATATGATTTCTATGGAGGAATTCTATTGGAAACATTTTTTGCTAACAACAAGTAATGTTAACTCTGATGCACCTTAATACCTCAGCTAGTATGGGTGGTGCTAGCCTTGTGTGACGACCAACACATGAGATATGTGTCACAACCCTAATTTTAAGGCACGAGAAATCCATATACTATACACATATATTTTCCATAAATGTACATAATGCCATTCTTTATCATATAAACCAATACATATAAGTTCCCATACACATATACAATATACAGTTTACGTCTATAAACACTAGAGTAACAGTAGAAGCAAGGATCCTGCCTGTGACGTTCAGAGCAACTCTAGAGTACAAATATTTTACAATTATAAAACATTGAGAGCTTAGAAACAATGTAGGCTCACCACTGGAGTACGACCTCTAGTCGATCACGTGACTGTTGGACCAAACTCTGTGTCTTTATCTGAAAAATAGATCCACATCGTGTAGTGAGTTTTACAACTCAGTGAGCAGATAACACCTCCTATAACCTCTTAGGTCAACATATGGATGTACTTTTCATTTCAAAGTTTCTCATATTGAAAAGTTACATTCAGGAGTACATTCATATGGGACCCGTATTTCAAAACATCTCAGTTCAAATCACATACAAATATCTGTAACCACATATGATACAAATTGATCTTAAATCGAATTTGATATGCAATAAAAATCAATTCTTTTATATAATGCTTAAGTATGTCATAACTTTCAATATACTCAATAGATAAACATGGAATGTGAGTTCATCACCCTTCTGTCTCCTCACATTACCATAGTCACAATCACAATAGGTAATCAGGGAATGTGAGTTCATCACCCTACTGCCTCCTCACATTACCACTAGCTACAACTTTAATAGATCAACAGAGAATGTGAGTTCATCACCCTTCTGCCTCCTCACATTATCACTGTCATCATCACAATAGGTAATTAGGGAATGTGAGTTCATCACCCTACTGCCTCCTCACATTACCACTAATACCACCTTCACAATACCGTCTCAAGCCATATAATCCTGTCATTTCTCATCAATACATATATATATATATATATATTTATATGAATATATAAACATGTATAAAAGTGCATATCCATCATATGCAATGCATCATTATCAAACAATTTGCCATACAATCATATTCGGCAACTTATCACTTTACATATCATTCAAAACAGAGCTTTCAGTCTCAGTACAAAATCTTTTATTATAAATTTTCCAATCAGAGAAATCATATAATCATGCCCATATCTGAGGCAAACATAAAATTGTAAAATCAATGTCATATGCATATCATATTTTCTTTGCCATGTAATGCGAAATGCATTTAGAAATAACGTATTCAAAGCATTTCAAAATATATTTCAAAAATCATACTCTTCTTGAACTAGATATCATTTCTCAATCATTTCAAATATTCCAAACAATTTCAGAAACATATGAACATATAAATAACATGTAATCATACTCATTATCCATGTAAAGTTCAAGAAGAGTAAAAAACATGCTATAGGAAGAATCATCTACTCACAGTGTAATGGCTCCAAATTTGACAGCCCTAAAATGCACTTTTCTAGTCTGAATTTAACCAAATAAGCTTAAAAAACGTGTCCGGAGGGTCCAAAAACCTTAAATGAGCTCGGGTACTGTTCATCGCCGAAAAATACTATTCACGCTAGAAATCACTATTCACCGCCACTATTCATTGCCGAAAAATACTATTCACCATCACAAAATTTTTTACCGAATCAACAAAACGAATTCATATCCTAATATTTATCTAGTTTCTAAATCCATCTACGGAGTCAGATTTCTAATTAGAAGTCTCTAAGTAAGGTTTTTCAAAACTTACCTTTTACCGAGATTTTCTACTTCAGATCTACGACGATTCAACGGTTGATTTGAAAACCTGATCGGTCAAAACTGAAGTACTCTTCGTCCTGAATCCAATAACACTTTCAGTTTTACAATCGGAAGCCCATAAGCATTCCAAATTAAAAGAAAAAGTTGGACATTACTATTCACTCACTATTCATTACTATGCATCTTTCCGATTTTATTTTTTTTTCGTTCAAGTGATACTCCCCGGCTTCCGTTTTATCAGCTTTTTTTAAAAAATATAATAATAATTATTAAATAATTAATAATAGGATTTTCTTTTATAAAAATTCATATAAATTCCGTTTTTTACCATAAAATATCCTAAAAATTTCTAAAAATTTCCATTATCATAAATCTTTAGTTAAACTCTTAAATCATTATTTTTCTTGATAAAAATCATAATAAAACAATTTTGAAACAAATATCTTTATTCATATTTAAAGAAAGAATATTTCTAAAAATACCATAAAAATTCATTAGAGGCCGGTATAATTATTTTAAGCAACACAATACTTCTTTTACTTAAAAGTCCACTTACTTTTAACAAATCATAATCATTTCTACATAAATAAAAATATATTTGCTTATAGTGCGCCAAAACATAAATTCTCATATTTCTTTTGTAATTCTTTAATCCATGTAATAAATAAACTTATTTTCACCGGTTCTTATCTCTATTTTCAAAATTCTCTCTTTTATTCTAAATTTCCTTTAATTTGAATTTTCGTTAAATTTTACGGTTATTACAATATGATATGTAAAGAAGAGTGAGATACCTCCTATTTGGGCGAGATGCTGAGTATATGATATGTGATTTGCCTTCTTTTGTTATGTGCTTAGAAAATTGTCCATATTAGAGTCTCTTCTCGTGTCCTTTTGAATAGTAATAAGGCAAACCTTAGCTAAGATGCTGAATTTAGGCAAATCCTACACCACCAAAGTACGGAAGGGCTTGAACTCCGATATGGTGGTTATGATATGGGATCCTCCTAATATTTTCATGTAAAATATTTTGATGCATAACAATATTTGTTTAATGATCATACAGTATAGTATATGGTTTTAGATATCTGAATATCCTTTGTTTAGAAAATATTTGAAATGCGAGTCTCATGTGGATATACTTTTGAACTGTATTTTCTATGTGACAAATTTTAAAATATGAGTACATCCATATGTTGACCTAAGAGGTCATAGGAGGTATTATCTGTTCACTGAGTTGTCAAACTCACTACACGATACTTACATTTTTTTTTCAGATAAGGATATAGAGTTTGATCCTGCAGCTACATGATCAATTTAGGTGTTATACTCTCTGGGTAAACCTACGTTGCTTTCAAGGCTCATAGTGTTTAAATTATTTTGTATTTGTATTCTAGAGTATGCTCTGAATGCCACAGGCAGGATCCCTACTTCTACTATAATATGTGTATAAAGACTTTTGTATATTTGGTTATATTGGAGAACTTGTAAACGTATGTTGTTAATCCTGATATGTGACATACTTGAAGCAAGTATGCAATAGAATAAGGTTAAAGTTATCTGCTACTCATGACAATCGCGTTCCCTTAAATTGGGAGCGTAACAATATTGACCTTAATAAACCTCTGTTATGGGAGCAATGCTGTGTTTAGATAATGGAGAAGCTATAAGTGCCCAATTTATATATAAGCATGTTTCTAAGTTACGTCATAAATTTGGGCATTTCCTTACCTATCTTGACTGTAACTAGGTTGAAAAACATATTCAAGAAATGTTGGGACAGCAAGAGACACTACAACAAAATGAAGTTTCGGTAGCAACTTATCAAAGTCACCACTGAAAGACAAACTTTTAGTGGTGACCTATAAAAGGTTACCATTGAAAGGTGACCAACTTTCAGTGACAATCTTGGATTGTCAACACTAAAATTGGTACCAAACAGTTTTCAGTGGCAACCATAGGGGTCGCCATTGAATGTAAAGTAAAAAACAATTATACAATACATGGTTTTTTTTGTTGAGAATAGTCACTTAACACTTAAACAATATGAAAGCTTCCTTTACATTGAGAAAAACAAGGTTTCCCCTGCTTCACACCAATAGCTTGCAACAAGTGGTTGGTTTGCATTGAAAAATGCAAGGTTTCCCTTGCTTCACACCATGAGTTGCCCTTGACAAGGTTTCCCTTACTTCACACTTAAATATGCAAGGAACCTAAATGGAAACTCCTCCTCCACCATGTGCGTCTTTTTATGAGATTGTATACCTCTATCACAAGTTAGCTTTCGAAATGTGGTTTGGTTCTCTAAAATTTACTTAAATAACTCCGAGTGTGGTTTGATTCTCCAAAAGTAGTATTGTTTGGCTGTTAGTATGTTAAGAAAATTTAGGGATTTAGGGTTTCCACAGCAAAATGTAAATTATATGCATAAACATGAAGGGAACTAATTTAATTAATTTGATTAAGTTAGATTGTTGTTAGTGTGTAATTCGAGTAACTCTAACACGACAATTTAGATATATGCATTTCAAACGTTAAGACAGTGAGAGTATCCCTGGCTATTTTGTCCCAGCAGTATTGAAATAACACAAATAGATTAACAAAATGAATAATAGAGAATCCATAAGAATTTTGTGCAAACCAATTTTAGAAAAAGGTGTGAAATGATTGTGTGTTCAATGTTCATGTTTGTATTATGAAATTTTAAAAGCAGAACTAGTTGGTATCCTTAATTTATTTTTCTTTTATGGCAAGTAAACGAGGCAAAAGCCCAAAAAAGAAAAACAAACTACAATTTAACTAGACAAGGTATAGAAGCCAAGAAAAATCAGAATCTACAAAAGAATTTAACTAAGGAGAATGTGCATCAAACATATATAAACCATGACCAAGCCCAGCAATAAGATTTGCAAAGCCATATGCACTTCTATTATCCTCCCTGTAGATCGAGAGAAGGAAAACTCCTAACTTCTATTAATCAACATTTTTAAAAATTTGAGAGCTTAGGAATCGCTTACTGCTTCACCATTATTCTTGCTCACAAAAGCAATAACAGCCGCTGAATCACTTTTAACAAGAAGTTGTTTTATGACCATATTTTAGGCCATTTGCAGACCTATCACCATGGCTTTAACCTCAGTGTGAAAGGCTGAAGAAAAACCTATATTGTACGTAAATCCTTTACACCAAGCACCTTTATCATCCTTAAAATTCTCCACATTTAACCATTGAAGAGTTGGCTCTTCAAATGCTAAAGCGCACCTTTATCATCCTTAAAATCCTCCACAACTAACCATTGAAGAGTTGGCTCTTTAAATGCTGAAGCTAAATTCAGTAAACATCTTGCTTACTAATTTTATTAGCCCATCATAATTAATGTCTTTTGAATGTTACTTTATAATGACAACAATTTAAATTACTCAGCCAATGGTTTGACTTAATTATATTTAATTATATGGCCCTACAACAACTATATTATTTGATTTGGAAGATATCATTTGAAGATTTCACATAATCATGATGCATAAATAGAGTCCTTGTGTTTATAATAAGAGTGAATTTTTTTCTAATGTATTTATTTCTATTTTATCTAATTAATAGTTAATGTATAAGAAATATCATCTAGAAGATTACAACTATTCTCAAACAAGTATAAAAAGCTCTTAGTGAAGCTCATAGGTAAGCTTCACAATTTTTAAGAGATTTTCTTACAGTAGGTAATCTCATTGTTTATATTTATGTGTCATGGGAATTTTTGAGGTGTAATCTTTATTTAACTTGTTTACAAAATTAACTCTTGATGCAAATTGAAATTCTTTCAATTTGGCTGATGACCATTATCACTCTAATTAAATTTTGATTGAAATTATAAATATGATGATATTTTCTCTGTTTAGAATATTCAAGGATGCATTCATTAGCAACATTAACATTCCTCAAACATTTATTTCTTTATCCCATTTAGACAAAGATGCATATGCATAGTTCCACACATAAATGAAAATTCCTCACAAACTTGCTAATGAAACCGTTTGTCTTGTACTCACTATTTCAATGTGACTGATCACCACTTCATTTTACTTGAAATAAATATAATGGCACTTTTGTGCATCTATGCTCTGCTAATGATATAAAAATTTTGACCCCTCTTGTTGGTAAAATAGAATTTTAAATTTGCTAGTGCTTGGAAAAATAGCATTGTTGCTTGTGCTTGGCATCCAATAGTTAAAATAATTGATGTGCCTAAGCATTGTTTTTAAATTAGCTTCTTATTTATGCAAATGCAAAATAACTATAATTTCAAATTAGTGTAACTATACTCCACCAATCATATAAAAAAAACTTCCCCTGTTTAATGGAAAAATATCACTTTATATTATATTTTACCTTTGAATATTATGGATCATTAACTACAAGAGATGATCATTGTTGCTCTTGCTTGGCTTACCCTGGTCAAAACAGTTTGATGTTCTGGAGCATTATTTTTATATTAGCTTATTATTTGTAGAAATGCAAAAAGGATATAAAGTCAACTAGTTGAAAGCCTTTTTTGTAGTGGACTTAAGAAAGAAAAACTAAGGTTTATGATTATAAATGATACAAATTGTCTGTTACATAATTTAAACATCTTATTTCGTAAGCAGTTTCCAGGATATATCAAATTATCTTTGAAGCTGAACTTTTTTGTTGTGCTTCTCATTTTATTTGTTACTTGCTTTTGTACTACTATTTTCACTTTTTTAGTTTGGCTTGGAGAAAATTTTGAATTGATGGAAATTATGTCTCATGCACCCATGACTATTTTTTGAAATAATTATTTAACATAATTGTATATTCATAATATATGCTAGTAAATGCGTAAATTATATTGGAACTTTTTCATCAAGATTAAGTTGTAATTTGTTTTTCGCTTAATCTTAATGAAAAACCTCATTGAGTTAGACTAACTCTCTATATTCCAATATCAGATACAAATGCAGCTTTCATTTTGCTAGCATATAATATAGATATGTATTTACTATATATGACAAAGTGAAAGAAAAATTTAAAAGAAACCAAATTGGTAAAAGTACTAGAATGCCATTTGAATTATCAATAACAGTAATTGTGTAGTGTAACAACCTTTTTATTTATTATTATTATAAAATATTGAGTTCACATACACGTCATTAATCAAAGCGTACATACAACATATCAAACACAGATATTTACATCTTGTTTATTTTGGTTGACCAATTCCGGAGATACAGGTGCGGGTGGTTGCACCTTCACCGGGATCTGAGCCAACTCGACCACAAACATCTTATTTGATTCTGAGATCTTCCCAACATAAAGTAACTCAATCCAATGTGCACTAAAAGCCAGAGCCATAGAAAAAGCTGCATAACTAATTTTCTGAACATGATATGGAAATATAGTGAGAATTAAATTCAGTAAGTTCAACAATAAATTATCATCAATATAGCTCATCACGTCATGTTTAGCTATATAAACTACAGAAAATATCTTTGGTCACATTATTGCATTATATCTATGCACATAAGAATCATACTGTAATAATATGTATGACAGGATTAACTATTTTCAAAATATCATATGATGGCCATCAACTTATTCTCATTTCAAGCTACCCCGGTCAAGGTGAGTATCCTCTACTCTCCGATACGGGCTTTTCTTACTCCGTCCGACATGGCCCACTTTCTATTTCTTTTCTCATTAACATGATCATAACCGTTGGTAGGGCGTCCCCTACTGGTGCACCACACGGATTGCCATGTGACCGTGCTCATTTCTTTTCTTTTCACAATGATAGCCAAAAATATGCTTTCAATAACAAGTATGTTCATCAAAATATAACTATTACCATAAATCATTGGTAATAATGCCATTAACATAACCATTTCAAATATCACTTTATAAAATATTTTCATGTCATAATTTCACACTTAAGATGGTAAGAAGTTCATACAATGGCAATGGCTATGGCTATACTAGTCATTTATTAAGATTCATCTTCTTTTTTAAATACTAATTTTATTTCTTTATTTTCTTGATGCAGGTTTTCATCCTATCTAACCTTCTCTTACTAATCAGACAATAACTCCCTCAATTTAACTCTGATGTAGGTGATCTTGGTGTCAATTTCAAGATAAAACAATTATCTAAAACTATTATGTTGAACATTGTAGCGAAATATTAAGAAATCAAGGTGATATTACTCCCTAAATGTATAGGTTATTTCTTCTAGGATAGGTTCTGACCTCTACCTACTAGTCGGACCATATCTACCTCATATGGACTCCAACTTGAGTGATTCTAGTGGCTACAAATCCATGACACACATATCTATAATTCTTATGTTAACCATTTATTTTAATACTATACAGATAATTCCTAGAAATTAAAATACAGAAGCTGTCCTAACATATTCTTCCCTGATGAACCATTTTCTTACCTTTGACTACTAATAAGCTCATATCTTCCTCATATGGACTCCAAATTGAATTCTTCCAGTGGCTAAGAATCCATGACACACATAGATATAATTCTTATGTTATCCATTTATTTTAATTCTAAACAGATAATTCCCAGAAATTAAAATACAGAAGTTGTCCTAACATAATCTTCCCTGATGAACTATTTTCTGACCTTTGACTACTAATCAGCTCATATCTTCTTCATATAGACTCCAATTGAATGATTCCAGTGGCTTAAAATCCATGACACACATAGCTATAATTCTTATGTTAACCATTTATTTTAATTCCATACAGATAATTCTCAGAAATTAAAATACAGAAGCTGTCTTAACATATTCTTCCTTGATGAACCATTTTATGACCTTTGACTACTAATCAGCTCATATATTCCTCATATGGACTCCAAATTGAATGATTCCAGTGGCTTAAAATCCATGACACACATAGATATAATTCTTATGTTAACCATTTATTTTAATTCCATACAGATAATTCCCAGAAATTAAAATACAGAAACTATCCTAACATATTCTTCCCTAATGAACCATTTTCTGATCTTTGACTACTAATCAGCTCATATATTCCTCATATAGACTCCAAATTGAATGATTCCAGTGGCTTAAAATCCATGACACACATAGCTATAATTCTTATGTTAACCATTTATTTTAATTCCATACAAATAATTCTCAGAAAATAAAATACAGAAGCTGTCATAACATATTCTTCCCTGATGAACCATTTTCTGAACTTTGACAACTAATCAGCTCATATATTGCTCATATGGACTCCAAATTGAATGATTCCAGTGGCTTAAAATCCATGACACACATAGCTATAATTCTTATGTTAACCATTTATTTTAATTCCATACAGATAATTCCCAGAAATTAAAAC
Organism: Gleditsia sinensis; assembly: GCA_037074535.1. Lineage (NCBI taxonomy): Eukaryota > Viridiplantae > Streptophyta > Magnoliopsida > Fabales > Fabaceae > Gleditsia > Gleditsia sinensis. Next base: position 64,201,407 of record CM073464.1, read on the forward strand.
ACAGAAGCTATCCTAATATATTCTTCCCTGATGAACCATTTTCTGACCTTTGACTACTAATCGAACCATATCTACCTCATATGGAATCCAAATTGAATGTTTCCAGTGGCTACAAATCCGTGACATATATATCTTTAATTCTTATGTTAACCATTTATTTTAATTCTCTACAGATAATTCCCAGAAATTAAAACACAGAAGCTGTCCTAACATATTCTTCCCTGATGAACCATTTTCTGACATTGGCTTACTAATCGGAACATATCTACCTCATATGGACTCCAAATTGAATGTTTCCAGTGGCTACAAATCCTTGACACATATATCTTTAATTCTTATGTTAACCATTTATTTTAATTCCCTACAGATAATTCTCAGAAATTAAAACACAGAAGATATCCTAACATATTCTTCCCTGATGAACCATTTTCTGACCTTTACTTAATAATCGGGCCATATCTACTACATATGGACTCCAAATTGAATGATTCCAGTGGCTAAACATCCATAACACACATAGCTATAATTCTTATGTTAACCATTTATTTTAATTCCTTATAGATGGTTCCCATAAACTAAAACACCGAAGCTTAAAATTCTGCCACCCATAGCCATACCCATGCAGAACTATCTACACCAATCTAAGTATTCAAACATACATCACATGCAAGATCAATATGTAACATGATATAGCAACATCCATGACCAATCATCAAAGTTCTAAGATCAAAATCTCATATAAATATTATAAGTTTTAAAAGTTTTCTTCAAAAACAAATATTGTTAAACTTACCTGGAGCACTTAGTCCCCTAGACTTCTCCTTCCTCTTTCTTCCTTTCTTCCTCTCCTTTCCGCACTCTACCTTGCTTCTATTTTTTCTCTTCCTCACTTGGACGAAATTCTAATGTTGTAAGGGTGGGTTTTCTTATATAGACCACCAAATAATTCACCTTTCATGATCATGGGTCTACCTTATCACAATTAGGATACACTTTGTTGAATTTTAGGAAAACAAACAACTTATGTTCTTGTCTTCCGCTTCCTTAGTCAAGATATGCATAGGAAAAGGAGATTTGTATTTTGAAAATTATGATGATATGTTCTTAAGATAAGGGATAAGGTCCCTTTGATTTAGGGATTCATTTCCATTTTCTTTTGTCTTAAACAAGTACGATAGGTTTGCCTTTTTAGGTGAAAAATTTCTAGCCCTTGAATCACCATTATTTGGTTGATATTATTTGTGTGGGATAGGAATGTTTTGTCCTAATGCCATGTATTATCATACCACTTGCTAAAATTATGAGTGTAGGATATATATGTTTTTGTCCTAAAGCCTTGTATTATCATGTCACTTGCCAAAATGATGAATGTAGAATCACACCACTTGCTAATTTTTTGTCTTAATGCCATGTAACCTAATCTTTATTATTATTACATTATTATATCATCACCTAATTTATTTTATTTTATTTTTCCTCTTGGATTTGAGCTTATTCCTACCCATTTTTTTTGCTTTGGATAAAATTCTACCTTTCTTGGAGGGCTTAGTCATATTTTCATAATTTTTGGACTATTGGTCCAATTACTATATCCTAGTCCAAGTCTATGTTTTATTTCTTGCTTAGGTTATCCAATGGGCTTGCTAGAAACTTATGTGAAGTGTAAAAACTCTATATGAAGTGTCCATAGGTAAAAACCCAATGTATAGGTAAAGATTTTAAACTTTGTAACTCTAGTTCTTGAATTAGGAAAAATTACCCTAATCCAATGTTCTTGAAATTTTATGACATTTACTTGTTTCTAAAAATTTATCTTCCTTATCCAAGAATTTTGCATCTCTTTAGTATGTTATTTCTAATATTTCCTCTTATATTTTCTTTCTTTACCTATTCCATTAATATTAGAACATTTCTACGCATATATGTAAGTTGAAGAATTTATAAGGAAAATATCTAAAAATTACGGGATGTTACATGTAGCGTCCCGATTTTTAAATAAATGAAAAATAATTCTTAATTATGAAGGGAAGGAAAGAAAATGAAATGGAACATTGAAAAAAAATTAAAAATGGAAGAAATTGAAATTTTCTAATTTTTTAAAACTAGAACCGAACATCAAGAAATGAGCTAGAGATATGCTTTTGGATGTGACTCCAAAGCATATTAGTATCCTCCCAAAAGAAGCCAAACAAGGCCTTAGTCAAGGATCTAATTAGAATGTAATGGAGTGGCAATCTTGTAATAGTTAGGGAATTAAGTGGTAAAGGATAAGAAGGAGCAAGCTTCTAAAAGGTGGCTATTAAAATATATTTTTCTCTTGACTTGGAGAGGAAGCCGACCAAGGAAAATATCCAAGGGGAGGCTACAGCCAAGGGAGAAGAGAAAGAGAGAGAAACCGAGAGGTGAAGAAGAAGGAAGAGGAGAGAGAGAGAGAGGAGAGAGAAAGGTAGTATGGTAAAGATCTAAGGTGAGTCTTGCATGTCTAAGCCTAAAATACACCCTTATCGTCATCTTAGATGCTTCAAGAACTAATTTCCTATGGTGAAAGTGTAGGAATTTGTAGGGAGAGGAAGAGAGAGAAGTGATCAAAGAGAAGGAAATACAAAAAGGGTTTTGGGAATATAAAGGATTTCTAGGTTTTTGGTAGGTTTAACATTAACATTTCTATGGAATTTCATGTATTTTGAATGATCTATAAGGGTTTCAAATATCCTATTTTGATGATGCATGATGCATATTTATGCTTAACCATGAACAGTGAGAGTTTGGATGCATAGATTATACATGTTTTTGCTGAACTGGCTCGAAAAAGGTGAAAATCGATGCTCTGAATGGTTGGTTCTGGTTGTTATGATTTATGTTGAATTTGAAAATATGTTTGACACATAAGTTGTAGCCTGTTTCTTAGCTTTCTAAGGCCTCTGGAATCACCTTAATTAGTTTTGAAATGAAAGAGATATGCACTGATGAGTGAAGATAGGTCAGATCTAATGCGTTGAGTTATGATGCTATTTTCGAATACCATTTTCACCTATTTATATTTCTAATTTTTCAAAGTGATAAACATAAAAGATGTAGATAATTGTCTTATATTTCTATAGACACTAAAATCACCTTAATTGGAGTTAAAATGAGTGAGTTATAACATTTTTAGTGAGAGAGGGTTAGGTTGGACGGAAATCTGGAACGCAGGAAAACCTGAAGCACGGCCGTGTTCCAGGAGACGGGAAGGCCGTGCTTTGGGCTTTTTTATTTTTATTTTTGCAGCTGGTTTGTCACATTCTCAAGTACGACTATGTTGTGGGGCATGGTCAGGCCGTGTTGGGAGCTGTTTTTTCTTTTTTAACTACTAATGGCATAAAATGAACCCTATTAACTAAAAGGTAATTAGATAAACTAAATTGAAGAGGAATGTCCTATAATCCTTGTGATATAATACTAGTTTCACTACTTTTGTGATGATAACCTTAATATACATTTTGTACTAATGCATATTTATTAATGATGAAGATGATGATGTAATGCATATGCTATTGTATCAATGCATGATAGTTAGATGATATGATGTATGCATTGTCACTTATGGTAAGTGTATTAATACATATTTGTTAAATGATGATGTGATGATGATAATAAGTATGATAAAGATGATACACTTGACTAATGCATAACCTTATAATGGCGGTGATGATAATTAAAGAATATGATGTATACATTATGGTATAAAATGCATGATGATTTGATGTATGATGTAAATGTTGTTAAATGATTTGATGACAATGGCAAGCAAGATGTTAATGATGAATATGTTGATAAGATACATGCTTGAGATGTTGATGACATGCATACTTGATATATTAATGAGATGCATGCTTAAGATGTTGATGAGATGCATACTTGGTGTATTGATGAGATGATATCAGCAGTAAGTGAGTAGCCGGGGGGGAATGGCTCACCTTACTGTTTTTATGCTATGCGAGCAGTGGGGAAGAATGGCTCACATTACCCTAAGGAGAGAAGAGAAGATATGAATATCAGCAAAAAGTGAGTAGCGGGGAGAGGGGAATGGCTCACCTTACTGTGTTTTGTGCTATGTGAGCAGCAGGGGGAATAACTCACATTGCAATATTTTTTGCGTAATTGAACAACGGGGGAGAATGCCTCACATTGCAGTGTTGTTGGATATATGAGTAGTGGGGGGGAGGGAGGAATGGCTCACATCATCCTGTTATTAAGACAGAGAAGTTGATGAGTAAGTGGCTGCTATGTATGTTAATTGATTATCTTGTATATATGTATATAATATGTTTTCATTATACTGCTTGTAAGTAGCAGACACATGCTTTCAATAAATAATATCATTTTTTTGTAGTTTATATAGTTGTACATAACACTGTAATAATTATGTATTATATGACATGTTTAATGTTGAACCTATTGAGACTTTATTCTCATTAATGTTTGGTGTTATGTTAAGATAAAAGTAGTTGAGGTGTCGACAACTCTTCCTGATGTTGTTTGGAGACCTTTATGCAGCAAAGGTTGTGGAGATCCCAATGCTAGCATTACTTCCTCCACCCTTTATACCCAAGGGGTGGTGTGCTATATAGAGACTTATCTTAACCTGATCTTAATTGTACTAATTTTGTCAACATGATTTCATTCCACTTTAGCAATATACATACACTTTATCTTGTCCAATTAGATTACTCTTTCTCTTTTTCTTGTGTTCACTTTTACTCCAATCAATTTTGTAGGAAATAGTATGGACAAAAAACTTCATTGAATGTTAGAAATAGAGCTTATATAAGGTATATATGTAACATCCCTAATTTCGTTTCTTTTATTGATAAAAGTACATAAATATTCAATTAAGGAAATAAAATTTATTAGACAATATTTTAAATATCTAAGGAAATAAAATCCTTAGAAATTCTTCACCTTATGTATATGCATAGAAAATGTTTCTAACATTAAGAGAACAAATAAAGAGGGAAAACCTAATAAGATAAAAACAATTAGAAATAATATACTAAAGAGATACAAAATTCTTGGATAAGGAAGATAAATTTTTAGAAACAAGTAAAGGTCATAAAATTTCAAGAACATTGGATTAGGGTAATTTTTCCTAATTCAAGAACTAGAGTTACTAAGTTTAAAATCTTTACCCATACATTAGGCTTTTACCTATGGACACTTCATATAGAGTTTTTCCACTTCACATAAGTTTCTAGCAAGCCCATTGGATAACCTAAGCAAGAAATAAAACATAGACTTGGACTAGGATATAGTAATTGGACCAATAGCCCAAAAAATTATGAAAATGTGACCAAGCCCTCCAAGAAAGGTAAAATTTTATCCAAAGCAAAGAAAATGGGTGGGAATAAGCCCATAATGGGTAGGAATAAGCCCAAATCCAAGAGGAAAAATAAAATAAAATAAATTAGGTGATGATATAATAATGTAATAATAATAAAGATTAGGTTACATGGCATTAAGACAAAAATTTAGCAAGTGGTGTGACATTCATAATTTTGGCAAGTGGCATGATAATACAAGGCTTTAGGACAAAAACATCTATATCCTACACTCATAATTTTAGCAAGTGGTATGATAATACATGGCATTAGGACAAAACATTCCTATCCCACACAAATAATATCAACCAAATAATGGAGATTCAAGGGTTAGAAATTTGCCACCTAAAAAGGAAAACCTATCATACTTGTTTAAGACAAAAGAAAATGGAAATGAATCCCTAAATCAAAGGGACCTTGTCCCATATCTTAAGAACATATGATCATAATTTTCAAAATACAAATCTCCTTTTCCTATGCATATCTTGACTAAGGAAGAGGAAGACAAGAACATAAGTTGTTTGTTTTCCAAAAATTCAACCAAGTGTAATCTAATTGTGATAAGGTAGACCCATGATCATGAAAGGTGAATTATTTGGTGATCTATATAAGAAAACCCACCCTTACAACATTATAATTTCTTCCAAGTGAGGGAGAGTAAAAATAGAAGCAAAGTAGAGTGAGGAAAGGAGAGGAAGAAAGGAAGAAAGAGGAAGGAGAAGTCTAGAGGACTAAGTGTTCCAGGTAAGTTTAACAATATTTCTTTTTGAAGAAAACTTTTGAAACTTATAATATTTATATGAGATTTTGATCTTAGAATTTTGATGATTGGTCATGGATGTTGCTATGTCATGTTACATATTGATCTTGCATGTGATGTATGTTTGAATACTTAGGTTGGTATAGAAAGTTCTGCATAGGTATGGCTATGGGTGGCAAAATTTTAAGTTTCTGTATTTTAATTTCTGGGAATTATCTGTATGGAACTAAAATAAATGGTTAACATAAGAATTATAGCTATGTATGTCACGGATTTTTATCCACTGGAATCATTCAATTTAGAGTTCATATGAGGTAGATATGTTCCGATTAGTAAACAAAGGTCAGAAAATGGTTAATCAGGGAAGAATATGTTAGGATAGCTTCTGTATTTTAATTTTTGAAAATTATCTGTATGGAATTAAAATAAATAGCTAACATAAGAATTATAGATACATGGGTCACGGATTTTTGGCCACTAGAATCATTCAATTTAGAGTCCATATGAGGAGGATATGAGCCGATTAGTAGTCAAAGGTCAGAAAATGGTTCATCAAGGAAGAATATGTTAGGATAGCTTCTGTATTTTAATTTCTGGGAATTATCTGTAGGGGATTAAAATAAATGGTTAACATAAGAATTATAAATATGTGTGTCACGGATTTTTAGCCACTGGAATCATTCAATTTGTAGTCCATATGAGGGAGATATGAGCCGATTAGTAGTCAAAGGTCAGAAAATGGTTCATCAGGGAAGAATATGTTAGGATAGTTTCTGTATTTTAATTTCTGAGAATTATCTGTATGGAATTAAAATAAATGGTTAACATAAGAATTATAGATATGTGTGTCACGGATTTTTAGCCACTGGAATCACTCAAGTTGGAGTCCATATGAGGTAGATATGGTCTGATTAGTAAGCAATGGTCAGAAAATGGTTAATCAGGGAAGAATATGTTAGGATAGCTTCGGTGTTTTAATTTCTGGGAACATTCTATAAGGCATTAAAATAAATGGTTAGCATATGAATTATAGATATATGTGTCACGAATTTTTAGCTAGTAGAATCACTTAATTTGAAATTCTTATGAGGGAGATATGTACATATTAGTAGGTAGAGGTCAGAACCTATCCGAGAAGAAATAACATATACATTTAGGGAGTAATATCACCTTGATTTCTTAATATTTCGCTACAATGTTCAACATAATAGTTTTAGATAATTGTTGTATCTTGAAATTGACACCAAGATCACCTACATCGGAGTTCAATTGAGGGAGTTGTGCTCTGATTAGTAAGAGAATATTAGATATGATGAAAACCTGCATCAAGAAAATAAAGAAATAAAATTAATATTTAAAAAAGAAGACGAAACTTATAAATGACTAGTATATTGCATAGCCAATTCTATTGTATGAACTTCTTACCATCTTAAGTGTAAAATTCTGACATGGAAATATTTTATAAAGTGATATTTGAAATAGTTATGTTCATGGCATGATTACCAATGATTTATGGTAATAGTTATATTTTGATGAACATACTTGTTATTGAAAGCATATTTTTGGCTATCTTTGTGAAAAGAAAAGAAATGAGCATGGTCACATGGCAATCCGTGTGGTGCACCAGTAGGGGACGCCCTACCAACGGTTATGATTAGGATTATGAGAAAAGAAAGAGAAAGTGTGCTATGTCAGATGGAGCGAGAAAAGCCCATACCGGAGAGTAGAGGATACTCACCCTGACCGGGGTAGCTTGAAATGAGAATAAATTGATGGCCATCATATGATATTCTAAAAATAGTTAATCCTGTCATACATATCATTTCTGTATGATTCTTATGTGCATAGATATAATACATTCATGTGACCAAAGATATTTTCTATAATTTATACAGCTGAACATGACGTGATGAGCTATATTGATGATGATTTATTGTTGAACTTACTGGGATTTAATTCTCACTATATTTCCATATCATGTTCAGAAAACTAGTTATGCAGATTTTTCTATAGCTCTGGCTTTTAGTGCACGTTGGATTGAGTACTTTATGTTGGGTAGATCCCAGAAGCAAATAAAATATTTGTGGTCGAGTTGGCTTAGATCTCGGTGAAGGTGCAACCACCCGCACCTGTATCTCCAGAATTGGTCAACTAGAATAAATAAGATATAGATTTTTATGTGTTTGATATGTTGTACGTATATTTTGATTAATGACATGTATGTGAACTCTGTATTGTATAAATTAAATAAATGTTATATTGAGTTAAGTTGTAACGAGGTAATAACTTCATGGTATTTTTTTTAAAAAATTTGATACTTAAATGGAGTTATTACAATATACAAGGGGTTAACCATTTTCTCGAGTGGGCATACAATGAATTAAGGGCCAGTGGTAGACTTAGGTGACTATGTAAAAAATGTAGGAACACAGTGTTTAAAGTGAGACATGGAGTACGGTTTTATTTGTTCAAGAATGGTTTTTGGTAGTCTTGCAAGATTTGGGATCTTCATGAAAAAGTTCTAAGAATGATTGTACATCTCCCTAATGGAGGCAATGTTAAAGATGATTACATAGCTAGGATGATACACGATGCATATAAAGTTGCTAACACAAAGGAGATGGATACTCATTCAGAAAACAAGGAAGAGAAAAATTTGTACAAAAAGAAGTTTCACCAATTATTGGAAAATGCCAAAAGAAGTCTATATCCAAATTGTGAGAAGGTGTAAAAGTTATAATTCATTATTAGGCTACTTAATCTTAAGTACCTTAATCACTAAAGCGATAAGTCTATAGACATGTTGTCAGACTTTTTTAAAGAAGTCTTGCCAAATGGAGCTTAAATGCCTAATTCTTACTATAAAGCCAAGATGATTATTTGAGACATGGGTTAGACAACACAAAAATAGATACATGTAAGAATGATTGCATTCTATATAGGAAAGAATATGCCAATGCATAGTCATGCCTTAAGTGCAAGTTTTCCAAATGGAAATCGAATGGGCAAAAGGTAAGAAAGAAGCACATAAGTGTTATGATATTTTTCAATAAAACTTAGGTTGTAAAGACTGTATATGGCAAGACACATTACTAAAGATATGAGGTGGCACAAAGAGTAACGTGTTGACAACAATATGTTAAGGCATCCAACTGACTCTGTTGCTTAGAAGTCCTTTGACGAGCAACATCATAATTTCTTAGTTAATCCTAGAAATGTTAGGCTGGGTTTAGAAAGTAGTGGTTTCTAACCATATAGAAACATAAGTGCCAACTATAGTATTTGGCTGGTTATTCCTGTAGCATACAACTTGGTCCCTAGAAAATGCATGAAACAACTATACTTCATGATGACACTTCTTATTCCAAGCCCTAAGTCTCAGAATTGATATAGATATTTATTTAGAACCAATGATTGAGGAGTTAAAAGAATTATGGAAGGTAGAGGTAGAGACATATGATGCTCATTCACAATCAAATTTCATTATGTAGGTTGCTGTCATGTAGACAATAAATGACTTTCTTGCATTTGGCCATTGTTCAGGATGGTCAACAAAAAGAAAATTTGTATATCCTTGTTGCCACAAACATACCAATTATATATCATTAAAAAGTAAATTATGTTACATAGGTCATCGTTGTTTCTTGCCAACCAATCATCTATGGAGTCAAAATAAGAGGACATTTAATGGTAAAGTGGAGAATAATGTTGCACCTATATATTTGATTGGTGAAGAAGCACTTGACTATAACTCTTTCCAAATGTGACATTTAGAAAGGGCCAAAAGCCAATACGCGGCCAGTCTAGTGTTTCCTATAATTGGAATAAGAGTATTTTCTTCTAACTATCTTATTGGAAAACATATTTGTTGTAGCATAATCTTGATGTCATGCACATTGAGAGAAACATCACGGACAACATTTTGTCCACGATAATGGATATAACCAGAAAGAAAAAATATATAATGAAGATTCGATATGATATGGTCAACTTAGGAATAAAGTTAGGATTGTACCCTATTGATGAGAGGAACAATATTTTGCTACTGACAACATGTTATGTGTTATTGCCACAAGAGAAATTGAAAATGTGTAACTTTTTTGCCTAATTAAAGGCTTCAATTGCATTTTCGTCAAATATTTCAAGTTGTGTCAAAGAAAGGAAGATATCTAGACTGAAGTGTCATGACCATCATATATTATTACAAGAACTGTTTCAGTTATGTGGGTTGTTACCTAAGGATATGAGTGATTCTATAATAAAGTTGGCACAATTTTTCAAGATTCTTTGCTCGAAGTGTTTAGTTATGGAAGATTTAGATTCTATTGAAAAACAAATTGCTATTACCTTGTGTAAACTGGAAATTGTGCACCCTTATGCATTCTTTGATGTCATGGTTCACTGCCAATTCACTCGACAAGAGAGGCAAATCTTTGTTGGGCCTGTGTTAGTATCGATGGATGTACCTAATTGAGAGGTAACATTACATAACATATACTTAAGCTAAATTTTTTTTTATTAGATAACATTTATTTTAATTTGTGCTTATAGGTATCTACTCACACTAAAATCATATGTTCGTAATAAAGTTTGTCTTGAAGGTTTAATAGCTTAAGGCTATTTAGCATATGAAAGTTTCACATTCTGCTTAAGATATTTGGGCAATATCCTAACAAAGTTTAATAAAACTTCAAGGAATGATGATGAAAACATGACAGCTTATAGAATGTCAATATTTGATTAAAGTAGGCAACCAAGAGGTGCCGCCAAATTGATTCGTTTATTGTTCATAGAGTAAGTATACAATATTTTTGCTAGTAATTAAATTGTTTATAGAATAAAATTTAATTAATGAAACAACATATGTTGTAGATAGCACAAAAATGAGCTTAGAAAACATACATTAAATGTCAATTCAAGGCACATCGCAAAGTTTCCTCCATGGTTTAATCACCAAGCAAGTGTCTTTCAATTAGATCTATAATGCAATATATTATAAACTATGTCATAACATTTTGATGTTGTTAATTTTCAATAGGTTACTAAGCCAGGTTCATAGTGGCAAAGAGACAATGAGCTAATTAGTTTAGTCATAGATCCTCAAAGAGTAGTATATAGGTATACAACATTTTTTTATCAATGGGTTTAGATTTCATACACGAGATTTCCAATCTCAAAGAAAAACTCAAAATAGCAGAGTTCTTGTGAAAGGAGATGATTCAAATTTTAAGAAAAAATATTATAGTGTCATCAAGGATATTTATGAGCTATCTTATGTAGGGGGAAAGAAAAATATACCTCTTTAGGTGTCACTGGTGGGATGTTGCTTATTTGGATAGAGGATATAAATTTGATAGATATGGATACACAAGCGTGAATACTCATTGTTCGTTGATTACAAATGAGCCATTTTTTTTATAGAATCTTAAGCAGAACAAGTATTCTATTTGGATGACATCGTCAATCAAGATTACTTGTTGTTGTAAAAACCATCTTTTTAGCATGCCTGTGAACATGATAAGGGTGATTCATTGTTTGTCAAAGGTGCTTACCAATAGGAAGAAGTTAAACATAATTTGTTTATTTACAACGAGAACCAAAATGATAAAGTGGTGGTATTGTGCAGGTGCAATGTTCAACCTTAAAGTGTTAGTCAGAGTGAGGGCATAAGTGCCAAGAAAGATGATTTCTTCAATGGCAACAAAGAAGATGAAACCATGGATGAAGAAAGTGATAAAGGAGAATTTTCATGTAGACACTCCTTATGAAATGTAATACAATGTAAATGTATATATAATACTTATTGCTTTTTTTAAGATTTTTTGAATGCACTTATTATTTTTGTGATCACGGATGTTATTTTTTCTTCCGAGGAAATACGAGCACTTAGGTAATGAATTAGAGCTCAGTTAGGTAATGTTTTGAGATATGAAAGCATTTTTTAAGTGTTGAATTGACAACATGATATACTTATTTACAATTAGTTAATTTAATGATGGCAGGAAGAGGTAGAAGTGGACGAGGTGGTCGTAGGTATAGAGATGTTGAATAGGATTGCCCTAATAAAGGAACCCCACAACTATCTATATAGACACAAAATGAAGAAACCCAAGTACAACCTGCCACACCAACTTTTCAGCTGCTAATTAATAGTGTAGGAAAGCAAATAAAATTCTTTACATGTGTTACTTAAAATTTATTACTATATGACTAACACACTAGTGTCATGTGATTCACAGCTTCTTACAACACATTAAGAAAGATTAGGGGAAGTTACAAATGCATTATAGTGGACGAAAAAACTAAAAAATGGACAAAAATTGTAGTTGAGATCCCTAATGATATCCTCTGAGCCGTGGGAGAAAGATTAAGGGATCTCGTCAACTACATTGGGTATGTCACATGACGTACTTGTCCTATGAAAGTGAGGAAGTGGTCTCTAATGGGATGAATATGGAGAACAAATCTTGATGACAATGAAGGAAAACCTATCAAAATTGTTTACCATACTTATGTTAATATGCATTTTATATATTTCACACCTTTTTACTTCTAACTATTTAACTTATAATAACATTCAATTAAATTAATCAAGCATAATTAAGGTTTATGGTATACCATTAACACTTATACAATTATGAGTTCACAAACATATCATTAATTAAAAATGTCCGTACAAAAATCAAATACATATATGTCTATATCTTAAGAATCCATATTAACCAGTTTTGGGGATACGGGTGCGGGTGGTTACACTTTCACCAGGAAATATAGTGAATATCAGCATATTTAGTCTTCTGAACATGATATGGAAATATAGTAAGAATTAAATCCCAATAGGTTTAACAATAAATCATAATTATTATCAATATAGCTCATCATATCATGTTCATCTATAAAAGCTATAGCGAATATTTTAAATCACATGAATGCACTTTATTTATGCAGTAATGACATGTATGGCATGAATAACTATTTTCATAATATCATATGATGGCTATCAATTTATTTTCATATCAAGTTACCCCGGTTAGGGTGAGTACTTTCTACTCTTCAATAAGGGCTTTTTTCACTCTGTCCGACATAACAAACTTTCTCTTTCTTATCTTATTAGCATAATCATAACTGTGAGTAGGGCGTCCTCTACTAGTGCACCACACGGACCGTCATGTGACTGTGCTCATTTCTTTTCTTTTCTTTTCTTTTCTTTTAACATTAATAGCCAAAAATATGATTTCAATAACAAGTATGTTCATTATACTCACATGCCATAATTTATCATGAAAGCATAATCATTACAAAAAAATTATTGGTAAAATACAATCATACCATGAACATAATCATTTTCAAATATCAATTTATAAAATATTTTCATATCATAATTACACACTTAAAATGGTAAGCAGTTCATGTAATGGCAATGGCTAGAGCATACACTAGTCATTTATTATTTTCATTTATAAGATTCTTCTTCTTTCTTAAATATTATTTTCATCTCTCATTAATTAGAGCATAAATCCCTAATTTTAACTTTGATTGAGGTAATCTTGGTGTTCATTTAAAGATAAGACAATTCTTTAAAACTCTTATGTAGAAACTTTTAGTGAAATCGAAAGTAATATTAGTGTTATTACTCCCTTAAATTCAATATTATTTCTTTCCGAGTTGGTTCTGACCTCTACTTACTAATTTGACCATAGCTCCATTCTATGGACTCTAAATTGAGTGATTCCAATGGCTAAAAATTCATGAGTTATATATCTATATTTTTCATGTTAACCATTTCTTTTAGTTCTTTACAAATCTTTCCTATAAATTCAAACATAGAATCTTACCTAACAGATTCTTCTATGGTTACTAGTTTTTGATCACTGCTTACTAATCTAACCATATCGCCCTCATATGGATTTCAAATTGAATGATTCTAGTAGTAAAATTTAGTGAGACATATATCTATATTTTTCATGTTAACTAGTTTTTTTAATTCCCTACAAATGGTTTCCAAAAATGCAAACACAGAAGCTTACCTAACATATTCTTCCCTGGTTAATCATTTTCTGGCCACTGCTTACTAATTGGACCATATCTCCCTCATTTGAACTCCAAATCGGGTGATTCCAGTGGCTACTTATCTTTGAGACATATATCTACATTTTTCATGTTAATTATTTCTTTTAATTTCTAACCAATTCTTTCCAAAATCTCAAAAATAAAAGCTTCCCTGGTTACTCCAAAATCTAGTTTTCTATTCAAATCCTTCTTAAGGTTTTAGTTCATTCTTTTATTACATCCTCTTCCATTTTCTTCCTAATTACATCTAAATATAAGATTACTCATTTCAACATTTTAATTAGATTTCTTACACTTAATTTAACATATTCCATCATCTACTTCTCAAGAAAATAGAAATCAAATCATGTATTATTAAGGGTATTTCCCAACATGAATTTCTCATGGTCTTCTTCTAAGTGTTTAAGGCCATACTCATTTTATCAATCTAATCATATTCCATCAATTTTTCACCACATTCAAATATACATCATAGCAGCATAAAAGCCCTAAATTTTTGCCACCCATAGCCATATCTATGCAGAACTTTCCATACCAACTAAAGTATTCAAAACATCCATCATATGCAAGATCAACATGTAACATGATATAGCAACATCCATGGACAATCATCAAAGTAGCAAATATTGTAAATTTCATCAAAGTTCTAAGATCAAAGTTTCATATAGAGGTTACGAATTTCAAAACTTTTCTTCAAAAAGAGATATTATTAAACCTACCCAAAGATCTCCCTAGCTCACTTAGTGATTTCTTTTTCTTGTTTCCTCTTGAAGGAAGTGGCAAAATTCCTCTCTTCCCTTATCTTTTCCAGCAACTTAAATAAGAGAAGGAGGGTGAGTTTTGAACCTCAAGGATGAAGAGAAAATATGGATTCAAGTGGAGATTAAGCTAACTTACCTTAATTACTAAATCCTATAGACTTCTCCTTCTTCTTCCTTCCTCTCTTCTTCTCTCTTTCTCTCATTTTCTCACTCTACCTTGCTTCTGTTTTTTTCTCTCCCTCACTTGGACGAAATTCTAATGTTATAAGAGTGGCTTTTGCTTAAATAAATTATCAAGTGGTCCTCCTCTCATAATTATGGGTCTACTTTATCACAATTTGGATGCACTCGGTTGCTTTTTTTAGGGAAGAATACCGATGTTCTTGTCTTCCTCTCCCTTAGTCAAGATATGCATAGAAAAAGGAGATTTGTATTTGAAAATAATGATAAAAATTTCTTAAGACAAGGGCACAAATTCTCTTTTTACTATGCATATCTTGACTAAGGGAGAGGAAGATAAGAACATGATTTGTATTCCCCTAAAAAATAACCAAATGCATTCTAATTGTGATAAGGTAGAACCATGATTATGAGAGGAGGACCACTTGATAATTTATTTAAGAAAAAATCACTCTTTTAACGTTAGTATTTCGTCCAAGTGAGGGAGAGGAAAAAATAGAAGCAGGGTAGAGTGTGGAAAGGAGAGAAATAGAGAAGAAGAGAGGAAGGAAGAAGAAGGAGAAGTCTAGAGGATTAAGTACTCAAGGTAACTTAGCTTAATCTCCACTTGAATCCATCTTTTCTCTTCATCGTTAAGGTTCAAAACTCACCCTTCCTCTCTTATTCAAGTTGCTGGAAAAGCTAATAGAAGGGAGGAATCTTGCCATTTCCTTCAAGAGGAAACAAGAAAAAGAATTCACTAAATGAGCTAGGGAGATCTTTAGGTAGTTTTAATAATATCTCTTTTTGAAGAAAAGCTTTGAAATTTGTAATATTTATATGGGATTTTGATCTTAGAACTTTGATAAAATTTATAATATTTTCTACTTTGATGATTGGCCATGGATGTTGCTATATCATGTTACATGTTGATCTTGCAAGTAATGAATGTTTTGAATACTTTAGTTGGTGTAGAAAGTTCTGCATAGATATGGCTATAGGTGGAAAAATTTTAGGACTTTTATGCTACTACTATGTATATTTGAATGTGGTGAAAAACTGATGTAATATGATTAGATTGATAAAATGAGTATGGCATTAAACACTTAGAAGAAGACCATGAGAAATTTCTGCTTGAAAACACCCTTAATAATACATGATTTGATTTCTGTTTTATTGAGAAGTAGATGATGGAAAATCTAAATTAAGTGTAAGGAATCTAATTAAAATGTTGAAATAAGTAATCTTATGGTTAGATGTAAATTAGGAAGAAAATGGAAGATGATGTAATAAAAAGATAAACTAGAATCTTAGGAAGGGCTTGGTTAAGAAACTGGATTTCAGAGTAACTAGGAAAACTTCTATTTTTAAAATTCTGGGAAGAATTGGTCATGAATTAAAAGAAATAGTTAACATGAAAAATGTAGATATATGTCTCACAGATTTGTAGCCATTGGAAGCACCCAATTTGGAGTTCAAATGAGGCAGATATGGTTCGATTAGTAAGCAGTAGTCAGAAAATAGTTAACCAGGGAAGAATATGTTAGGTAAGCTTCTATATTTGAATTTTTGGGAAATCTCTATAGGAAATTAAAAGAAATAGTTAACATGAAAAATATAGATATATGTATCATCAATTTTTATCCACTAGAATTAGTCAATTTGGAGTTTATATGAAGGAGATGTGATCATATTAGTAAGCAGAGGTTAGAATCCACCCAAGAAAAAATAATAGTGAATTTGAGGGAGTACTAACACCAAGATTTCTTAAGATTTTTCTAAATTGTTCAAAATAAACTTTTTAGATAATTCTTTTTGCTTTTCGTAGGCTTTAGAATCACCTCAATCAGAGTTAAAATGAAGGAGCTATTGTCTGATTAGTAGGAAAGTGATTAGAGGCCAAGAATAAAGAAAATAAAGAGATAAAAATAATCTTTAAGAAAGAAGAAACTTATAAATAAAGATAAGAAAGGATTAGTGTATGCCCTAACCATTTCCATTGCATAAACTCCTTACCATCTTATGTGTGTAATTTTGACATCAAAATATTTTATACA
Organism: Gleditsia sinensis; assembly: GCA_037074535.1. Lineage (NCBI taxonomy): Eukaryota > Viridiplantae > Streptophyta > Magnoliopsida > Fabales > Fabaceae > Gleditsia > Gleditsia sinensis. The sequence continues at coordinate 64,218,571 of CM073464.1, forward strand.
GTGATATTTACAAATGATTATGTTCATGGCATGATTGCATTTTACTAATGATTTTTTGGTAATGATTATGCTTTGATGATAAATTATGGCGTGTAAGTATAATGAATATACTTGTTATTGAAATCATATTTTTGACTATTAATGTGAAAACAAAAGAGATGAGTACAGTCACATGGCGATCTGTGTGGTGCACCGGTAGGGGACGCCTTACTCATAGCTATGATTATTCTAATGAGAAAAGAAAGAGAAAGTGTGCTATGTCAGACGGAGTGAGAAAAGCCTGTACCAGAGAGTAGAAAGTACTCACCTTGACTAGGGTAACTTGATATGAGAATAAGTTGATAGCCATCGTATGATATTCTGAGAATAGTTATTCATGCCATACATGTCATTACTACACAATTTTCATGTGTATAGATAAAGTGTATTCATATGACCTAAGATATTTGCTGTAGCTTATACAGATGAACATGACGTGATGAGCAATATTGATAATGATTATGATTTATGGTTGAACCTACTGGGATTTAATTCTCACTATATTTCTATATCATGTTTAGAAAACTATATATACAAATCTTCTCTATAGCTCTGACTTTTAGTTTACGTTGGATTGAGTTACTCTATTTTGGGTAGATCCAAGTAATTAACAAGGTATTCGTGATCGAGTTGTCTAAGATCCCAGTGAAGGTATAACCACTCGTAACCGTATCTCTAGAATTGGTCAACATGGATGAATAAGATGTAGATATATATGTGTTTAGCTTTTGTACGAATGTTTTGATTGATGATGTATATGTGAACTCAAAATTGTATCAGTATTAATGGTAGACCTTAAACCTTAATTATGTTTGGTTAAATTAATTGAATATTATTATGAGTTAAGTAGTTATAAGTAAAGAAATAATAACTTCATGGGACGTTAAAAAAATGGAGTTGTTACTTACATAATTAGTATTAGAGCAGGTCACTCCTAGATGGCTAGTGGGTGGATGGTTATCTAAATCGATCTTATAATATCTTGAGTATGTTTATGGTTATATTGTATGGGGGATCAATGATTTCAAATAGGTAAAAAATTACTAGTGTTTCCTATCTATATACCGAGGTAGTGTTATGACTACTTTAAATATTTTTGAACTAACTATTAGGCTTGATCAACTTAATAGCAGCATAACTCTATTTTTGCCACAATAGGATATGGCACTGTAATAACCGTAAAATTTAACGGAAAGTTCAAATTAAAGAAAATTTTGAATTAAAGAGAGGATTTTTAGACAATTTTTAAATATCTAAGGAAATATAATCCTTAGAAATTCTTCACTTTACGTATGCATAGAAATGTTCTAACATTAATGGAATAGGTAAAGAGAGAAAACCTAAAAGGAAATATTAGAAATAAATATACTAAAGAAAGGTGAAATTCTTAGGTAAGGAAGATAAATTTTTGTGAAAGTATTAAAATTTCAAGAAGATTGGATTAAGGTAATTTTTCCTAATTTAAGAGTTAAAGTTACTAAGTTTAGTATCTCCACTCATAAATTGGGCTTTCAACTATGGACACTTCATATAGAATCTTTCTACCTCACATGAATTTTTAGCAAGCCAATAGGATAGCCCAAGGAAGAAATAAAACATAGACTTGGACTAGGATATAGAAATTGGACCGATAGCCCAAAAATCATGAAAATGTGACCAAGCCCATTATGAAAGGTAGAATTTTAACCAAAGTAAATAAAATGGGCAAGAATGGGCCCAAACCCAAGAGAAAAAATAAAAATAAAAATAAAGTGATGAAATAATGGTGTAATCAAAGATTAGGTGAACCACATGAGTAAAATTATCTTATTCATGATTTAGAAATGGCAGTAGTAGTTTTTGCTCTTAAAATTTGAAGGCATTATTTGTATGGTGAGTCATGTGAGATTTATACAAATCATAAAAGTATCAAGTATATTTTTCAACAAAAAGATCTTAACTTGAGACAAAGACGATGGATGGAATTACTTAAAGATTATGATTGCACAATACTGTACCATCCAGGTAAGGCCAATGTTGTGGCTGATGGATTAAGTAGGAAGTCTATGAGTGGTTTAGCTCATATCACAATGGTAAGAAGGCCGTTAGTTAAAGAGATGCATAAGCAAGAAAGTGATGGGGTAGTAATGGAAGTGAAAGAGCCTAGAATATTGTTAGCTCATATGTGGTTTCAATCATCTTTGATCGAGCAGGTGAAAAAGGCACAGAAAGAAGATGCCTATTTGTGCAAGAAAATTGAAGAAGTGAAGAATGGTGGTACATTTGAATTCACTGTAGACTCTGAAGGAATTTTAAGATTTGGCAAGCGGATATGTGTATCTGATAAAGAAGAACTTAAGAAAGAAATTTTAGAGGAAACCCATAGATCCATGTATACGATTCATCCTAGAATAACTAAAATGTATCAGGATCTAAAAGAAATCTATTGGTGGGAAGGTATGAAGAAAGACATAGTGGATTACGTGTCTTGATGTTTAACTTGTTAGCAAGTGAAAGCAGAACATCAAAGGCCTGCAAGATTACATCAGCAGATAGAGATACCTGAATGAAAATGGGAAAGAATAACTATGGATTTGGTTACGGGTTTACCGAGAACACCAAAGGGTTTTGATTCAATATGGGTAATCATTGATAGGTTGACTAAGTCAGCACATTTTCTACCAGTGAAAACCACGTACAATGTAGCTCAATATGCAAGATTATATTTAAATAAAATAGTGAGGCTTCATGGAGTACCAATATCAATCATTTCTGATCGAAGACCACAATTTACAACTCATTTCTGGAGAGCTTTCCAAGAAGCTTTGGGCACGAAGTTGAATCTTAGTACTGCATTTCATCCTCAAACAGATAGGCAGTTTGAGTAAACCATTCAAATATTGGAAGACATGTTTCGGGCTTGTGTTTTAGATTTTCAAGGTAGTTGGGAAATATTTCTACCTTTAGCTGAATTTGCTTATAACAATAGCTATCAAGCCAATATACAAATGGGTCCTTTTGAGGCATTATATGGCAGGCGTTACCGTTTGTAACATCATTTTTTTTTATTATTATACAATATTGAGTTCACATACACGTCATTAATCAAAACGTATATGCAACATATCAAAAACATAGATATTTACATCTTGTTTATTTTGGTTGACCAATTCCGGAGATACAGGTGCGGGTGGTTGCACCGTCACCGGGATCTGTACCAACTCGCTCACAAACATTTTATTTAAGATCTGCCCATCATAGAATAACTCGATCCAACGTGCACTAAAATCCAGAGCTATAGAAAATCTGCATAACTAATTTTCTGAACATGATATGGAAATATAGTGAGAATTGAATCCCAGTAAGTTCAACAATAAATCATCATCAATAAAGCTCATCACGTCATGTTCAGCTGTATAAACTACAGAAAATATCTTTGGTCACATGAATGCATTATATCTACGCACATAAGAATCATACTGTAATGATATGTATGACAGGATTAACTATTTTCAAAATATCATATGATGGCCATCAACTTATTCTCATTTCAAGCTACCCCGGTCAGGGTGAGTATCATCTACTCTTTGGTACGGGCTTTTCTCGCTCCGTCCGACATGGCCCACTTTCTCTTTATTTTCTCATTATCATGATCATAACCGTTGGTAGGGCGTCCCCTACTGGTGCACCACACGGATTGCCATGTGACCGTGCGCATTTCTTTTCTTTTCACAATGATAGCAAAAAATATACTTTCAATAACAAGTATGTTCATCAAAATATAACTATTACCATAAATAATTGGTAATCATGCCATGAACATAACCATTTCAAATATCACTTTATAAAATATTTCCATGTCAGAATTTTAAACTTAAGATGGTAAGAAGTTCATACAATGGCAATGGCTATGGCTATACTAGTCATTTATTAAGATTCATCTTCTTTTTTAAATACTAATTTTATTTCTTTATTTTCTTGATGTAGGTTTTCATCCTATCTAACATTCTCTTACTAATCAGAGCATAACTCCCTCAATTTAACTCTGATGTAAATGATCTTGGTGTCAATTTCAAGATAAAACAATTATCTAAAACTATTATGTTGAACATTGTAGCGAAATATTAAGAAATCAAGATGACATTACTCCCTAAATGTATAGGTTATTTCTTCTCGGATAGGTTCCGACCTCTACCTACTAATCAGACCATATCTACCTCATATGGACTCCAACTTGAGTGATTCCAGTGGCTAAAAATCCGTGACACACATATCTATAATTCTTATGTTAACCATTTATTTTAATACCATACATATAATTCCCAGAAATTAAAATACAGAAACTGTCCTAACATATTCTTCCCTAATGAACCATTTTCTGATCTTTGACAACTAATAAGCTCATATCTTCCTCATATGGACTCCAAATTGAATGTTTCCAGTGGCTAAAAATCCATGACACACATAGCTATAATTCTTATGCTAACCATTTATTTTAATTCCATACAGATAATTTCCAAAGTTTAAAATACATAAGCTATCCTAATATATTCTTCCCTGATGAACCATTTTCTGACCTTTGACTACTAATAAGCTCATATATTCCTCATATGGACTCTAAATTGAATGATTCCAGTGGCTTAAAATCCATGACACACATAGCTATAATTCTTATGTTAACCATTTATTTTAATTCCATACAGATAATTCCCAGAAATTAAAACACAGAAGCTATCCTAACATATTCTTCCCTGATGAACCATTTTCTGACCTTTGCTTACTAATTGGACCATATCTACCACATATGGATTCCAAATTGAATAATTCCAGTGGTTAAAAATCCATGACACACATAGCTATAATTTGTATGTTAACCATTTATTTTAATTCCATACAGATAATTCTCAGAAATTAAAATACAGAAGCTATCCTAACATATTCTTCCCTTGTGAATCATTTTCTGACCTTTGCTTACTAATCGGACGATATATACATCATATGGACTCTAAATTGAATGATTCCAGTGGCTACAAACCCGTGAAACATATATCTTGAATTCTTAAGTTAACCATTTATTTGAATTCCCTACAGATAATTCCCAGAAATTAAAATACCTGAGCTTAAAATTCTGCCAACCATAGCCATACCCATGCAGAACTATCTACACCAACCTAAGTATTTAAACATACATCACATGCAAGATCAATATGTAACATGATATAGCAACATCCATGACCAATCATCAAAGTTCTAAGATCAAAATCTCATATAAATATTATAAGTTTCAAAAGTTTTCTTCAAAAAGAAATATTGTTAAACTTACCTGAAGCAGTCCCTTAGACTTCTCCTTCCTCTTTCTTCCTTTCTTCCTCTCCTTTCCTCACTCTACCTTGCTTCTATTTTCCTTCTCCCTCACTTGGACGAAATTCTAATGTTGTAATGGTGGGTTTTCTTATATAAACCACCAAATAATTCACCTTTCATGATCATGGGTCTACCTTATCACAATTAGGATACACTTTGTTGAATTTTTGGAAAACAAACAACTTATGTTCTTGTCTTCCTCTTCCTTAGTCAAGATATGCATAGGAAAAGGAGATTTGTATTTTGAAAATTATGATGATATGTTCTTAAGATAAGGGACAAGGTCCCTTTGATTTAGGGATTCATTTACTTTTTCTTTTGTCTTAATCAATTATGATAGGTTGCCTTTTTAAGTGGCAAATTTCTAGCCCTTCAATCTCCATTATTTGGTTGAAATTATTTATGTGGGATAAAGATGTTTTGTCCTAATACTATGTCTTATCATACCACTTGCTAAAATTATGAGTGTAGGATATAGATGTTTTTGTCCTAAAGTCTTGTATTATTATGCCACTTGTCAAAATGATGAATGTAGAATCACACCACTTGCTAAATTTTTGTCTTAATGCCATGTCACCTAATCTTGATTATACCATTATTTCATCACTTTAATTTTATTTTTATTTTTATTTTTCCTCTTGGGTTTGGGCTCATTCTTGCCCATTTTCTTTACTTTGATTAAAATTCTACCTTTCATAATGGGCTTGGTTACTTTTTCATGATTTTTGGGCTACCGGTCCAATTTCTATATCTTAGTCCAAGTCTATGTTTTATTTCTTCCTTGGGCTATCCTATTGGCTTGCTATAAATTCATATGAAGTAGAAAAACTCTATATGAAGTGTCCATAGGTTAAAGCCCAATTACGGGTGGAGATACTAAACATAGTAATTAAGAAAAATTACCCTAATCCGATCTTCTTGAAATTTTAAGACCTTTACTTACTTCACAAAAATTTATCTTTCTTTACCTAAGAATTTCACCTTTCTTTAGCATGTTTATTTCTAATATTTCCTCTTAGGTTTTCTTTCTTTACCTATTCCATTAATATTAGAACATTTCTATGCATATATGTAAGGTGAAGAATTTCTAAGAAAAATATCTAAAAATTACGGGATGTTACACCGTTCCCCGATTGGATGGTTTGAGATGGGCGAAGCAAAGGTTTTAGGGCTTGATATAGTATAGGATGCACTGGTCAAGGTAAAATTAATTAAAGAAAGGTTGATAGCAGTTCAGAGTAGACAGAAGACCTATGTTGATAATAGACGTCGCCCATTGGAATTTGCCATAGGTGAACATGTTTTTCTGAAAATATCTCCTATGAAGGGAGTAGTGAGATTTGGGAAGAAAGAAAAATTAAGTCCACAGTATATAGGACCATTTGAAATTCTTGATAGGATCGGTCCGGTAGCTTATCGTTTGACTTTACCTCTTGAATTGGGTAATGTCCATCCAGTCTTTCATGTGTCTATGCTACGAAAATATTTACCGGATCATACACATGTTATACAGTGTCCATAGATTCTGTTACAGGAAGATTTAACCTATGAAGAACCACCAGTGGCAATAGTGGACAGACAAGTAAAGAAGTTACGGTCAAAGGATATACCTACGGTGAAGGTGAAATGGAAAAATCACTCTTTTGAGGAAGCTACTTGGGAAAGAGAGGAGGATATGCGCACCATATATCCGTATTTGTTTGAACAATGAGGCTAGTATTTATTTGCAACTGTGGTGATGAAATTCGGGGACCGAATTTCTTTAAAGGGGAAAGAATGTAATAACTGTAAAATTTAACAAAAAGTTCAAATTAAAGAAAATTTTGAATTAAAGAAAGGATTTTTAAAATAGAGATAAGAATCGGTGAAAATAAGTTTATTATTTACATGGATTAAAGAATTACAAAAGAAATATGAGAATTTACGTTTTGGCGCGTACTTTTTATTTTTAAATGATAGTATTTTGCTATAAGCAAATATATTTTTATTTATTTAAAAATGATTATGTCTTGCTAAAAGTAAGTAGACTTTTAAGTAAAATAATTATTGTGTTGCTTCAAATAATTATATCGGCCTCTAATGAATTTTGTTGTATTTTTAAAAATATTATTTCTTTTAATATGTATAAAGATATTTATTGTGAGATTTGTTTTATTACGATTTTTATCAAGAAAAATTATGATTTAAGAGTTTGACTCAAGGTTTATGAGGATGTAAATTTTTAGAAATTTTTGGGATATTTTATTATGAAAAACGAAATTTATATGAATTTATATAAAAGAAAATCATATTATTCAATTAATAAATAATTATTATTATTATTATTTAAAAAAAAGAAAATAAAAAGGAGACAAGGGAGAAGGGGGACGACGGCTTTACAGATTTCGGAAACTGAGAAAAATATTTCGATGAATAGTGAGTGAATAGTAACATTCAACTTTCTCTCTAGATCTAGAGTGCCTATTGGCTTCCGATCTCAAAACTGAAGGTGTTACTGGATTCAGGACGAAGAATACTACAGTTTTGACCAATCAATTTTTCAAATTAGCCGTTGAATCGTCGTAGATCTAAAGTAGAAAATTTCAGAAAAAGATAAATCCTAAAACTTTTACTTAGAGACCTCCAATTGAAATTCTGACACCGTAGATAGATTCAGGAGTTAGATAAACCTTAGGATAGGTATATTTTCGGTCATCTAACAACATTTTTATTCGTCGTGAATAGTGTTTTCCACGCTTGGTGAATAGTGTTTTCCGACGAGTGAATAGTATTTTTCGCGCAGTGAATAGTGACCAAATTCCCGAAGTTGCTTTCTTGATTTTTTGGACTCTCCAGATACGTTTTCAAGGTCTATTTAATCGAATTAAGATCAGAAAAGTATATTTTAGGGCTATCCAATCTGGGGCCCTTATCTTGTGAGTATATGATTCTTCTTGTGGCTTGTTTTACTCTTCTTGAACTTTATGAGCATGTTTACAGGTTATTTATACTTTTATATGTTCTTGAAATGGTTTAAAATATCTGAAACGATTGAAATATGATATCTGGTTCAAGAAGAGTGACTTTTTAAATGAATTTTGAAACACATTGAACATGTGATTTTTAAATATATGTCTTATTATATGACAAAGGATATATGTTATGCATATGATATTGATTCATACAGTGATATGTTTGCCTCAGATATAGACATGTATACATGATTCCCTTGAATAGGAAGTTTTGACAGATGAATATATAGAGACTGAAAGTCTGTATTATATTGAGTAATTTATACTAGATTATATGACATATGTGCATGTGATATTTTCTATGGAGGAATCCTATTAAAAACACTGTCTGCTAAAAGCAGGTCATATTAGCCCTGGTGCGCACCTTGATTGCCTCAGCTAACAGGGGGTTGGTGCTAGCCTCGTGTGAGGGCCAACACACGGGAGATGATATGTAATGGAGAGCGGAATGCCCCCTATATGGGCGAGATACTAGTTATATGAGTTATGATTTGTCTTCCCTTGCTGTGTGCTTGGGAAATACGCATATAGAGTCCCTTCACGTGTCCTCTTGAATGGTAGTAGGGCAAACCTCAGCGGGATGCTGAGTTTAGACAAATCCTATACCACCAAAGTACGGAAGGGGTCAAACTCTGATATGGTGGTTCTGATATGGGATCCTCCAAATGTTTTCATAAGAGTTATGTTGATGCATAACATGATTTTATTATCGTACTTACAGCATTACTTATGAAATGAACATGCATATGAATTTGAACAGAGTTTATTTGAAATGCAGGTCCCATATAAATGTACTTCTAAATTGTGATTTTCAATGTGACAAGTTTTAAAATAAAGAGTACATTCATATGTTGACCTAAGAGGTCATAGGTTGTGTTATCTGCTCACTGAGTTGTAAAACTCACTATACGTGGTTGATATATTTTTCAGATAAAGACTTAGAGTTTGGTCCTGCGGCTTCTTGATCGACTAGGTGTCGTACTTCTGTGGTGAGCCTAAATTGTTTCTGGGCTGTCAGTGTATAAATTGTAATATAAATGTACTCTAGAGTTGCTCTGAATGTCATAGGCAGGATCTTTGTTTCTGCTATAAAACTGTAGACCTGACATGTATAATTAGTTATGTTGAAATTTGTAAACATGTGATATTATCCTGATACTCAATAATATGAAGTTGAATGCAAATAAATAAAGTTAAAGATATCGGATAGTAGTGTTATTCGCGTTCCTAAAATAGGGGCGTGACAGGCACCACCATGGAGGAACCTAGCAAACAATGCAAAAGAAACCCTACACAACTTGACTACATCAATTCGAAATCAAGTCACAGCCACCAATTAAATTCTACAACATCTCCAGAACAATAACTACCTGAATGGAGAAAATAATGCAAACAACCAGGTGGCTGGAAATAATAATGGCCTATCTAAGTTCTTGAGAACAAGACCACCTTCTTTTCAAGGTAGATATGATCCAACGGTAGCCGAAAAGTGGATAAGGGAATTGGAGAAGATCTTAGAGGTGATGGGCTGCATTAATAAGCAGTAGGTTATCTTTGCTGCAAATATGCTGAAGGATGAAGCTGAGTGTTTGTGGCGAGGGGCTAGAGAACTACTAACTCACCAAAGGAGGCATATTACCTGGTAGGTGTTTAAGGATATTTTCCTAGAAAAGTACTTTCCAAGTACTGTACAAGCCGAGAAGGAGATTGAATTTCTCCAACTTTGATAGGGTAACATGTCAGTAGATCAATACATCGCTAAGTTCGAGGATTTTTCTAAGTTCTCCTCTTACCTGAGGTTTAACCCTAATGAATCATGCAAGGCTGTCAAGTTTAAAGTAGGATTGAACCCATAAATCAAGAATATGATGATAGGTTTAGAAATAATGGAGTTTGTGTCCTTGATAAATAAATCTAGACTTTTGGAGAAGAGTTTAAGGGTAGTGGAGGATAAGAAGCAGATGCAAAACCTATGGAAGAGGAATAAAAAAAATTTCAACCTTGGCAAAAACATGAGGAGAAGAGGAAGTGGAGTTGGTAAGAGGCCATTGACTGTGGGTCCCTAACCTTTCCAACAAGACCTCGCCACAGTCAAGTGCACAAGTATAGACATATGCATGATAACCGGCCATGCTATATGGAATAAGATGTCTGCTTCAAATGTGGACAAAAAGGTCATTTTGCAAAGAATTACCTACAGAATGTAGGGAAGCAACCGAAACAGAGGCCTCAGGTGAAAGGAAGGGTTTTCACCCTAAGCGGCCAAGAGGCAGCTCAATCCTTCGAAATGATTCAAGGTACGTGCTACATCTATGGATTTTCTCTTATGGTGTTGTTTGACTTTGGTGCTAGTCATTCATTTATATCGAAATAATGTATTAGGGAGCTTTAGTATCCTATTTCTGAAACCTCCTATGAGCTATATGTAATAAACCCTTTAGGAAAAATAGTCTTAACTTCCTCTGTATGTAAAGACTGTCAGGTCACCATAGAGGAGAAAACTTTTTCTATAAATCTCGTCTGCCTACTTTAAGACGTATTAATGTCATTTTAGGGTTAGACTGAATGTTTAGAAATTGGGTCTTGCTAAATTGTTGCACCAATACCATTAAATTTATACCTCCTACTCCACAAGAGGAGATGCAGTTATTGATGCTAAATGCCAATCAAGTCAATCGGGAGTTGAAGAGTGGAGTACTTGGTTACATTCTTTTATGTTTATCGAACCTAGAATTTGAACCGAGGCTTAATGAAATTCCAATAGCTAATGAATTTCTTGAAGTATTTTCATCAAATATTCTAGGCTTACCTCCCCAGAGAGAGGTAGAGTTCTCTATTGATCTCTTACCTAGGATAGAACCTATCTCTATTGCACCTTATAAAATAGCCTCAAAAGAACTATAGGAACTTAAAAAATAGTTGGAGGATTAGACAAGTAATTTATTAGACCGAGTGTATTACCTTGGGGAGCTCCTATATAGACTATGCTTAGACTAGAGACAGTGTTGTTGTTTTTATTAAAACTCGCAAGCGTACGAATCTATTAGAGTATAGATTTAGTGGTATGAAAGGTCGATCCCACGAGGATTGCCAATTGAGAAAATTTAGTTCAGATCCAAAATAAATATTTCTAACTTAGTTGCCAGAATGTTTGTTTTGTGAGAAGAGTACTGAACAGAGTTTGTAAAGAACTAAAATACTGAAATTAAATATGAATGTATTTAAAGTAAGAAACATGCTAAGGTTAGGGGATCCACTCTTAGTACATCAAGTAATAATAATTTTTAACTCTTTTATTACTCAAATGGAATCCTCACATAAATGAGGTTTCATTCGGAAGATAAGTATTCAACATGCTTTGGTTTACATATGAAGTGTATTTGCCTTCTTTTTATTGTATTATAATAAATAACTTTTGTAAAATAGATTCAAATATACAGTGTGTCAATCATTATATTGTCTACAATAAATTAAGAATGATTCAAGCATTTATTGTGCCAAAGATTGTCTACAATGTATCAAGATTCGCACTTTACAAAATTTAAAATAAAAAACTGTAAAAGGAAGAAAAACATAACAACAAAATCAATGATAATGATATAAAGTAGGCGGTAAAACCAGCCATTAAAAAAATAAAATAATAAGAAAATAAATAATAGAAGTGCAGAAAATAAATAACAGAGGGGCAATAAAGCCATCCTCTAAGAAAATAAATAACAAAAAAATAAATAATAGAAATGTAGAAAATAAATAACAGAGGGGCAACAAAGTCATCTTTTAAGAAAATAAATAACAGAGGGGTCATCCTCTAAGAAAATAAATAATAGAAGTGTAGAAAATAAATAATAGAGGGGCAACAAAGCCATCCTCTGAGAAAGTAAATAACAAAAAAAAAATAAGAGAGAGGCGACATAGCCGTCCTCTCAGAGGAAAAATAACAAGAAAATAAATAACAGAGGGGCAACAAAGCCATCCTTTAAGAAAGTAAATAACAAGAAAATAAATAATAGAAGTGCATAAAATAAATAACAGAGGGGCAACAAAGTCATCCTCTAAGAAAGTAAATAACAAGAAAATAAATAATAAAAGTGTAGAAAATAAATAACAGAGGGGCAACAAAGCCATCCTCTAAGAAAATAAATAACAGAAGTGCAAAAAATAAATAACAGTGGAGCTACAAAGCCATTCTTTGAGAAAGTAAATAACAAGAAAATAAATAACAGAGAGGGGACATAACCGTCCCCTCAGAAGAAAAATAAAAAGAAAATAAATAACAGAGGGGCAATAAAGTTATCCTCTAAGAAAATAAATAATAGAAGTGCATAAAATAAATAACAGAGGGGCAACAAAATCATCATCTAAGAAAGTAAATAACAAGAAAATAAATAATAGAAGTGCAGAAAATAAATAACAGAGGGGCAACAAAGCCATCCTCTAAGAAAATAAATAACAGAAGTGCAGAAAATAAATAACAGAGGGGCAACAAAGCCATCCTCTGAGAAAGTAAATAACAAAAAAAAATAACAGAGAGACGACATAGCCGTCCTCTCAGAAAAAAAAACAGGAAAATAAATAATAGAGGGGCAACAAAGTCATCCTCTAAGAAAGTAAATAACAAGAAAATAAATAAGAACATAAATACAACATCAAATATAAATATTAAAATTAAGAGTTAGATAAATTATTATTTTCATACCAAGAGTTTCATCTTTTCACCTTAGCATTAGGAGATTAGTTCTCCATAATCAAGGTAAAAAAACAAAATGAAAGATGAAGAAGCATGATAAAACTTATGAAAGAAAGTAAAGATACAAAATGTATAAAGAGATAAAAATATTACCAACACTTAGAACTTCAACAATGATTTCCTAAGCTCACTCTTCAGCCTTTCTCCCCTCTCTCTAACTCACAAAATGTCTCTATTTATAGACAAAACAAGGGAAGTAGGTGACAAAAATGGTGGGTAGCAAATTGCACTAAAGTTGACAAGTTGTGTTGCATTATGTTCCCCGAAAGTCATCGTGATATATCTTTTTGATAGCTACCGAATCTGCTAATCCAAATTTCGCACCCATTGAATATGTATTTGCTGAAATATGGCCTAAATACTACAGTAAGGTTGGCTTGGACTGCAACAGTAAACATGTTCTATTCTAACCCAAATTTGGCCCATTGGATGTTTGAATTTGCTGATCCTTTAAACATGAAAATTGTATGAAATTATGTCAGCTATTCATCTACCAAATTTTGTACATGATATATACATATTTTCTTAGATACGGTAAAAATACTATAGTAAGATCAAGTTGAAAAGCAAGTAGCAAATAAATTTTTAACATTGGGTGTTTTGCCTTGAATCTTTATGTTTCAATTCTTTTAAAAATGTGGTCATAAATCAAGATTGAATTGATGCATATATCTATTAGGATGCGTCTTAAGAGACAAAAAGATAATGCTCCTTACTCAGCCATCCTTAATGAATTTATTTTGTCTGCTTGATTTATCGACATAATTTTCAAAGAATCCCAATTTAGCTTTGATTCCTCCAATTGAGTCAATTTCCTATTCTTCTCTTCATCTATAAAAATACACAAAATTAAAGACAAATAAGGGAGATAAATGCTTAATTAAGGCAAAAAGATAAGATAAAAATATTTAATTTATGAGTACAAAACTCATTCATCAAATACCCATAAACTTAATCTTTTGCTTGTCCTCAAGTAAAACACACAAACATCAAAATTCAAAAGATGAGTGAGTGATAAGTTGTTTTTGGCTTACTAAGCATTCCTCAAGGATTTAAAATGTGCAACCAAGGAAAATATCAAAATTCCAAGGTGATGTAAAACTTTAATTCAAATGCAACATATAGTTTACTATTGAATCCCAAGTGTGTGTGTGATAATCTTATGACATCGGATTTTTTGCATTCAAATAAATTTACATAATCAAATATTTAAAACAGATCTCCAGAGTTTTACATTTGAGACTCCATAAGTTTATTTTTCATGTCACTCTCCACTAATGTAGACTAATCATAACATTTAAGTTCATTAGGACTTTCATTAGGCTTGTAATATATGGCATAGGTTAAAGATGGATAAAAAGATATTAATGAAAGCTCAATTCACTCTATAACATACATGATCATTTAAGTCCTACCAAATATTTTTGATATTATCATGTGAATTCTATCTCCAACCTTATCCTTATCTTTATGTTATTTGCTCATACTACTCTTTTTTTATGTAAACACCCCGAAACTTATTTATTTGGAAAGTTCTATTTTTTTCTTTTTAAACTTCTTCCATTCACCTATGAACCATACCTTTCCAAATAATCATTTCTGTGAGTGAAAGGTAAAAGTTAGAAATATTTTTGTTTAAAGGCTAGATAATAATATAGGTGTACAAGAAAGGATAAATTGTGACACCTCCAAAATTTAAATCGTAGAATGTTCCTTATTATCTATAAATTCTTAGCAATGACCACCTAACCCATAAATTCAACTATTCACTTATATTGTTAATTATCTTTCTTAGATAAGCATACAAGTACTTCAGGCTATTCCAAATTTTTTCAAATCTCATTTCCTTACAGGCAACTAGCTAGGCATGATATGCAATACTTACAACATAAAGGATCTCATGCCATAAAAGAAAATGGTACAGCCCATAACTTATATTACATCATATTATCAGCTGTCTAAACGGGAATTAGCACTCATCTAGGCCATCCTAAATATGTTACACAACCAAGAAAAATACAGTCATGATCATATGAGTCAACTTTGAGACCCTTGTTGCTGTGATTATGTGGACATAAAAAGTGAGATGATAATCTCAATAGCTAGCAAATTTTTCTGAAAAATAGTACACATTCCATTCCTTAAAATATCTCAAATTATTTCACTGAAATATAAGCACTGACTATACATCATACATACGGCATCTTGGTCACACTAGGGACCCATAACATCATGGTCTACTTACCCAGTGCAGTCAAATACGGCCATACCTACAAAGGGCTATGCATCTCCTATTATTGGCCAATCGTGAGGGAAATGGGGCTTACTTGGCACCCTTTTGTGCACCCCCTTAATTCCCGAGAATGCATACATAACATATCTTTAGACTATCATTCATCATAGCATAAAAGTCAGGCAACCAGTGAAATTTGATAAATTCAAGTTCATAAATATAAAGAGTGTTTGAAGGAAGAGCTAGCTACCAAATTTTTCAAAAAAAATAGTACACATTCTATTCCTTAAAACATCTCAAATTATTTCACTGAAACATAAGCACTGATCATACATACATACGACATCTTGGTCACACTAGGGACCCATAACATCATGGTCTACTTACCTAGTGTAGTCAAATACGACCATACCTGCAAAGGGCTATGCATCTCCTATTATTGGCCAATCATGAGGGAAATGGGACTTACTTGGCACCCTTTTATGCACCCCCTTAATTCCCAACATTGCATACATAACATATCTTTAGACCATCATTCATCATAGCATAAAAGTCAGGCAACCATTGAAATTTGATAAATTCAAGTTCATAAACATAAAAAGTGTTTTAAGGAAGAGCTAACTACCTCAATTCCAACACAAAAACTTCCTTTCCCGGGCTACCAATGTTACTACCAGAAACTCAAACTAAAACATATAATAGTTCTTGGTTAATGCATGCATATTAGTACCTAAAGTCATAAATCTCTAGTTTAAGAGCTTCTGCTCTTCAAAACAAAACTATGATTTTGTTGAGATTTGGGGTTATTATTAAATATGACAAAAGTCCTCTAAAAATTTTAAAATTTTGTATGGAGGTAAATTTACATGTTTATTTTATCTTGTAATTTTTTTAGCCTTTAAATCTTCCATGCAACCCTAAAACTACCTCTATAACCCAGAATAGTGCAGATTAGTTTCAGTTTCATTTCTATTCTATTTTTCATTCATTTGGGTTGGTAAAACTTCTTAAAAATTCATGATATTTTATATGAAGAATCCTAGATATGTTATATAATCATCATAAAAATTTTAAGTAAAAAATAATTTATTTGATCCCTTGAACAACCCAAGATTTAAGGCTGTCTCCTATTATGGTCTGTTCTAACTCATTTCTTAACCTACCTAATTTCTACATTTTATTATATGCCTTAAACTACCCAGAATTTTCTAAAATTTGGTGCGATATTTAATTAGGATACCTTTAACTTGTCATAAAATATTCATACAAAAATTCAACATCTAACCCCTTCAATATTTTGTATTTCCATCAATAGTCTAAGCTGTCCAACAGATTTTCTCAACATTATTTTAATTGCAAAAGGCCTAGTTGTAGGTTCCCAAAAATCACAAAAATTTCTAGAATTGATTATGAACATTTTAACGCTTTTCTTACCAAAAATCAGAGAATTTAAAGGCCATTTACTAAATTTAATAAGCCAATATTTCTGGGTACAAAAAGGTTTCTATTTTCTCAACCTAATCCTTCTATGCTCTATGACCTTTACTCACTAATCAGACCCTAACACACTCATATGGACTCGAAATTTTGTGATTCCAGTGGTTATAAGACCGTGAGAAATGTATCTACAACTTTCATGTTAACCATGACTTCATATTCCTTATGTATTAGTCCCATACATTCGAAAATAGAAGCTATTCTTCACCAGCCTGGATTCTAAACCCGATTCTGACCTTTCATCACTCCCTGGAATATAACTCTCTCATTTTAAGTCTGATTGATGTGATTCCAAATGTTATGGAAAATAGGGCTACAACTTCTATGTTGAACATATTTACATATTTTAGGCAGAAGGTCATCCATGTAGAGCCTAAAATTAACCTATTAAACTCTAAACCATATTTTTATAAGAAGCCAGACTTACCTTGTGTAAACCTACTCCTATGACTCTCAATTTGCAGCTTCCTTCTCCTCTTGGTTTCCTTTGCAACTCAGCCATGTTTCTTGCACCAAATAAGGGGTGATCAAGACTTCAAATCTCAGCATTCACTCTCACTCTCACTGCCTTATGGTGAGGGAAGAAAACTCTCCACATTTTTTTCTTCTGCTTTTCTCCACTCTCTTCCTCCTCTCTCAACCTTCTTCTTCTTCCTAGCTACTCTCTGCCCCTTCCTTCCTCTTCCTCTTCATTTTTTTGACCACTTCACTCTCTCATTTCTCCTACTAGCGTGAGGCAAGTCTAGGCATTTCTGTTGCTACCAAAGATGCAAGCTGCTAGGAACTAAAGGTTGCTAGAATCCCTTGGATTCTGCAGGGTAGGGAGTAGGTTTTCTGCTGCCTCTCCACGTGGGTTATTGCATGCATAACTCTATTATATTATGCTCAAAGGGTGGGTGGTTGTTTTACACGTAAGAGGGACCTAGGCTGCCAAAGAAAATTGCCTGCGTGATGCTCTGTTTTCTTGCCTGAATTTGCTGCTGAAGGTGGTGTGTTTCTACTTGTCTTTGTGGAGCAAAGATGGGTGTGAAGATTCTACCATGTGAGTGTGTTTTCTCTACAGGTTTTGGGACGTCTTTTTCTGCTTGTTTGTGGTGCTGGTTCTACTGTCTAATGGACCATGTTTCTGTTGGCTGGGTGGAGCAAGAATGGGTGTAATTTCTACTAGCTTTGGGACGTCTTTTTCTGCTTGTTTGGTGGGGCAAGATGGCGTGAAGATGCTTGTTTTTCCTACGCTGCATTCATACTTTTTAACCTACCAAGGCTGCTGTATTTTGTTTCAATTCTCATGTGCATGCATTATGATATGTATACTAGGATATGCATGGTGTAATTGAGAGAAACTATATATATATATATATATATATATATATGCAAGTAATTCCTCTCACCTCCACATGTTACCTATTTTATACTTGCCTTATAATCATATAACTAAGCATCTTGATTACTTGTCATATGTATTTTCTACTCATCCTTAAATTTATCTAACTTTATTAGAGGCTTAGGATGTTACATAAATATAGACTCAAAATGGGTTATTAGGGATGGCATAATGTGTAGGTTGATTTGAAAGGCTCAAATGATTCTAACAATGCCTAATTCATTTCTTAAATAGAGAGTAGTCTAAAATTTAGTCTCCAGTGATAATCAAATAAGTTTTAGAGTTTTATGAGATCACTTAGCATATTTGAATCACATTAATCTTTTTTGAATAAACAATCAATCAAATGTAAAAGATTAAGTGCTCAAGATATTGGGATTCTCAAGTAAAATAGGTTACAATTGAGTTCAAGTTCACACATAACACTCAAAACTCATCTATTTTCCTAAGGTTACAAACACTTTAAATCATTTTCATCATTGGTGTTAGTTTTGCCTATTTCCAAAACATCACTCAGTTTTTTTTTGAAATCTAGGTGCTAGAACCTATACAGAGATAGCCCTATTAACCCACGACTACCTCCACTATAGATTAAATGAATTTTTCTCCTGGCCAGTACAATACCCAAATTTTGTGGTGCTTTAACATACTCTCCATCTTTTCCAGTACTAAAACCACAAAAGACACAAATATTTTAAAATTGATGAAATGTGATTCCTTCCATACCTGCAATCACCTTAAATTTGAGTATGAAGATAAAGATAATAATATGTGCATTTATATAATTTAGATAAAGACATACTTACAACAGCTATGCGAATAAGACAGTGGCATAATTACAATAGCCATGTGAGTAGGCCAATGGATGATAGCTAAATTATAGATGAAAAATTCAAAAATAACAGCATGCATGCATATGTACAGTAGTTGTGATTATGGCTCACATCTTCCTCTGGTTTTACGTCCAGTAACAACTTAAATGCCCTCTAAAGATCGAGGATATGCTTCCCATCCAATTTTCTTATAAATTGGCAAATAGGGTCTTTTAATGTTAGATTCCCAAGGCTGTATCATTTTTGTTCTTTTTTAAAATGGAGCCATAAACCAACAATCCCGATATGCACAGATCCACTAGGATGCGTCTCAAGAGACATTGGATGAAACTCATCATCCAATGACTCCTTACTCAAGCCATCCTTAATGAATTTTATTTTATCTTCTTGATTTACATGAACCCATCTCAAAGAATGGAAACTTGTGTTGCAAGTTTCACGTCCACATTTATGGCAGACACCCATTCTTTTAACTCTATGCTTTTTAGCAAAACTGTTTTTTCCTAAACTAGGCATGTAAGAGATGTAACCATTTAAAGACTCACCTGCTAATCGTACCTTAACTTCAATTAGCCAACGAATATCAGCAGGTATTCCCATTATCATCATCAACCTTAATCTTTCA
This sequence comes from Gleditsia sinensis, assembly GCA_037074535.1. Taxonomy (NCBI): domain Eukaryota; kingdom Viridiplantae; phylum Streptophyta; class Magnoliopsida; order Fabales; family Fabaceae; genus Gleditsia; species Gleditsia sinensis. The sequence goes on from CM073464.1 coordinate 64,238,283, forward strand.
GCCCGTGCTTTATAAATTTTCAACAATGCATTGGGTGGAAGAGAAGGAAAATGATTTTTCAAGTTTGCAAGTATGTCTTCCATTCTCAATTAAATTTTTTTTTAAGAAAGATCAAAAGCAACAAAACTAAGAAAAAAATAGCAATTCAAAAGAAAATATTAATAAGGGAACAAATTAATGCAAACTAAATATAAAAAAATCTCACCTAAATAGCATGCGTAGCAATTTTTGACAAAGAAAGCAAATCAATCCTGGTAGATAGGATCACGCAGAAGTGTCTCATCTACCTCTAGGATGTGTAATTCCAAAAATGATTTCAATCTTTGGCCATTGACTTTAAATATATCACCATTTTTGGGATTTTCAATCTCTACTGTACCATGTGGATAAACAGTACGAGCAATGAATGATCCTGACCATCGAGAACGTAATTTTTCTGAAAATAAATGCAAACAAGAGTTATATAGAAGAACTTTTTGACCTGCATTAAATGATTTTCTTAAAATATTTTGTCATGAAAAATTTTCATTCGATCTTTGTACAATTTTGCATTCTCATATGCATCATTCCTTATTTCTTTCAGCTCATTGAGTTGAAGCTTCCTATGGGAACTTGCTTTGTCAAGAGCAAAGTTAAATTGTTTAATGGCCCAATAAGCTTTATGTTCTAACTCAACAGGTAAATGACAGGCATTGCAATACACAAGTCGGTAAGGAGACATTCTAATAGGGGTTTTAAAAGCAGTACGATAAGCCCATAAAGCATCAAAAAGTTTCAAAGACCAATCTTTTCTACTTGGGTTAATCGTTTTTTTCAAAATATTTTTAATTTCCCTATTTGAAATCTCAACTTGACCACTAGTCTGAGGGTGGTATAGGGTAACTACTTTTTGTGTAATGCCATATTTTCTCATTAACTACTCAAAATGATTATTACAAAAATGTTTTCCCCCATCACTAATGATAGCCCATGGTGTGCCAAACCTTGAAAAGATGTTTTCTTTCAAGAATTTTACCACAATCTTGTGATCATTTTTTTTACATGCAAGAGTCTCTACCCATTTTGACACATAATCCACAGCAACAAAGATGTATAAATTACCGAAAGAATTAGGAAAATGACCCATGAAATCAACTCCCCAAACATCAAATATCTCAACAATAAGAATAGGAGTTAAAGGAATCATATTCCTCCGTGAAATACTACCCAATTTTTGACAACGCTCACAAGAACTACAATACAAATGGACATCTTTGAACAGTGATGGCCAGTAAAAGCCACATTGCAAGACTTTTGCAGCAATTGTTTTAACACTAAAATGACTTCCACAAGCATGATCATGACAAAAAGAAATAACACTATATTGCTCACGCTCAAGAACACATCTTCAAATGATTTGATCAGGACAATACTTAAATAAATATGGATCTTCCCAAAAGAATTTCTTTACTTCTACTAAAAATTTTACCCGATCTTGCTTACTCTAATGTGTAGGCATTTGACCTATGGCAAGATAATTAGCAATATCAGTAAACCAGGAAATTGAGAAATAGACATGAGTTGCTCATCTGGAAATGAGTCTCTGATAGGCAAGTTATTGTCACCCGATTCAACTATCAGCCTAAACAAGTGATCAGCCACAACATTTTCAGATCATTTCTTATCCCAAATTTCTAAATCAAATTCTTGCAACAACAGTATCCATCTTATCAAACGCGCTTTAGCATCTTTCTTAGAAAGAAGATACTTAAGTGTAGCATGATCTGAAAAAACTACAATTTTAGATCCTAATAAATAAGATCTAAATTTGTCTAATGCAAATACCACAGCTAGTAACTCTTTTTTTATTGTTGAATAATTCAATTGATCGTCATTAAGAGTTTTACTAGCATATAAGGAAACTTTTCTAGACGTTGACTCAAAACAGCTCCAATTGCATAATCAGAGACATCACACATGATTTCAAATGGAAGATTTCAATTGGGTGGTCTAATGATGGGTGCAGAGATAAGTAGGGATTTGAGCTTCCCAAAAGCTTGAAAGAATTTTTCATCAAATATAAAAGGTACATCTTTGGTAAGCAAATTACATAAAGGTTTGGAGATTTTGCTAAAATCTTTTATGAATCTGCGATAAAACCCTGCATGACCTAAAAAAGAACGTACCTTTTTCACTGTCCGAGGAGGTGGAAGATTGGAAATCAATTTAATTTTGACTTTATCTACCTCAATCCCCTGATTTGACACAATATGTCCCAAAACAATTTATTTTTTAACCATGAAATGACATTTTTCTCAGTTCAAAACAAGGTTTTTTTCTTTACACCTAATTAAGACCAATCTTAAATGGTGTAAACATTCCTCAAAACTAGACCCATGCACAGAAAAATCATCCATGAATACTTCTAGAAATCGCTCTACCATGTCAAAAAATATGCTTATCATTCAACGCTGAAATGTAGCAGGTGCATTGCACAATCCAAATGGCATTCGACGATAGGAAAAAGTTCCAAAAGGACAAGTGAATGTAGTTTTCTCTTGATCCTTAGGTGCAATGGGAATTTGGTTGTAACCTAAATATCCATCAAGAAAACAATAATATGCATGTCTAGCCAACCTCTCTAGTACCTGGTCTATAAAAAGAAGTGGAAAATGATCTTTTCTTGTTACAGCATTCAACTTGCGATAGTCAATACAAACACGCCACCTAGTTTGTACTCTAGTGGGAATTAATTCATTATCCTCATTCTTGACTACAGTAATGCCAGACTTCTTAGGAACTACCTGAACAGGACTAACCCATGCATTATCAAAAATAGGGTAAATGACACACACATCAAGAAGTTTAATCACTTCAGCTCTCACAACTTCTTTCATGTTTGGATTCAGATGTCTTTGTGGCTTTCTTGAGGTTTTGGCATTGTCCTCCAAAAGTATCCTATGCATGCAAATTGATAGACTAATACCTTTAATGTTTGCTATTGTCCACCCTATGGCTTCACTATGCTCACTAAGGACTTTTATGAGTTCAACTTCATGTTCTCTATCTAGGTCTGATGCTATGATAACATGTAAGGTCTCAGCAAGTCTTAGAAACACATATTTTAGAGAATCTTACAAAGGTTTTAACTCTACTTGGGGCGGTTTCTCAATGGATAGTTATAGGACAGACCCAAAAGATGTAAGTGTCTCTGTTTTGACTTTCCATTCATTGGTATCCATCAATGGAGTAGTCTCTAACAGGGAATTTATTTCATTGATCAAACAGTCCTCATCTATGTCTATGTTGAAGTAAGCCAAACATTTTTCTAAAGAGTCATCATCAAAAGAACTTAAAAATGAATCATCAGCTATACTCTCAATCATGTTGACCTCACATAAATCACCAGTATCTACAGGTTGACGAGAGACATTAAAAACATTAAGTTCCACAATCATATTTCCAAAAGATAGATTCAAAATTCTATTTCGACAATTAATGATTGCATTGGATGTTGCAAGAAATGGTCTACCCAAAATGACTGAAATTTGTGTCTCTATATTCTCAACAGGTTCAATGTCAAGAACAATGAAATCTACTGAAAATTAGAATTTATCAACTTTAATGAGCACATCCTCTATGACACCTCTAGGAATTTTTGTGGACCTATCAGCTAACTAAAAAGTTACTGGTGTAGGTTTTAACTTTCGTAACCCAATTTTTGCATACACAAAGTACAGCAACAGATTCACACTTGCTCCTAGATAAAGTAAGGCTCAATTAATCACATGGTCACCTATAACACAAGAAATTGTAGGACAACCGGGATCTTTATACTTAATAGGAGTTTTTTTGTTGAATTATGGAGCTCACTTGTTCGGTCAAAAATTTCTTTTTTGGAACATTAGTTTTCATTTTCACTGTGCAAAGATCTTTCAAAAATTTTGAGTAAGCAGGTACTTGTTTGATAACGTCAAGAAAAGGGATGTTAATGCTTACTTACTTAAACACCTCTAAAATGTCACTATATTGAGTACATTTCTTATTTATCTCAAGTCTTTGTGGGAATGGAGCTTTAGGGGAACAAGGAATATGTTCACTTTTATTCTCACTTGAGTCATTAATTTGTGGTTTATGCTGACTCTGTTCTTTAGTTTCAGGCATGTGAACTTGATTATCAATTACTTTTTCAGATCTAAGGGACTTCACTTCCTCATTAGGATTTTTTGATGATCCTACTTCAAATTGACCCTTAGAATTAGGAATAGGTTGACTAGGGAATTTTCCTTTCTCTCTCTCTCTCTCTCCTACAGCATTGGCTATTTAACCCAATTGTGTTTCAAGCTTTAAAATAGATTGAGTGTGGGATTGTAAAGCTTGTTGAGTTGATTGCATGAATTGTTGTAGAGTATCTTTCAAAGAATGTCTTCTTTATTGTGGTACTCCAAAAGGAGGAGCATATTGAGGAACTAGAGGATATGAGTTAGGAGGGACAAATTGTTGCTCACCTTGATTCATTGAAGTCTGATTTTGCCTCCATGAAAAGTTTGGATGATTCCTCCAATTTGGATTATATCTAGATGCAAACAAGCTGTCTGATGACTTTCCATGAAATTGAAGAGAATTGACTTGCTCAGAGAATGCATCTTGGTAAGCTGGTATGGATGGACAAGATTGTGTAATATGATATGTACTAGAACATAAGTCACATGCCTCTATCCTAGTATTGGTAGAAGGGTTCAAAGTGTGACTTAAAGTTAAAGCTCTGACCTTTCTAGTCGGGCTAGCTAAGGCAATTCTCACATCTATGTCATCACTCACTTCGTAAATTCCTCTCTTTTGTGTGTTTTAGACTTCTTATCCCTGGAATCTATGCAGTTCCAATGTTGAGAATTTTCAGATAAAGATCCTAAGGATTCCCAAGCTTCTCCCTCATTCAGTTGTAAAAATCTCCCACCATGCATGTTTTGGATCATTTGACGGTTTGATGAAGTTAAACCATCATAGAAATATTTCACCAATCTCCAAATTTCAAAACCATGATGAGGACATTTCAAAAGAAGATCATTAAATCTTTCCCAACATTCGAAAAATTGGTCACCCTCTTTTTGACAAAAATCAAAAATTTCTCTCTTAAAGGCATCAGTTTTAGACATGGGAAATTTTTTTTCCAGAAACTTATTTACCAATTGGTTCCAACTAGTAATAGTTCCTATAGAAAGGGAGTTCAACTAGGCTTTAGCTTTATCTTTTAATGAGAATGGAAACATTCTAAGCCTAATTGACTCATCATTGAAATTTTAAAAGCGAAATGTTGAACAAATTTCAAGAAATTCCTTCACATGCATGTATGGATCTTCTCTTTCTAAACCATAAAATGATGGTAAAAGTTGAAGTATGGCTAGTTTGAGTTCAAAGTGAGTTGCAGTAGTTTGTGGCAAAACTATGCAAGATGGAGTATTAGCTATGACAAGTGAGAAGTACTCCATAAGAGTTTTCTCATGCACAACTTGTTCTTCCATTTTTGATGATGTCTCAACAAAGTCGAATGTTCCAATTTTAAAATCAATGGGTGATCCTAAACTTTTCCTAACTAAACGCTGATCTTTATCACGTTTCCAAACATGCATAAACTTAAAAAAAATTATAAACAAATATTTCTAATAGCATATAACACAATTACAAAAGAGGATAATTTTACAACTTAGTAACATATATATACAATGTTAACTACAAGTAACATAATGCAACAACAACAAAAAATCACAAAATTTTGCAACAAATAAATTTTTTTTTATCTTTTTATTTTGAGTGTTAGCAATGGTGGGTGGTATTAAATTAGTGGATCTCTAGGAAAGTGTGGAGGAGTCACAATAGTCTCACTTAAAATCCATACTCCTTAGGAATTTTTATCCCTGTTATCATAATCAACAAATTTTACACATCCAAATTACCACACAAATTTTTAATAAACAATTTTTTTTCACAAAGATAATTTTCTATACAAAAAATAAATAAATATTCTAAATAATAACTAGTGGAAGAATTATATTTACCTGGATCTAATTAGCTTTTCCGTCAAAATCCCCAGCAACGGTGCCAAAAACTTGTTGTTGTTTTTATTAAAACTCGCAAGCGCACGAATCTAATAGAGTATGGATTTAGTGGTATGCAAGGTCGATCCCATGAGGATTTCCAATTGAGCAAATTTAATTCAGATCCAAAATAAATATTTCTAACCTAGTTGCCAGAATGCTTGTTTTGTGAAAAGAGTACAGAATAGAGTTTGTAAAGAATTAAAATACTGAAATTAAATATGAATGTATTCAAAGTAAGAAACATGCTAAGGTGAGGGGATCCACTCTTGGTACATCAAGTAATAATAAATTTTAACACTTTTATTACTCAAATGGAATCCTCGCATAAATAAGGTTCCATTCGGAAGATAAGTTACATTAAACGCGCTTTGGTTTACAGATGAAGTGTATTTACCTTCTTTTTATTGTATTACTAATAATAAATAACTTTTGTAAAATATATTCAAGTATACATTGTGCCAATCATTATATTATCTATAATAAATCAAGAATTATTCAAACATTTATTGTGCCAAAGATTGTCTACAATGTATCAAGATTCGCACTTTACAAAATTTAAAATAAAAAAATGTAAAAGGAAGAAAAACATAACAACAGAATCAATGATAATAATATAAAGTAGGTGGTAAAACCAGCCATTAAAAATATAAAATAACAAGAAAATAAATAATAGAAGTGCAGAAAATAAATAACAGAGGGGCAACAAAGTCATCATTTAAGAAAGTAAATAAGGGACAACAAAGCCATCCTCTAAGAAAACAAATAACAAGAAAATAAATAATAGAAGTGCATAAAATAAATAACAGAGGGGCAACAAAGCCATCCTTTAAGAAAGTAAATAAAGGGCAACAATGTCATCCTATAAAAAAAAATAACAAGAAAATAAATAATAGAAGTGCATAACATAAATAATAGAAGGGCAACAAAGCATTCCTTTAAGAAAGTAAATAACAATAAAATAAATAACAGAAAGTCGACAAAGCCGTTCTCTCAAAAGAAAAATAACAAGAAAATAAATAATAGAGGGGCAACAAATCCATCCTTTGAGAAAGTAAATAACAAGAAAATAATAAAAGAAATACAGAAAATAAATAAAAGAGGGGCAACAAAGCCATCTTCTAAGAAAGTAAATAACAAGAAAATAAATAAGAACATAAATACAACATCAAGTATAAACATCAAAATTAAGAGTTAAATAAATTATTATTTTCGTACCAAGAGTTTCACATTTTCACCTTAGCATTAGGAGATTAGTTCTCCATAATCAAGGTAAGAAAACAAAATGAAAGATGAAGAAGCATGATAAAACTTACGAAAGAAAGTAAAGATACAAAATGTATAAAGAGATAAAAATATTACAAACATTTAGAAATTCAACAAAGATTTCCCAAGCTTACTCTTCATCCTTTCTCCCCTCTCTCTAGCTCACAAAATGTCTCTATTTATAGACAAAAGAAGGGAAGTAGGTGACAAAAATGGTGGGTAGCAAATTGCACTAAAGTTGACAAGTTGTGTTGCATTATGTGCTCCAAAAGTCATCGTGATATATCTCTTTGATAGCCACCGAATCTGCTAATCCAAATTTCGTACCCATTGAATATGTATTTGTTGAAATATAGCCCAAATACTACAATAAGGTTGGGCTGGACTGCAATAGTAAACATATTCTGTTCTAGCCTAAATTTGGCCCATTGGATGTCTGAATTTCCTGATCCCTTAAACATGAAAATTGTATGAAATTATGTCAGCTATTCATCTACCAAATTTTGTACATGATATATACATATTTTCTGAGATACGGTGAAAATACTATAGTAAGATCAAGTTGAAAAGCAAGCAGCAAATAAATTTTTAACATTGGGTGTTTTGCATTGAATCTTTATGTTTCAATTCTTTTAGAAATGTGGTCATAAATCAAGATTGAATTGATGCATATATTCATTAGGATGCGTCTCAAGAGACAAAAAGATAATGCTCCTTACTCAACCATTCTTAAAGAATTTATTTTTTCTGCTTGATTTATCGACATAATTTCCAAAGAATCACAATTTAGCTTTGATTCCTCCAATTGAGTCAATTTCCTATTCTTCTCTTCATCTATAAAAATACATAAAACTAAAGACAAATAATGGAGATAAATGCTTAATTAAGGCAAAAAGATAAGATAAAAATATTTAATTTATGAGTACAAAACTCATTTATCAGACAACTGAATAAGGTGACTGTAGAAAATAAGTACCCTCTCTCTAGGATAGATGACTTATTGGATCAACTGAAAGAAGCCTCCATCTTTTCTAAGATTGACTTAAGATTGAGATACCATCATATTAGGATCAAGGAGGAGGATGTACCAAAAATAGCCTCCAGGACTAGGTATGGGCACTATGAGTTTCTCGTAATGTCCTTTGGGTTAGCGAATGCACCTGTAATTTTTATGAATTACATTAATCATATTTTTTGACCCTGCCTAGATCAATTTATGATAGTTTTCATTGATGACATCTTGATATATTCTAAGAATGAGAAAGAACACGAACAGCATCTCACTATATTTTCATATAATGTTCAAAAAACTAGATATGCAGATTTTCTCTATGGTTCTGACTTTTAGTGCACGTTGGATCAAGTTACTCTATTTTGGCCATATCTCAATAATTAATAAGGTGTTTGTGCTCGAGTTGGCTAAGATCCCGGTGAAGGTACAACCACTTGTACCCGTATCTTTGGAATTGGTCAATATGAATGAATAAGATGTAGATATATATGTATTTGAATTTTGTACGAACGTTTTGATTAATGATGTGTATGTGAACTCAGAATTGTATCAATATTAATGGTAGACCTTAAAGCTTAATTATGCTTGGTTAAATTAATTGAATGTTATTATGAGTTAAGTAGCTAGTACTAAAAAAGTAATAACTTCATGGGACTTTAAAAAAATGAAGTTGTTACTTGTTCTATTACGAAAAATGCAATAGGCTAATTATTATGTTAAATGTAGGGCAAAGCTCAACAAATGCATAAAATAAGTCCAAGCAAACAACAAAGGATATGTGTAGTTCTCAATCGTTTGTAGAAGTTAAGGAATCAATGTTGAGGTTTGAGAATAACATACTTTCATATATACACTCACGTGCATGTTTTTTCTTAATTGTTGAGTGACAATGATGTCAAGAGATTGTAGCCAAGTAATCTTAAGAAGACGTTGCGTATCATTTGAGCAATGACAAAATCTTAACCTAAGTACTTGGTCAAAAGATGGGATTCTTTTGTAACAAAGGATAAGGTATTAACCCTCACATCAAGAGAGCCCCTGATTGAATCACTCCCCAACAAATTCAAGAGCAAAAAGAGAAATTATGCAAAGAGGTTGTTATGGAGGCATGTGAAGAAATGAAGATCTGAGAAGCAGATGTATGTGAAAAAGTACGTGAAGAGATGAGGAACCGAGAAGAGAAGGTGCAAACAACGTTACAAGCACTATTTGAAAAAAGGCTACAATTGTAGATGGCTTCTCAAGTTGCATCTCTCCAACAGGTATTTCCTAATTAGTGCATAAGATTGTTGTTAAATATGGTTTCTATAAAAGTTCCTGTGCAAGAACATATAAGCACTAGGTACATGATTCATGCATGTTTATGTATGTATTTGTTATCAGATTCCAACATGACAACTAGGCTTCATGTTTTATACCTAATGTTAGCTAGATTTTATGATAACTAGATTGATCAACATGGCTTTGGTTTACATTCTCTTTAGAAAGGATCAAACAGAGCCTGGATCAAAACATTCCATAACCTCTCTTTTATATATTTTTCAATTTTATTTTGATTTAAAATATCCACTAGCCTTTAGTCTCTTGGATGAATTAAGATCCACTAGCATTTACTTTTGATTGGTCATGTGTTGTCCATAATTTGGATGATGTTTGGTATAAGTTTTGGATTATGTTGCTAAGATGTTTGATATTTTGAACTTTGCCATAGTTGTTATAAATATTGACTTTTATAGGGTTCTTTTCAGTTATGGTGAATATTTTTTCTTGAATTTGTGCTTTTTGTGGTTGTATTATGGCTTATTAAATTGTTTGAAGAGATGGTTTTTTTCCTTGTCCGCACCCATTATTATTTTTTGTTTATGGCAAAGAGGGAGAAGGACATCACGTTTGAAGTTTGGTTGATAGCCAAATACTTAGAATATATGGCATTATCAACTATTTTTCTTTAAAGTTGTTGAATATAATGATACAATGTTTAGAAATATAAATTATTGTTGAATGGTTGAATGAATGATAGCCTATTGCCCTGTTGTTGGGTTGCTAGGTTGTAATACAATTGGCCTTATTAGTTATAATTGTTATGGTGCTAAATGAAGATACAGTAAAACCTTTATAAATTAATAATGTTGGGACCATGAAATTTTATTAATTTAGAGAGGTGTTAATTAATCAATAAATTGATAATTTATTAATTTAAAAAGTGCTTTCTTGATTCAGGGAATATAAATTTAATTACATAAAAAAATTGTGAATATCACTAATATACAATGTATATGTATCATATTTTGTGAATTAATTTTAAAAAATTCATTGTACATATATATTTATGAAAATAAGTAAATGGAATTCTTTGTTTTTAGTACTTAAACAATATTCATTGTATTGACTAATTAAATAAGGTTCAGGACAAGTCACTTGCATCTATGGTTAATCGTACTAGAACTAAATACACCTTCAACGTATAATGATGAAGGGAATTACTGCATAAACAACATAGATACAAGTTCTTAAAATCATACCCAACAATGGCTTCTCATCTAAATGTGTCTAGAAATCAACCATGATCGATCAAATACGTAAAGCATTAGGTAAGTATAAGAGACATCACCCCACATGCACTCAAAAAGATTTACAGCAGTGGCTTGATGAAAAATATCATTTGAAAGTTAGTCAAGATACAATATCAAACACTCTCAAGTGATCATCTGAGTACCTTTTGGCTAACTTAAAATAAAGGATACTGAGCGACACAAACCAATAAAATTTCAAGAAATAGATAAGGTTGTTTATGAGTGGTTTCTCTAATATTAAGATTGTGTGAATATAACTAGAGAGCTAATTTTGGAGAAGGCAAAAGAGACAAAAAAAAAATTTTATACCCTTAACAAGCTTCTGAGTACAACCTTTCTCAAGGTTGGTTTGAGAAGTTCAAGTTAAGACAAGGTATCAAGTCATTTTGTCATTTCAAAGAGAGTGATTCAATTGACACATAGGACATGGAGAAGAAATTGGAGTCTAAAAGCAAAAAATAGACCAGTTCCCTATGAAAGATATTTTTAATATGGATGAAACTAGTTTATTTTACAGGTTACAAGATTATCATTTTCTTGCAATAAAGCAACTTGAAGGAAGAAAACACGACAAAGAAAGGCTTACAATTGTTATTTGTTTACAATAAGGATGGCTCAAAAAAAATTCCTTTATGGATTATTGGAAAGTATGAAAAGCCACGTTGCTTCAAGAATGTCAACATGAACATCTTGAATTGTCAATACCATGCCAACAGAAGAGCATGGATGATAAGTATGCTTTTTGACGAATATGGTCGTTGGCTAAACCAGAAAATGCATGGTAGAAGAATTTTGTTAATGGTAGATAATTATCTAGCCCATCCAAGAAATATTGAAGGGCTATGAAATGTTGAGTTTTTTTTTCACCTAACGTGACATCAAAAACCCAAACATGTGACGCTGGGATAATAAGAACTTTTAAGATTCACTATTGCAAGAGATTTTACCATAAGATATTTGAAGGCTGTGAGTTGGGACAATTTGATCCATAAAAGATTAATATTTTAGATGCCATCAACCTTGTAGTCTTAGCTTGGACGATAAATGTTCAACAAGAGACAATAACAAATTGTTTTTGACACTGTAAAATTCATTCGAAGGATGAAGTAGCCACAAGGAACTTAAATGAAGCAACTTCTAAATAAGGCACTTATGAGCTTGAGAAAATGATTAATGATCTCAATTATTGTAATAAAAGGGATGTCAATAACCTATTGGATTACCTAAATGAAAATGATGCATGTTTAGATGTCCCAATTTTAGAAGAAATTATGGCTAGTGTCATTGAAAATCCTGTTGAGGATGATTTATTACCTTTGGAACCAATCACTCAAAAGAAAGCACTTATAGCCATAACAACTCTTCACAATTTTTTGTTGCATTTTGAGAACACGACACCGGAGCTTCTAAATGCAATAAGAAAAGTTAGAGATGAAATCCACCAAGATTTAAATTTCATGAAAATACAAACAACAATAGATTCATATTTTACTAAATCGTCCTAGTTATGTTTTAAATTTTAGAGAAATATTAATTTATGATATTGACAGAACAATAGATTTACATAAGGGTCTTCCTAAAAATTATTATCTTATTAATTTATCGAAATTGATAAATTTATAAATTGGCCTAAGATGGGACCCAAAAAAATATTATTTTAGGGAGGTTATTAATTTATGGAGGTTTAACTGTATGTTGTTTTGGTCTATTAGGGTTGGTTATTCCCCTGTTGATGGGATGTAATATAATTAACCTTATTAGTTATTGGTATATGTATTATTTTGTTTTGTTATGGTGGAAAATGGAGATATATTGTTTTGTTCTATTGTGGTTGGTTATTGCCTTGTTGCTGGGTCATAATGTTGTAATATGGTTTGCCTTATTTTCTTTTATATTTTCTTGTTTTGTTATGGTAGTAAATGGAGATATGTTGTTTTAGTTTGTTATGGTTGGTAATTCCCTTATTGCTGAGTTGTGATACAAAGCCAAGATTGAATATCTCTTCTACTAATGTTATATTCTTCTTTGTTTTTTTGGACAAATGGAATACTCTAACATCCTCAAATTTTAATTATCCCAAAAATGTACTCCAAAATATTATAGGAAATATATAAGAGAAAATTTAAGGAAGAATGGGAATTATTTGATGGAGTAAAGAAAATATTTTTAGAAAATAGGATAAATTAATTAGTCCTATTTTTGCTTAAGAAAAATATTTATTTAAGAAATTAATTAAAATGATTTATTATAAAAAAAAACAACAAATGAATTAATGGAGCAAATATCAGTAGGAGTTCATCATTTGACGTAGGCTTAGGCGGGCACTTCATTGGGGTAGCAATAAAGAGGTAGAGTGACAACTCATGGTGTTTTAATGGGTAGCATGGGAGATATCTTTAGGTGATTAGAAATCAAAATAGGCAGAGGCATAAACGGTAGGAAGCATAAGGGTAAGGAGAAAAGAAGAAGAAGGTGAAGAAGAGATAAGTTTCTAGAATTTGAGCAGCAGCAGTTAAAGAGAAAGAATGAGGCATGGCTAAAGAGAAAAAGGGAGAGTAAGGAAGAATATGAACCAACCTTAAAGAGGGAACATCTAAAGGAGTTTTGAGGTATGTTTCATAGTGTTTAAGTTTGAAAACTCACATGATGCGAGAAAGAAATCTTTCGATATTTTCATAAACTTTTCATCTTATTTCTCTCACAGAAGTTTTTGATGTTAAGGCATCCGTGTGTGAATTTATGTTTAATGTATATGTATATTATGTACTCTATGGCTGTAAGCTCTACTAGTATGGTTCTGGGTTATGGCTAGAATAGTGTAGTTTTATTGGTTGAGAATGCAAAAGTTTGATTATATATATATATACCTTATGATGATTATTGGCTTAGAAATAATTTACTAAGGTAATTCTAGAATTCTTGAAGAGTAAAACTTAGGAGTTTTGAGGGCTTTAGAATCAAGAAAAGAGGTTGGAAGATAACAATTTTGAGCGATAAAAGAAAAATAAAGGGTGCTAGCACGAAACACGGTCGTGCCCCAAGACATAACTAGGCCGTGTTTCTTGCATCTTCAAGATGTGCATGTCTGGAACGGACATGGCCAAGCCTTGTTCCGTGCTGTGTCAGGTATTTTGAGGTACATTTAAGTGAATTCAAGCACGGTCGTGTCTCAAAACATTCCCAGGCCATTTTTAAGGCTATGATATGAGTTTAAAGCAAGATAATAAGAGGAAAACCATATACAAGCTACAAGGTAAGGGAAGGGAAAGTATATTGAAGTAAGTTGGCTAAAAATAAACCCATAATTATGTATAAATATACTTTACAAGACCAGAAGCACCAAGAAAAATTTTCCACCTTAGAAGATGGAATCATCATGCATCAAGTGTGCCTCAGAATTCAAAATTGAGATACAAAATTTTGGAGGAGGCGTATCAGAGAAAGTATACTGTTCATTCAGGAACCACCAAAATGTACCATGATCTAAAATAAGTATTTTGGTGTCCACGAATAAAAAGAGATATTGCTAAGGTTGTAGCAAAGTGTTTGACTTGCCAAAAGGTAAAGGTAGAGCATCAAAAGCCATCAAGATTAATTCAACCTCTCGAAATTCCAAAATGAAAATGGGATAACATGTCAATAGATTTTGTTATTTGTTTACCAAAAAATTCAATAAGATTTGATGCTATATGGGTGATAGTAGATAGATTGACCAAGTCTACACATTTTTTGCCCATGAAAATTAGTTATTCATTGGATAACCTAGCCCAGTTGTATGTGTAAATGATTTTCCAATTACATAAAATTCCTTCCAACATTATATCAGATAGAGATCCTAGACTTACTTCCTGATTTTGGAGATCTTTACAAGAACCTTTTGACACTAAGTTACATTTCAGCACGGCGTATCATCCTCAAACTAATGGTTAAACTGAAAGGACAATTCAGACCTTGGAGGATATGTTGAAGGGATGTGTAATGGAGCAAGGCAAAGAATGGAACAAATATCTACCATTAGTAGAATTTGCCTATAATAATAGTTATTAGTCAAGTATTGATATGGCACCATACAAAGTACTATATGGTAGGAAATGCAAATCTTTCATGTGTTGGTTTGAAGTAGGGGAAAGAAAATTGTTAGGCCTTGATTTGGTACAACAAACCTCTGAGCAAATCTGTATGATCCAAGACAAGATGCATGTAGCTAAAAATCAGCAAAAGATTTATTATGATCAAAGGAGAAAATCATTGGAACTTAAAGATGAAGATCATGTGTTCTTGAAAATTTATTTTACCACTGATGTTGGCAGAACTCTTAAAGTAAAGAAATTAAGACCTCGATTCTTAGGCCCTTACCAGATTCTTAAGAAAATTGGATCATCAGCGTATCAAATTGCATTGCCACTTGATTTATCTAACCTTCATGATGTTTTTCATGTATCTAAATTACGAAAATATCTTCTAGAATCATCACATATCATAAGGAAAGAACCAATGCAGATAAAAGAAAACCTAACTAAGCGATTAGAACCTATAGCTATTATGGACACAAATGTGAAGTAATTAAGAAACAAGAAGGTCCCATTAGTTAAAGCACTTTGGCAGAGACTAATGCCATAAGAAGTTACATGAGAAATGAAAAATGTGATGAAACAGAAATATCCGTATTTGTTTGAATAAGGTAATTTTCAAATTTTGAAGAAAAAAATTATTTTTTAAGGGGGAAGAATTGTAACATCCTTAAATTTTAATTATCCCAAAAATGTACATCAAAATATTCTAGGAAATATATAAAAGAAAATTTAAGGAAGAATGGGAATTATTTGATGATGGAGTAAAGAAAATATTTTTAGAAACTAGGATAGAGTACATTAGTCTTATTTTTGCTTAAGAAAAATACTTATTTAAGAAAGTAATTAAAATTATTTATCATAGAAAAATAACAAATGAATTGATGGAGCAAATACCAGCAAAAGTTCATCAATTGACATAGGCTTAGCCGGGGGCTTCATTAAGGTAGCAATAAAGAGGTACAGTGACAACTCTTGGTGTTTTAATGAGTAGCAAGGAGATATCTTTCAATGGGTAGAAATCAAAAGACGTAGAGGCATAAATAGCAAGAAACATAAGGGTAAGGAGAATAGAGTAAAAAGGTGAATAAGAGATAAGTTTGTGGAATCTGAGTAGCAATGGTTGTAACATCCCTAATTTCATTTCTTTTATTGATAAAAGAATATTTAATTAAGGAAATAAAATTTATTAGACAATATTTTAGATATCTAAGGAAATATAATCCTTAGAAGTTCTTCACCTTATGTATATGCATAGAAAATGTTTCTAACATTAAAAGAACAAATAAAGAGGGAAAACATAATAGGAAAAACAATTAGAAATAACATACTAAAGAGATGCAAAATTCTTAGATAAGGAAGATAAATTTTTAGAAACAAGTAAAGGTCATAAAATTTCAAGAACATTGGATTAGGGTAATTTTTCCTAATTCAAGAACTAGTGTTACTAAGTTTAAAATCTTTACCCATACATTGGGCTTTTACCTATGGACACTTCATATAGAATTTTTCCACTTCATATAGAATTTTTCCACTTCACATAAGTTTCTAGCAAGCCCATTGGATAACCTAAGTAAGCAATAAAACATTTTCTTATCTTTCATTTGACATAGGCTTAGGCGGGGGCTTCATTAAGGTAGCAATAAAGAGGTACAGTGACAACTCTTGGTGTTTTAATGAGTAGCAAGGAGATATCTTTCAATGAGTAGAAATCAAAAGAAGTAGAGGCATAAATAGCAAGAAACATAAGGGTAAGGAGAATAGAGTAAAAAGGTGAAGAAGAGATAAGTTTGTGGAATCTGAGTAGCAATGGTTGTA
The DNA here is from genome assembly GCA_037074535.1 of Gleditsia sinensis. Classification (NCBI taxonomy): domain Eukaryota; kingdom Viridiplantae; phylum Streptophyta; class Magnoliopsida; order Fabales; family Fabaceae; genus Gleditsia; species Gleditsia sinensis. The sequence goes on from CM073464.1 coordinate 64,255,096, forward strand.
ACATCCCTAATTTCATTTCTTTTATTAATAAAAAAATATTGGAAATAAAATTTATTAGACAATATTTTAGATATCTAAGGAAATATAATCCTTAGAAATTCTTCACCTTATGTATATGCATAGAAAATGTTTCTAACATTAAGAGAAAAAATAAAGAGGGAAAACCTAATAGGAAAAACAATTCGAAATAACATACTAAAGAGATGCAAAATTCTTAGATAAGGAAGATAAATTTTTAGAAACAAGTAAAGGTCATAAAATTTCAAGAACATTGGATTAGGGAAATTTTTCCTAATTCAAGAACTAGTGTTACTAAGTTTAAAATCTTTACCCATACATTGGGCTCTTACCTATGGACACTTCATATAGAGTTTTTCCAATTCACATAAGTTTCTAGTAAGCCCATTGGATAACCTAAGTAAGAAATAAAACATTTTCTTATCTTTCATTTGACATAGGCTTAGGCGGGGGCTTCATTAAGGTAGCAATAAAGAGGTACAGTGACAACTCTTGGTGTTTTAATGAGTAGCCAGGAGAGATCTTTCAATGAGTAGAAATCAAAAGAAGTAGAGGCATAAATAGCAAGAAACATAAGGGTAAGGAGAATAGAGTAAAAAGGTGAAGAAGAGATAAGTTTGTGGAATCTGAGTAGCAAAGGTTGTAACATCCCTAATTTCATTTCTTTTATTGATAAAAGAATATTTAATTAAGAAAATAAAATTTATTAGACAATATTTTAGATATCTAAGGAAATATAATCCTTAGAAATTCTTCACCTTATGTATATGCATAGAAAATGTTTCTAACATTAAGAGAACAAATAAAGAGGGAAAACCTAATAGGAAAAACAATTAGAAATAACATACTAAAGAGATGCAAAATTCTTAGATAAGGAAGATAAATTTTTAGAAACAAGTAAAGGTCATAAAATTTCAAGAACATTGGATTAGGGAAATTTTTCCTAATTCAAGAACTAGTGTCACTAAGTTTAAATTCTTTACCCATACATTGGGCTTTTACCTATGGACACTTCATATAGAGTTTTTCCAATTCACATAAGTTTCTCGTAAGCCCATTGAATAACCTAAGTAAGAAATAAAACATTTTCTTATCTTTCATTTGACATAGGCTTAGGCGGGGGCTTCATTAAGGTAGCAATAAAGAGGTACAGTGACAACTCTTGGTGTTTTAATGAGTAGCAAGGAGAGATCTTTCAATGAGTAGAAATCAAAAGAAGTAGAGGCATAAATAGCAAGAAACATAAGGGTAAGGAGAATAGAGTAAAAAGGTGAAGAAGAGATAAGTTTGTGGAATCTGAGTAGCAATGGTTGTAACATCCCTAATTTCATTTCTTTTATTGATAAAAGAATATTTAATTAAGGAAATAAAATTTATTAGACAATATTTTAGATATCTAAGGAAATATAATACTTAGAAATTCTTCACCTTATGTATATGCATAGAAAATGTTTCTAACCTTAAGAGAACAAATAAAGAGGGAAAACCTAATAGGAAAAACAATTAGAAATAACATACTAAAGAGATGCAAAATTCTTAGATAAGGAAGATAAATTTTTAGAAACAAGTAAAGGTCATAAAATTTCAAGAACATTGGATTAGGGAAATTTTTCCTAATTCAAGAACTAGTGTCACTAAGTTTAAATTCTTTACCCATACATTGGGCTTTTACCTATGGACACTTCATATAGAGTTTTTCCACTTCACATAAGTTTCTAATAAGCCCATTGGATAACCTAAGTAAGAAATAAAACATTTTCTTATCTTTCATTTGACATAGGCTTAGGCGGGGGCTTCATTAAGGTAGCAATAAAGAGGTACAGTGACAACTCTTGGTGTTTTAATGAGTAGCAAGGAGAGATCTTTCAATGAGTAGAAATCAAAAGAAGTAGAGGCATAAATAGCAAGAAACATAAGGGTAAGGAGAATAGAGTAAAAAGGTGAAGAAGAGATAAGTTTGTGGAATCTGAGTAGCAATGGTTGTAACATCCCTAATTTCATTTCTTTTATTGATAAAAGAATATTTAATTAAGGAAATAAAATTTATTAGACAATATTTTAGATATTTAAGGAAATATAATACTTAGAAATTCTTCACCTTATGTATATGCATAGAAAATATTTCTAACATTAAGAGAACAAATAAAGAGGGAAAACCTAATAGCAAAAACAATTAGAAATAACATACTAAAGAGATGCAAAATTCTTAGATAAGGAAGATAAATTTTTAGAAACAAGTAAAGGTCATAAAATTTCAAGAACATTGGATTAGGGTAATTTTTCCTAATTTAAGAACTAGTGTTACTAAGTTTAAAATCTTTACCCATACATTGGGCTTTTACCTATGGACACTTCATATAGAGTTTTTCCAATTCACATAAGTTTCTAGTAAGCCCATTGGATAACCTAAGTAAGAAATAAAATATTTTCTTATCTTTCATTTGACATAGGCTTAGGCAGGGGCTTCATTAAGGTAGCAATAAAGAGGTACAGTGACAACTCTTAGTGTTTTAATGAGTAGCAAGGAGAGATCTTTCAATGAGTAGAAATCAAAAGAAGTAGAGGCATAAATAGCAAGAAACATAAGGGTAAGGAGAATAGAGTAAAAAGGTGAAGAAGAGATAAGTTTGTGGAATCTGAGTAGCAATGGTTGTAACATCCCTAATTTAATTTCTTTTATTGATAAAAGAATATTTAATTAAGGAAATAAAATTTATTAGACAATATTTTAGATATCTAAGGAAATATAATCCTTAGAAATTCTTCACCTTATGTATATGCATAGAAAATGTTTCTAACATTAAGAGAACAAATAAAGAGGGAAAACCTAATAGGAAAAACAATTAGAAATAACATACTAAAGAGATGCAAAATTCTTAGATAAGGAAGATAAATTTTTAGAAACAAGTAAATGTCATAAAATTTCAAGAATATTGGATTACGGTAATTTTTCCTAATTCAAGAACTAGAGTTACTAAATTTAAAATCTTTACCAATAAATTGGGATTTTACCTATGGACACTTCATATAGAGTTTTTCCACTTCACATAAGTTTCTAGCAAGCCCATTGGATAACCTAAGTAAGAAATAAAACATAAACTTGGACTAGGATATAGTAATTGGACCAATAGCTCAAAAATTATGAAAATGTGACCAAGCCCACCAAGAAATGTAGAATTTTATCCAAAGCAAAGAAAATGGGTAGGAATAAGCCCAAATCCAAGAGGAAAAATAAAATAAAATAAATTAGTTGATGATATAAATGTAATAATAATAAAGATTAGGTTACATGGCATTAAGACAAAAATTTAGCAAGTGGTTTAATTCTACATTCATAATTTTGGCAAGTGGCATGATAATACAAGGCTTTAGGACAAAAACATCTATATCCTACACTCATAATTTTAGCAAGTGGTATGATAATACATGGCATTAGGACAAAACATTCCTATCCCACACAAATAATATCAACCAAATAATGGAGATTCAAGGGCTAGAAATTTGCCACCTAAAAAGGCAAACCTATCATACTTTTTTAAGACAAAAGAAAATGGAAATGAATCCCTAAATCAAAGGGACCTTGTCCCATATCTTAAGAACATATTACCATAATTTTAAAAAATACAAATCTCTTTTTCCTATGCATATCTTGACAACGGAAGAGGAAGACAAGAACATAAGTTGTTTGTTTTCCAAAAATTCAACCAAGTGTAATCTAATTGTGATAAGGTAGACCCATGATCATGAAAGTTGAATTATTTGGTGGTCTATATAAGAGAACCCACCCGTACAACATTATAATTTCGTTCAAGTGAGGGAGAGGAAAAATAAAAGCAAGATAGAGTGAGGAAAGGAGAGGAAGAAAGGAAGAAAGAGGAAGGAGAAGTCTAGGGGACTAAGTGCTCCAGGTAAGTTTAACAATATTTCTTTTTGAAGAAAACTTTTGAAACTTATAATATTTATATGAGATTTTGATCTTAGAACTTTGATGATTGGTCACAGATGTTGCTATATCATGTTACATATTGATCTTGCATGTGATATATGTTTGAATACTTAAACTAGTATAGAAAGTTCTACATAGGTATGGCTATGGGTGCCAAACTTTTTGGCTTCTATATTTTAATTTCTGGAAATTATCTATATTGAATTAAAATAAATGGTTAAGATAAAAATTATATCTATGTAGATCACGAATTTTTAGCCATTGGAATCATTCAATTTGGAGTCCATATGAGGAAGATATGAGCCGATTAGTAGTCAAAGGTCAGAAAATGGTTCATCAGGGAAGAATATGTTAGGATAGCTTTTGTATTTTAATTTCTGGGAATTATCTGTATGGAATTAAAATAAATGGTTAACATACGAATTATAGCTATATGTGTCAAGGATTTTTAGCCACTGGAATCATTCAATTTGGAGTACATATGAGGAAGATATGAGGCCATTAGTAGTCAAAGGGCAGAAAATGGTTCATCAGGAAAGAATATGTTAGGATAGCTTCTGTATTTTAAATTTCTCGAAATTATTTGTATGGAATTAAAATAAATGGTTAACATAAGAATTATAGCTATGTGTGTCACGGATTTTTAGCCACTGGAATAATTCAAGTTGGAGTCCATATGAGGAAGATATTAGCCGATTAGTAGTCAAAGGTCAGAAAATGGTTCATCAGGGAAGAATATGTTAGGATAGATTCTGTATTTTAATTTCTGGGAATTATCTGTATGGAATTAAAATAAATGGTTAACATAAGAATTATAGCTATGTGTGTCATAGATTTTTATCCACTGGAATCATTCAATTTGGAGTCCATATGAGGAAGATATGAGCCGATTAGTAGTCAAAGGTCAAAAAATAGTTCATCAGGAAAGAATATGTTAGGATTGCTTCTGTATTTTAATTTCTGGAAATTATCTATATGGAATTAAAATAAATGGTTAACATAAGAATTATAGCTATGTGTGTCACGGGTTTTTAGCCACTGGCATCATTCAATTTGGAGTCCATATGAGGACGATATGAGCTAATTAGTAGTCAAAGGTCAGAAAATGGTTCATCTGGGAAGAATATATTAGGATAGCTTTTGTATTTTAATTTCTGGGACTTATCTGTATTGAATTAAAATAAATGGTTAACATAAGAATTATAGATATGTGTGTCACGGATTTTTAGCCACTGGAATCATTCAATTTGGAGTCCATATGAGGAAGATATGAGCCGATTAGTAGTCAAAGGTCAGAAAATGGTTCATCAGGGAAGAATATGTTAGGATAGCTTCTGTATTTTAATTTCTACGAATTATCTGTATGGAATTAAAATAAATGGTTAGCATAAGAATTATAGCTATGTGTGTCACGGATTTTTAGCCACTGGCTTCATCCAATTTGGATTCCATATGAGGAAGATATGAGCTAATTAGTAGTCAAAGGTCAGAAAATGGTTCATCAGGAAAGAATATGTTAGGATAGTTTATGTATTTTAATTTTTGGGAATTATCTGTATGGAATTAAAATAAATGGTTAACATAAAAATTATAGATATGTGTGTCACGGATTTTTAGCCACTAGAATCACGCAAGTTTGAGTCCATATGAGGTAGATATGGTCCGATTAGTAGGTAGAGGTCAGAACCTATCCGAGAAGAAATAACCTGTACATTGAGGGAGTAATATCACCTTGATTGCATAATATTTCGCTATAATGTTCAACATAATAGTTTTAGATAATTGTTTTATCTTGAAATTGACACCAAGATCACCTACATCGGAGTTCAAATGAACAAGTTATGCTCTGATTAGTAAGAGAAGGTTAGATATGATGAAAACCTGCATCAAGAAAATAAAGAAATAAAATTAATATTTAAAAAAAAGACGAATCTTATAAATGACTAGTATATAGCATAGCCATTGCCATTGTATGAACTTCTTACCATCTTAAGTGTGAAATTATGACATGGAAATATTTTATTAAGTGATATTTAAAATGGTTATGTTCATGACATGATTACCAATGATTTATGGTAATAGTTATATTTTGATGAACATACTTGTTATTGAAAGCATATTTTTGGCTATCATTGTGAAAAGAAAAGAAATGAGCACGGTCACATGGCAATCCGTGTGGTGCACCAGTAGGGGACGCCCTACCAACGGTTATGATTATGATTATGACAAAAGAAAGAGAAAGTGTGCCATGTCGGACGGAGCGAGAAAATCCCGTAGAGGATACTCACCCTGACCGGGGTAACTTAAAATGAGAATAAGTTGATGGCTATCATATGATATTCTAAAAATAGTTAATCCTATCATTCATATCATTACTGTATGATTCTTATGTGCATAGATATAATGCATTCATGTGACCAAAGTTATTTTCTGTAGTTTATACAACTGAACATGACGTGATGAGCTATATTGATGATGATTTATTGTTGAACTTACTGGGATTTAATTCTCACTATATTTTCATATCATGTTCAAAAAATTAGTTATGTAGATTTTTCTATAGCTCTGGCTTTTAGTGCACGTTGGATCAAGTACTTTATGTTGAACAGATCCCAGAAGCAAATAAAATGTTTGTGGTCGAGTTGGCTTAGATCCCGGTGAAGGTGCAACCACCCGCACCTGTATCTCCGGAATTGGTCAACCAGAATAAATAAAATGTAAATTTTTATGTGTTTGATATGTTGTACGTATGTTTTGATTAATGACATGTATGTAAACTCTGTATTTTTTAAATTAAATAAATGTTATATTGAGTTAAGTTGTAACGAGGTAATAACTTCGTGGTATTTAAAACAAAACAAAAAATTTGATACTTAAATGGAGTTGTTACAATGGTTGCAGAGAAAGAAGAAGGCATAGCTAGAGAGAAAAATGGGGAGCAAGGAAGAATATGAACCAAGCTTAAAGAGGGAACATCTAGAGGAGTTTTGAGGTAGGTTTCTTAGCGTTGAAGTTTGAAAAACCTCACATGATGCAAGATAGAAATTTGCTGATGTTTTCATAAAATTTTCATCTTATTTCTCTTACAAAAGATTTTGATATTAAGGCATCCATATGTGTGAATTTATGTTCGATGTACGTGTATATTATGTACTCTATGGCTGTAAACTCTACTAGTATGGTTTGGGTTATGGCTAGAATAGTTTGGGATGCTATTTTATTAGTTGAGGATGCAAAAGTTTGATTATATATATACATCTTATGAGGACTGTTGGCTTGGAAATAATTTGCTAAGGTAATCCTACAATTCTTAAAGAGTAAAATTTAGGGGTTTTGAGGCTTTAGAATCATGAAAAAATATTGGAAGATAGCAATTTTGAGAAATAGAAGAAAAATAGGTTTTGGGCACAAAACACGGTCGTGCCCTAGGACACGGCCAAGCTATGTTTCATATGGCTTCAGGATGTGCATGTCTGGAATAGACACGGCCAAGCTATGTTTCATACTATCTCGAGTATTTTATGGCATGTTTGTACAGACTCAAGCACAGTTGTGTCTTGGAATGCGCCAAGGTCGTGCTTAAGGCTATGATATGAGTTTAAAGCAAGATAATAAGGGGAAAACCATACACAAGCTACAAGGTAAGGCAAGTAAAAGTATATTGAAGTAAATTGACTAAATATAAACCCATAATTATGTGTGCGTGTGTGAGTGTGTGTGTACACACACACATTTATATAAGTTCACAAAGTAGGCTTGGTTAATGAATGAGTAATAATAATAAGGAATGAAACTAGTGATGGGGAGTGAATATTGTAAATATAGCCTTATGACATAAGGTAATGGATGTCCTGGAATCCTTAATACTAAATAAGAGTAATCCTAAAGAGGGGACTATAAAATGGAATTAATCAACAAGGATTAATAAGTTTCTTTATTGGTTAAGATATTCATATATAGAGGGTAAGATAAACTTTGGTAATGGTATGAAAGATATTAGAAAGTACTATATTCTAATGGTAAGTGAAAAATTAAATAAAATGAGAAGTATTATCATGTGTATAAGAAAAATGAAGACTTTGTGAAAATAAGAAAGCTAAACCATTGTAATATCCCTAAGATTTAGTAATTTTCATTTATGTATGGATTATTAAAGAAATAAAGGAATAGGGATGTAATTGAAAGGTTTTAAGGATGAAAATAAAAACTTATTAATATTTTTATGGTCAAATTATAATTTCTTAAAAGTTTAAGGTTTAAAATATAAATAATAAAATTTGTAAAGACTTCCTCTAACAATTTGCAAATTGTCAATTGGTCCCTCCATTATTATTTTAAAAAAGAAGGAAAGAAGAGATTTCTGTGCAAATAAATTCTGTAACCGGGTGATGAATAGTGAATAGTGTTTTCTCTCTCCTCCATTTTTTTCTCTTTAGATTTGGAGTACTTTCGAGCATTCGATGTCAAAGTTAAGGGTACCACTGGATTCAACACTAACAGTACTACAATATTAGTCGAACAATTTTTCAAATCGGCCGCAAAATGGCTGCAGATAAGGTAAGTTCTGAAACTCCTATTTAGAGTCCTCAAATTGAAAATCTAACACTGTAGATAGATTTAGGAGATAGATAAACTATAGGATATGAAGTTTCATAGTCATTTAACAATTTTTGATATAATGAACAGTAACTCCGACCGACATGAATAATAATTCAGGTATGTGTGAACAATAACTTCGACCAACATGAATAGTGATTTCAACCAATATGAATAGTTTTTCGATTATGAATAGTGATCATCGATTGATTGGCGTTAAACGAGCTCCCAGAGACATTTTCTAGGTTTTTGAACCCTCTAAACTCGTTTCTGAGGTCTATTTGGTCAATTTTTAGATTGAAAAAGAGCATTTTAAGGTTGTCCAACTTGAAGCCTTACCTTGTGAGTAGATAATTCTTCCTATGACTTACCTTATACTCTTCTTGAACTTTAAATGTATAATTGGTTATGTTTACCAGTTATTTATACTTTTATATGTCTTTGAAATAGATTAAATTACCTAATTTGTTTACTATCTAGCATATAGTTCAAGAAGAGTATGGTTTTGAAAATAAATTTTTGAATTCATTGAATATGTGATTCTAAATATATTTCTCATCATATTGTAAATAAAATATATTGTGCACATGGCATTGATATGTAAAGCTATAAAGTTACCTTGAAAAAATGCATGAATATGTAATAACCCTAATTGGGAAGTTTCTGACAGAGAAATTGTAGTGAGACTGAAAATTATGTATTATACTAAAACCTCTGTTTTGAATTATATGTCATATGTGCAAATAATGAATTCTGTTGAGGAATCATATTTGAAACATTGTTTGCTAACATCAGGTGATGTTAGCCCTGGTGCACCTTGACACCTCAACTAATAGGGGTGGTGCTAGCCTTGTGTAATGGGCAACACACGATATATGATATGTGAAGGAGAGCATGATAACTCCTATCTGGGCGAGATGCCAACTATATGATATGTGATTTGTCCTCCCTTGCTGTGTGCTTGGGAAATATCCATATTAGAGTCCCTTCATGTGTCCTCTTGAACAGTGGTGGGGAAAACTTCAGTTGAGATGTTGAGTTTAGGCAAATCCTACACTGACAAAGTACGAAAAGGGTTGAACTCTGATATGGTGGTTTTGATATGGGATCCTCCTAATATTTTCACGAAAAATATTTTGATGCATAACAATATTTGACTAATGATCATACCATATTGCATATGGTTTCGGATATCTGAATGTGGTTTAAACTGAGAATATTTGAAATACGAGTCCCATATGGATATATCTCTGAACTGTAATTTTTTATGTGATAAATTTTAATATATTAATACATCCATATGCTGATCTAAGAGGTCATAGGAGGTATTATCTGCTCACTGAGTTGTCAAACTCACTACACAATATTTACCTTTTTTCATATAAGAATACAGAGTTTAGTCATTCCTCTTTAGATAGTTGATCAGTTAGATGAAATAATCTCTAGGTGAGCCTACTCTGTTTCCAGTGCTTATAGATTTTGATTATATTGTACTTGTAATCTAGAGTATACTCTAAATGCCACTGGCAGGATCCCTGCTTCTACTGTTACTTTAATTTCTATAACCTTAGTATATATTTTAAGTATGCTTGGAAGAACTTATATGTATATGTTTCCATGATAAAGGAGTGTATTATGCATATTATGGTAAAGAATCATTTATAAAATATGTGTATACATGAAAGAACCTATTTGTATCTGTTTCTATAATGAAGGATTGTATTATACATGTTATGATAAAGATCTGTTTGTAAAGTATATTTTTCACATACCCTTAAATTAGGGGTGTGTCAGAGCATTAGGTTTCCCTATGGCTATCGATGCAAAGGGATCTTTAGTTGGACTTTTAGTATCGATATGAACCAGACATATTTATACTTCAGATGCTGCTAAGGGATTCTATAGGGTCTAAATTTTCTTTCTATTCTAATTTTGCTAGCATAAAGTTGATTGAATATTGTTGCATCTTAAGAAGTATCTATGGGTCAATTACTACCTAAAAGTGAAAGGGATAGGCGTACCAGAGAATTTAAAGAATTAAGATAAATGCCAAATATGATTATTTCTGAATATGATATTCATTTTACCCGGTTGTCTAGATATAGTAGACTTTGATGTAATACTGGGAATGGATTGGTTGGCATCATGTCATGCCATTTTAGAATGTCAACCTAAGATGATTAAATTCAATATTCCTGGTTCTTTCTTGATACAAGGAGACCGTAGTGAGATACCTAGTAATCTAATCTCTGCTTTAGCAGTCCATAAGTTATTACAAAAATATGCAAAGGATATTCGTCAGTGGTCAAAGATACAGATATGAAATACACTAATGTAAATCAAGTTCTAGTGGTTAGAGAATTCCCTAATGTGTTCCCTGAGGAATTGCCAAGATTACCTGAAATGATAAATAGAATTTGGTATTGATTTACTTCCTGGAACTCAATCAGTGTTTATACCATATATAGAATGCACCCACTGAACTTAAGGAACTGAAAAAGAATTAGTAACAAAACTTGTTAGACAAGATATTTATACGCCTTAATACTCTACTTGGGATGCTCTAGTCCTATTTGTGAAATAGAAGGATGGATTACTACAGTTGTGCATAGATTATAGACAGTTAAATAAGGTGTCAGTGTGTAATAAATACTCATTACCTCGTATAGATGATCTGTTTGACCAACTACAAGGTGCTCAATGTTTTTCAAAAATTGATTTGATATATGAGTATTATCAATTGAGGATAAGGGAAGAGAATATTTCAAAAACTACTTTTAGGATTCGGTATGGGCATTATGAGTTCTCAGTAATGTCATTTGGTTTGACAAATGCCTCAGCTGCATTTATGGACTTGATGAATAGAGTAATTAAGTCATTCTTAGATCAATTTGTTATTGTATTTATTGATGATATACGAAAATATTCCAAAAGTTCAGAGGATCATAAGCAAAATTTGAGGATAGTTTTACAAACCCTAAGAGAACACCAGATGTATGTTAAATTTTCAAAATGTGAATTTTGACTTAGTAGTATTACTTTCCTAGGGCATGTAGTTATCAAGGATGGTATTCAAGTTACTCCTAAAAAGGTAGAAGCGGTGCAGCAATGGCCACGCCCTACCACACTTACAAAGATCTGTAGTTTTTTTGGTTTAGCAGGTTATTACCGTAGATTCGTTAAAGAGTTTTTTAAAATTACTACTCCTTTGGCGAGATTGACAAGGAAAGGAATAAAGTTTGACTAATTAGATGAATGTGAGAGAAATTTTAAGAAACTAAAGGAATGTTTAACTACGGCACCAGTACTGTCTATTTCCTCAGATACCAAAGGATACACAATATACTGTGATGCATCGAGATTGGATTAAGGTGTGTGTTGATGCAACATGGTCGAGTCATTGCATATGCATCTAAACAGCTTAAACCACATGAGCAAAATTATCTAACTCATAATTTGAAAATTGCAGCAGTGGTTTTTACTCTCAAAATTTGGAGGCATTATCTGTATGGTGAGACATGTGAAATCTATACAGATCATAAAAGTCTCAAATACATTTTCCAACAAAAAGATCTTAACTTTAGACAAAGACAATGGATGGAATTACTTAAAGATTATGACTGTTTAATATTATATCCTCCAAGTAAGACCAATGCAGTGGCTTATGCATTAAGCAAGAAGTAAATGAGTAGTTTGGCTCATATCACAATGGTAAGAAGGCCGTAGATTAAATAAATGCATAAGTTGACAAGTCATAGGGTAGTATTGGAAGTAAAAGAGCCTGGGATACTATTGGCCCATATACAGTTTCAATCATCTTTGGTTGAGCAGTTGAAAAAGGCACAGGAAAAGAATGCCTGTTTATGTAAGAAAATTGAAAAAGTGACGAATGGCAGTTATGTTGAATTTTTTGTAGACTGTAAAGGAATTTTTAGATTAGGCAAGCGGTTGTGTGTACCTAATAAAGAAGAACTTAAGAAAGAGATTCTAAGAGAAGCCCATCAATCTACGTATACTATTCATCCTCAATCAACTAAAATGTATCAAGATTTAAAAGAAATTTATTAGTGGGATGGTATGAAAAAAGATATAGCTAATTATATTTCTCAGTGTTTAACATGTCAAGAAGTAAAGGCAAAATATCAAAGACCTACGGGTTTACATCAACAAATAGAAATATTTGAATAGAAATATGAGAGAATAACTATGGATTTTGTTACAAGGCTACCGTGAACACCAAAAATGTTTGATTCAATATAGATGATCATTGATAGCTTGACTAAATCAACACATTTTTTACCACTGAAAACCACATATAACGTAGCTCAATATGCAAATCTATATTTGAATGAGATAGTGAAACTTCATAGTATACTGATATTGATTATTTCTTATCGAGGACTACAATTCACAGCTCGTTTTTTGAGAGTTTTCTAATAAGCTTTGGGCATGAAACTAAATCTCAATATTGCTTTCTATCTTCAAATAGATGGACAATCTAAGCGAACCATCCAAATATTGGAAGACATGCTTTGAGCATGTGTGTTTGATTTTCAAGGTAGTTGAAAAAGATTCTTGCCCCTAGCTGAATTTGCTTATAATAATAGCTACCAAGCCAATATACAAATAACACTATTTGAGGTTTTACATGAAATATCGTAGGTCTCCTAATAAGTGAGTGAGTTGAGTAAAGTTAAACTTTTGGAATCTAATTTGGAATAACATACAATATATAGAATATCACTAATCTAAATTGATTATGCTAGTTTGGAGAGCATGCTTCAAGCATATGTCTTCGAGTTTGGTGAGAGATCTCTTAGTAGAATTTGCCTATAATAAAGTGATATTTGATTACTTAAAGCCTTATGTAAGATATGTTACTAACTTTCTGTTAAATAATTCAGTGGAGTCAGACTTATTGTAAGATGACGTTGATAAAGTGAAATTGATTAGAAAAAGAATACAAGCAACTCAATAAAAGTCAAAAATCTATAAATTCCATGAATGTTGAGTATTAGAAATTATCAGTTGATGACCAAATATTCTTGAAGGACTCGCCCATAACAGAGGTAATGAGGTTTGGAAAGAAGAAAAATGTTAAGCTCTAGTATATAGACTCTTTTGAAATCTTGAACAAAGTAGGCATAGTAGTATATCGCCTAGCCTTGCCATCAGAATTAAGTGATTTTTTGTGCATCAATGCTAAAGAAGTACTTATCAGATTCGTCTCAGGTTATCTAATTCCAAGAAATTTAATTGGACAAGAATTTGGCTTAATTATGAGGAAAAACGATGTCTATTATTGATCAACAAGTGAAAAACTTATTGTTGAAGAAAATCCTCATGGTTAAGGTTATATGGTAAAATAACTCATGTGAAGAGACTTTTTAGAAAGTAAAGACGATATACAAAAAAGATATCCACCATAACTTGAGTAGTGAGGTTAATAACTATAATTTATGCCTTGGCTTCATTCCTTACTTGTGATAGGATAGTTTGAAATTCGGAGACCAAATTTCTTAAAGGGGGAAGAATGTAACACCCCTAAGATTTAGTAATTTTCATTTATGTATAGATTATTAAAATAAATAAAGGCGTAGATGTAACATTCCTAATTTCATTTTTTTATTAAAAAAGGTACATAAATATTTAATTAATGAAATATAAGCGTTAGAAATTCATCACCTTATATGTATGCATAGAAAATGTTTCTAACATTAAGGGAAGAAGTAAAGAGAGAAAACCTAATAGGAAAAATTAGAAATAACATACTAAAGAGAGACGAAATACTTGGGTAAAGAAGATAAATTTTTGGAAAGTAAGTAAAGGTCTTAAAATTTCAAGAAGAATGGATTAGGGTAATTTTTCCTAATTCAAGAGCTAGAATTCCTAAGTTTAACATCTCTTCCCATACATTGGGATTTCACCTATGGAAACTTCATAGAGTTTGTTTATCCACTTTACATGAGTTTCTAGCAAGCCAATTGGATAGCCCAAGCAAGAAATAAAACATATATTTGGACTAGGATATAGAAGTTGGACCGATAGCCTAAAAATTATGAAAATGTGACCAAGACCTCCATGAAAGGTAGAATTTCAGTCAAACCAAAGGAAATGGGCAAGAATGAGCCCAAATCCAAAAGGAAAAAAATAAGAATCATGTGAGAAAATAGTAGTGTAATAATAATCAAGATTAGGTTACATGGCATTAGGACAAAACTTCTATCTCCTACATTCATAATTTCAGTAAGTAGGTAATAATACATGGCATTAGAACAAAATATCTATATCCTACATTCATAATTTCAGCAAGTAGGTAATAATACATGGTATTATGACAAAACATCCTTATCCTACACAAATAATTTCAGCCAAGCAAGGCAAACTCAAAGGCTAAAAATTTACCAATTAGAAAGGCAAACCTATCATACTTCAGTGAGACAAAAGAACAAAGAAATGAATCCCTAAATCAAAGGAACCTTGTCCCTTGTCTTAAGAATATTTTATCATGATTTTCAAAATACAAATCTCCTTTTACTATGCATATCTTGACTAAGGGAGAAGAAGACAAGAACATGAGTTGTCTTTTTCTAAAAAATAACCAAGTGCGCCCTAATTGTGATAAAGTAGACCCATGATTATGAGAGGTGAACCACTTGATAGTTTATTTAAGCAAAACCCACCCTTATAATATTATAATTTCATCCAAGTGAGGGAGAGGAAAAACATAAGCAAGGTAGAGTGAGGAAATGAGAGAAAGAGAAAAGAATAAAGGAAGGAAGAAGAAGGAGAAGTCTAGAAGACTAAGTACTTAAGATAAGTTAACTTAATCTCCACTTGAATCCATCTTTTCTCTTCATTCTTAGGGTTTAAAACTCACCCTCCTTCTCTTTTTTAAGCTGCTAGAAAAGTTAAGAGAAAGGAGGAATCTTGCTACTTCCTTCAAGAGAAAACAAGAAAAAGAATTCATTAAGTGAGTTAGAGAAATCTTTAGGTAGGTTTAACAATATCTCTTTTTGAAGAACAGCTTTGAAATTTGTAACATTTATATGGGATTTTGATCTTAGAACTTTGATTTATAATATTTTCTACTTTGATGATTGGCCATGGATGTTGCTATATTATGTTACATGTTAATCTTGCATGTGATTAATGTTTTGAATACTTCGGTTGGTATAGAAAGTTCTGCATAGATATGGCTATGGGTGGCAAAAATTTAGGGCTTTCATGCTGCTGTTATGTATATTTAAATATGGTAAAAATGGATGAAAAATGGTTAAGTTGGTAAAATAAGTATGGCCTTAAACACCTAGGGGAAGACCATGAGAAATTTCTGTTAAGAAACTCCCTTAGTGATGCATGATTCGATTCTATTTTTCTTTTGAATTGGATGATAGAATATGTTAAATTAAGTAAGAAATATAATTAAATGTTGAGATGAGTAATTCTATGGTTAGGTGAAAATTTGAAAGAAAAAAATGGAAGATTAATTAATAAAAGGATGAACTAGAACTTTAGGAAATGCTAGGCTAAGAAAATTGGATTTCAGAGTAATTAGATAAGCTACTGTTTTTGAAATTCTGGGAAGAATCGGTTAGGAATTAAAAAAAATAGTTAACATGAAAAATGTAGATATATGTCTCACAGATTTTTAACCACTGGAATCACCCAATTTGAAGTTCAAATGAGGGAGAGTGGTCTGATTAGTAAGCAGTGGTCAGAAAATGGTTAACTAGGAAGAATCTGTTAGGTAAGCTTCTGTGTTTGAATTTCTAGAAAAAACCTATAGGAAACTAAAATAAATAGTTAACATGAATATATATATATATGTGTGTGTGTGTGTGTGTGTGTGTGTGTGTGTGTGTGTGTGTGTCTCAAGAATTTTTAACCACTAGAATCATTCAATTTAGAATCCATATTAGGAAGATATGGTAAGCAGTGGTCAGAAATTAGCTATGTGAGTAGCCGGGGAGGAATGGCTCACACTACCTTGTTGTTTGGCCATGTGAGTAGTGGGGGGAATGGCTCACATGGCTATGTTTTTGGAGGTAAGTGAGTAGCGCCGGGGGGGGAGAATGGCTCACATTATCTTATTGTTTGGCTATGTGAGTAACGAGGGGGAATGACTCACATGGCTATGTTTTTTGAGGTAAGTGAGTAACAGGGGAGAATGGCTCACATTACCTTGTTGTTTGGCTATATGAGTAGCGAGGGGAATGGCTCACATGATCATGTGATGTTGTGCTATGTGAGCAGTGGGGGGAATGGCTCACATTGCTGTGTTTTGGGGATATGTGAGTAACAAGGGGGAATGGCTCACATGATCCTGTGATATTGTACTATGTGAGCAGCGGGGGGAATGGCTCACATGATCCTGTGATATTATAACGACTATTTTTTTTAGGTGATTACGCATTAGACCAACATTTTACCAAAAGATATGCATCTTGTATTTATATACATATAGAAGTTACATACATCATAGATTAATAACATACATACATATGTAACTCGAGGTACTAAACATACATCCTAAAAAGGCAAAGTACCGTGGGGTTACTTTAAAACAATAGGGTTAGCCCATTTACATCATCATAACTATACACATAACATTATTCTGCTATCCCTCTCCTGGCTGTCAACCCTAGGGTACTACCGATGGAGAAGCTAGGCCAGGAGCAGGAATCTCTATCATGTTAATAACTAGTAGGTTCACTATAATAGTGAACTGTCCCTAGTAAGGGACATCCACGGTCTAGAGCTCTAATAGGATGGTCAGCACCATGAACGGTATCTCTACTGATTTGAACATAACATCATATAACATAATGAGATACAAAAATCCCAGTAAGGTCAACATCCAACAAGTACAAGCATAAGGAAATACTTACATGTTATGTCCAGCTATATAAGTTATAGAAAACATTTTCAATTTCGTACAATAAAGGTACAGTAAAATACATACAGGCCTTTTATAGGTTATGCATCAATATCACACATGATAAATGATATATGTATTAATAGGATACCTGTACAACTGTTCATGGCTCATACATTGCTCATAGTGGCTCATCATCTAATAATTTCTCTCAATTTCAAATCTCAATGTGGCGTGAGCCTTACCCCTATAGCTACTCACCCATTATTGAGTGCTTTTGGTCAGAACGATCCTTCCCACATTGACCACTCTAGACTATAGGGCATCCCCTATCCTAGTACCGTATCCAAGCCATGACCCTTCAGTTGCCTTACCTCCATAAGGTGATGCATGCCACCAGGTCACCTTAGTGGGTAAGGGTCATCCTAGACTTGTCAATCTCCTCAATACAGCAAGGGAGACACCTGTTACCAGGCCACCCTACTTCAGAGAGGATCATCTTGACCATCAGTCACCTCAATACAACAAGGGAGACACCTGTTGCTAGGCCACCCTGCTTCAGAGAGGATCATCCTGACCAAGCTCATGTCTTTTACATTTTTCTAGCCACTTATCTTAACAAAAGCATATGTATATATCAATAATTATAATGAGCACAAACCACAATCATTTTCATGCATGCCATAACAACTCATCCTAAACATACATGCTCTTACATCCTTCCATAATATTCACACATCATTCACTCACTTATGGTTGTACATATAAGTAATCTATAGCATTCAAATATAGCACTCATGCATCATTCCTTCATGCTTACATAATTAATTCAATGAGCATTACATAATTAATTAGATATTACATATTTCTTTTAACATACATGACTCATAAAACTCCCATTATCATTCCATAAACATTAATGATTAACTAGGATTTAAAAAGGGAACAGAAATCGCTGAAAACGGGTGAGATAGCATGAAGCACGGCCTAGCCGTGTCACCAAGCACAGCCGTGCTTCATGCCAGTGTTTACCCCCTTGCTTCCCTCACAACATGGCCATGTTTCTCACAGACCCACACCAAGCATGGCCTAGCTGGGTCACCAAGCATGACCGTGTTCTGGCCGTGTTCTTTATTTTTACACCTCTAGCCCAGAGCGTCACCAAGC
The DNA here is from genome assembly GCA_037074535.1 of Gleditsia sinensis. Taxonomy (NCBI): domain Eukaryota; kingdom Viridiplantae; phylum Streptophyta; class Magnoliopsida; order Fabales; family Fabaceae; genus Gleditsia; species Gleditsia sinensis. The sequence goes on from CM073464.1 coordinate 64,273,701, forward strand.
ACGGTCGTGCTCTGGACGAAAAGCTCACAAAGTTCTCTCTTTCTCTTCCAAACCATCCAAGGAAACCAGCCAACAATTATACCAACATCTTAAGCATGAAAAATCTAATTTTTCCACAGCATATGACTACTAAAAACATGGATTTAACCTTAAAACTAACCACACAATTTTTTCTTAAATCACTACCTCATGCATATAAGTGAACAACAGTCATCAATGCCATAAATGCCTCATCAAAAGTTCTATCTATCCGTCCATCATGCTTTAATACACACATACAAGTCAGCCATCAAGTCATCTAACTAAAAACTCATAAAGAAGATGTTGATATTACCTTATAAACCACAAGAGCTTGTTTCTCTCACTAAACTTGTTGGATTTCCTCTCTCTTTCTTTAATTCCAAACTGCAGACAAATTCTCCATCACTTATTTTGTAACAACTCCATTTATGTAAATGTAACAACAAAAAAATTTTATATTTGTAAAATTCCATGAAGTTATTACTGCTTTAATTCTAACCACTTAACTCGTAATAATAATCACTTTAACCAAGCATAATTGTTATTAACAGTGATACAATACTGAGTTTCCATATACACCATTATTTTACAAACATTTGTACAAAGATACATATTAGCTCTAATCATCTACGTCGACTACTTCCGGGGACACTAGTGCGGGTGGCGGCACCTCCACCAGAATCTCAGTCACATCTACTACAGATATATCTGATATAACTGGTAGTTACCCAAGGTAGGGCACCTCGATCCAACGTACGAAAATAATAAGTGTCATGTAGAAAATCTGTATAATTATTCTTCTGAACATGATATGAAAATATAGTGAGAATTAAATCCCAGTAGGTTCAACAATAAATCATAATTTACCATCAATATAGTTTATCATGTCATGTCCATCTGTATAAACTACAGAAAATATCTTTAGGTCACATGAATGCACTTTATCCATGCACATGAAAATTGTACAATTATGACATGTATGGCATAAATACTATTTTTCTGGATATCATATGATGACTATCAATTTATTCTCATATCAAGCTACCCCGATCAGGGTGAGTATTTTCTACTCTCCGGTACGGGCTTTTCTCGCTCCGTCCGACATGGCTTACTTTCTCTTTCTTTTCTTATTAACATGATCATAACCGTTGGTAAGGCGTCCCCTACTGGTGCACCACACGGATTGCCATGTGACCATGGTCATTTCTTTTCTTTTCACAATGATAGCCAAAAATATGCTTTCAATAACAAGTATGTTCATCAAAATATAACTATTACCAAAAATCATTGGTAATCATGCCATGAACATAACCATTTCAAAAATCACTTTATAAAATATTTCCATGTCAAAATTTCACACTTAAGATGATAAGAAGTTCATACAATGGCAATGGCTATGGATATACTAATCATTTATTATTTTCATTTATAAGATTCATCTTCTTTTTTAAATATTAATTTTATTTCTTTATTTTCTTGATGCAGATTTTCATCCTATCTAACCTTCTCTTACTAATCAGAGCATATCTCCCTCAATTTAACTCGGATGTAGCTGATCTTGGTGTCAATTTCAAGATAAAACAATTATCTAAAACTATTATGTTGAATAGTGTAGCAAAATATTAAGACATCAAGGTGATATTACTCCCTCAATGTACAGGTTATTTCTTCTCAGGTAGTTTCTGACCTCTACCTACTAATCTGTCCATATCTCTCTCATTAAAATTCTAAAGTAAGTGATTCCAGTGGCTAACAATCCGTGACACATATATCTATAATTCTTATGTTAATGAGTTATTTTAATTCCCTATAGAATGTTTCCATAAATTCAAAAATAGAAGCTTTCCTAACATGTTCTTTCCTGATTAACCATTTTCTGAACACTTCTTACTAATCAGACCATATCTACCTCATATTGACTCCAAATTGAGTGATTCCAATTGCTAAAAATCCGTGAGACATATATCTATAATTGTTATGTTAACAAGGTATTTTAAGTCTCTACAGAATGGTCCCAGAAATTCAAAAATAGAAGCTAAAAATTTTGCCACCCATAGCCATACCTATGCAGAACTATCTACACCAGCCTAAGTATTCAAACATACATCACATGCAAGAATAATATGTAACATGATAATGCAACATCCATGACCAATCATCAAAATTCTTAAGATCAAAATCCCATTTAAATGTTACAAATTTCAAAATTTTTCTTCAAAAAGAAATATTGTTAAACCTACATAAGAATCTCCCAAGCTCACTTAGTGAATTTGTTTTATTGTTTTCCCTTGAAAGAAGTATCAAGATTCCTCCCTTCCCTTAACTTTTCTAGCAGCTTAAATAAGAGAAGGAGGGTGAATTTTTGAACCTCAAGGATGAAGAAGAAAAATGGATTCAAGTGGAGTAAGTTAACTTACCTTGAGTACTTAGCCCTCTAGACTTCTCCTTCTTCTTCCTTCCTTTCTTCTCCTCTCTTTCTCTCCTTTCCTCTCTCTACCTTGCTTCTATTTCTCTCTCTTCCTCACTTGGACGAAATTAAAATGTTATAGGGGTGGATTTTGCTTAAATAGACCATCAAATAATTCATCTTTCATGATCATGGGTCTACCTTATCACAATTAGGATATACTTGGTTGAATTTTTGGAAAGCAAACAACTTATGTTCTTGTCTTCCTCTTCCTTAGTCAAGATATGCATAGCAAAAGGAGATTTGTATTTTGAAAATTATAATGATATGTTCTTAAGATAAGGGACAAGTTTCCTTTGATTTAGGGATTCATTTCCATTTTCTTTTGTCTTAATCAAGTATGATAGGTTTGCCTTTTTGGGTGGCAAATTTCTAACCCTTGAATCTCTATTATTTGGCTGAAATTATTTGTGTGAGATTGAAATGTTTTGTCCTAATGCCATGTATTATCATACTACTAGCTAAAATTATGAGTGTAGGATATAGATGTTTTGTCCTAATACCATGTATTATCATTCCACTTGCTAAAATTATGAGTATAGGATATAGATGTTTTGTCCTAATGCCTTGTCACCTAATTTGATTACACCATTATTTCATCACTTTATTTTTCTTTTTCCTCTTGGGTTTGGGCTCATTCTTGCCCATTTTCTTTACTTTGGTTAAAATTCTACCTTTCATAATGGGCTTGGTCACATTTTCATGATTTTTGGGCTACCGGTCCAATTCCTATATCCTAGTCCAAGTTTATGTTTTATTTCTTCATTGGGCTATCCTATTGGCTTGCTAAAAATTCATGTGAAGTAGAAAAACTCTATATGAAGTGTCCATAGGTGAAAGCCCAATTTATGGATGGAGATACAAACTTAGTAACTTTTGCACTTAAATTAAGAGAAATTACCCTAATCTAATCTTCTTGATATTTTAAGACCTTTACTTACTTCACAAAAATTTATCTTCCTTGCCTAAGTTCTTTAGCATGCTTCTTTCTAATATTTCCTCTTAGGTTTTCTTTCTTTACCTATTCCATTAATATTAGAACATTTCTATACATACATATAAGGTAAAGAATTTCTAAGGATTATATTTCCTTAGATATCTAAAAATTGTCTAATAAATTTTATTTCCTTAATTAAATATTTATGTACCTTTATTAATAAAAGAAAAGAAATTAGAGATGTTACTTTGAATACTTTTGTACTTTTATTAATACATCAAACGAAATTTGGGATGTTACATATTTCCAAAGATCCAAGGTTAAAATAAAGATCAAGGAAGTTGGATTACCTTTTCCCTACTTGAAATTTCAGCTCTCTCTCTCTTCCTCTTCCATTTTCCTCCTTCTCTTCTTTTTCCTTTCTGCCGTGGCTCTCTCTCTCCCTCTTGCTAGATGCTTGGTGACTTAGTCACCAAGTCTACAAAGAAATAATAAAAAAAACTAGCTTCCCCAAGAAGCTACTCCCCCCTTAACCAAGGTCCTTCCTTTCCCTAAAAATTTCAAAATTACCACTCCATTACTTTAGAATCATATAGTTAGCTAAGGCATTGTCTGGTTGTATGGAAACTTACCAAGTGTTTAATTCCTTCTTAAGACATATTCCAATGGATTTTGGTACAACTTTCTTCATAGCTCCTCATCTTTATTTTTACTTCCCAAATATGGCCCTACAGATAAAGAAATTACTACCTCCTTAAACATCTCTTCCAAAAATGAGAAATATCTTATTAAATATTTACAATTATTTCCTTATAATTACCCCATTTAATCCTTTTTAATCATTTCTTAATATTCCATTTTGTGAATATAATTAACAAATTTTTGGGTGTTACAGATGTTATGCTATGTGAGCAGCGGGGGGAGTGGCTCACATTGCTGTATTTTGGGGATATGTGAGTAGCGGAAGGGAATGGCTCATATGATCCTGTGATGCTGTGCTATGTGAGCAGCGGAAGGGAATGTCTCACATTGCTGTGTTGTGGGGATATGTGAGTAGCAGGGGGAAATAGCTCACATGATCCTGTGATGTTGTGCTATGTGAGCAGCGGAGGGGGGAATGGCTCACATGATCTTATGATGGTGTGTTATGTGAGTAGTAGGGGGAATGGCTCACATTGCTTTGTTGTGGCGATATATGAGTAGCGGGGGAGAATGGCTCACATTGTAGTGTGTTGGGGATATATAAGTAGTGGGGGAGAATGGCTCATATTATCCTGTGTTGTGGTGCTATATGAGTAGCAGGGGGAATGACTCATATTATCTTGTTATTTGAGGTAGAGAAGATATCAAGAAAAGGAAATATCCTCAAATTTTCGAGAAGCAAGTAAGCTCTAAATTTTGGGGACAAAATTCTCTTTTAAGGGGGGAGAAATGTAACATCCCAGGTTTTAATAAATGGAAAATAATTCTCAATGGTGAAAGGAAGGAAAGAGAATGAAATGGAACATCGATGAAACCTTAGAAAAATGATAAAGTGACTAAATGGAAAAAAGAAAAACTAGAAGGGGAGAAAGTGTAATATTATAATTCTTTGAGACTAGAATCGAACATCAAGAAATAAGTTAAAGATATGTTTTGGATGTGACTCTAAAGCCTATTAGTATCTTCCTAAAATATTAGTTAAAGCATTTGGAGAATTTGAGGAAGCCAAACAAGGCCTTAGTCAAGGATCTAGTTGGAATGTAATGGAGTGGCAATCTTGTTATAGTTAAGCTTTTAGGGTGCATTAGTTAGGGAAATTATGGCTTGTTGGAGAAGCTTGGAATTAAATAATCTTTTCCCTTGACTTGGAGGAGAAGTCGACAAAGAGGGAAGGGATGGCTTGTTGGAGAAACTTGGATTAAAAAAATCTTTTTCCTTGACTTAGAGAAGAAGTTGACTAAGCCAAAGGGGAAAATATCCAAGGGGGGCTACAGCACAAGGGAGAAGAAAAAGAAGAGAGAGACCGAGAGAAAAAGATGAAGGAAAAGAAGAGAGAGAGAAAGGTAGCAAGGTGAAGATCTAAGGAATTTGTAGAGAAAGGAAGAAACAGAAGTTATCAAAGAGAAGAAAATCCTAGGAAGGTATGAGAATAGAAAGAATCTCTAGTTTTTGGTATGTTTAATATTAATCTTTTCATGAAATTTTATGTATTTTGAATGATCTAAAATTGTTTCAAATATTCTATTTTTATGATACATGATGCATATTTATGATTAGCCATTAAAAGTGAGAGGTTGGATGCATAGATCATACATGTGTTTGCTGAAATTGGCTTAAAAAGGGTGAAAATCGATGCTCTGAATGGTTGGTTATAGGGTTTATGATTTATGTCTAATTTGGAAATCTATTCAACAAATGAGTTTTAGCCCTATTTCTTATCTTTCTAATGCCTCTAGAATCACCTTAATCGGATTTAAAATAAAAGATATATCCTCTGATGAGTGAAGAAAGGTTAGATCTAACGCACAGAGTCACGAAGCTATTTTTGAACACTTTTTTCACCCATTTTTGTTTCTAATTTGTTAAAGTGGTAAACATAAAATTTATCGATAATTGTCTTATATTTCTATAGACATTAAAATCACCTTAATCAGAGTTATAATGAAGGAGTTATAGTCTTTTTAGAGAGAGAAGGTTTGACTGGACGAAAATCTAAAATGTAGAAAAAACCCGAAGCACAGACGTGCTTGAGGTTGAAATTGCTCTATTTTACTTTTTGAAGGCTCTAAATGAACTCCAATGAATGGATGATGATAAGGGAAACCAAAATACAAATAAATACATTTTTAATGATGCATTATAGTGTGAATTCCATCCTTTTATTATGAGAAATTAAATCACATATTACATATTGATGAGATGTATGTTTAATGTATGGATAAAAATACATATTAATGAGACCTAGGCAAGGAATTTGTTATGTATTGATGAGACATACGTAAGTGAATTGCATAGGAGATATATGTATGATGCATTGTAGTGTTAATTCCATTCTTTTATTATGAGATATATGTAAGTGAATTGCATATGAGATATATGTGCAATGTATGGATGAAATGCATGTTGATTTGATGCCTATGCTAGTATATCAATGCATGAGGATTAGAAAATATGATGTATGCCTTGTTACATGATGGTAAGTGTATTAATACATATTTGTTAAATGATGTGGTGATGATATTATGCATGGTATTAGTGATGTATTTGGTTAATGCATAATCCTATTGTGATGGTCATGATGATTAAAGAATATGATATGTACATTATTATATGACGATAGAAGGGTTATTACATAATGATTATATGAAGAGACGAAGTTGATTGTGGATGGCAAGCATGATAACAAAGGTGAATTGTTTGATGCATACATGGTTATATCATGTTAATGTACATGGTTGAACTCGTGGCTACAGACGATTAGTCACTGAGTGTTGAAATGTGGCTATCGACGATTAGTCACTGAGTGTTGAGATGTGACTACAGACGTTTAGTCACTGTTTGTTGACCTTGTGGTTGCAGACGATCAGTCACCCTACATAAAAGCACTATAAAGATATATATATATATATATATATATATATATATATATATATATATATATATATATATATATATACACACACACACAAGCATAATATTGAAGTATAACCTGGTTATTATACATATTTGATATTGATGCATAACATGTCTTTCAAATATGAAAGCATGCTATACATTCTTGTTATTTTATCATATTCAAAGAGAAAATATTTTATGTAGTTTATACAGCTGAACATAACACTATGATTTTTTTATTTACTATATAATGCTTTTAATGTTAAACTTATTGAGAACTTCTGTTCTCATTATTGTTGGTATTATATTCATATAAGAGCAAACAATATGCTAGTTGCTTCTGTGCACTTGATCATAGAGATCCAATGGATGGCGATGCCTTGTATAGATCACGATGCCAGCACCACCTCCTCCACCCTTTACACCCAGGGGAGATGTGCGGTATAGGGTTCAATGTTAAGTTAATGTAGTTATGTGACTCAGTGTTGCTTATGTATAAATATTAATCTCTGATGTAGTTTTGGATATCATGATGATGGAATATTAGTTGCTTATATAAGTGTGTATGGTTTACTGCTTAGAATGTGTTATTGGTCACTATATATATATATATATATATAAAACCAGTCGTTACATGAAGAGTACTATGATATTAGTCGACCAATTTTTCAAATTAGCCGCAGAATTGTCGCAGATAAGGTAAGTTCTGAAACTCCTATTTCGAGTCTTCAAATTGAAAATCTAACACCTTAGATGGATTCAGGAGATAGATAAACTATAGGATATGAAGTTTTATAGTCATTTGACAATTTTTAGTGTAATAAATAGTAACTCTGATCAGCGTAAATAGTGATTCCAGTAGGTGTGAACAATAATTATGGCCTGACATAAATAGTGATTCTGATCGATGTGAATAGTTATCATTGGTTAACCAGCATTAACTGAGCTCCCAAAGACATTATCTATGTTTTTAGACCCTCCGAACTCCTTTCTGAGGTCTATTTTATCAAATTTTAGATTAAAAAAGAGCATTTTAGAGTTGTCCAACCTAGAGCCTTACCCTGTGAGTAGATAATTCTTTCTATGACTTACCTTATACTCTTCTTGAACTTTAAATGTATAATTGGTTCTATTTACAAGTTATTTATAATTTTATATGTCTCTAAAATAGATTAAATTACCTTATTTGTTTACTATCTGACATATCGTTTAAGAAGAGTATGATTTTGAAAATAGATTTTTGAACTCACTGAATATATTATTCTAAATGTATTTCTCATCATATGATAAAGAAAATATATTCTGCACGTGGCATTGATATGTAAAGCTATAAATTTTCCTTGGAAAAAGGCATGAATATGTGATAACTCTGATTGGAAAAATTTTGACAGAGGAATTGTACTAAGATTGAAAATTCTATATTATATTGAAACCTCTATGTTGAACAATATGGCATATGTACAAATAATAATTTCTGTGGAGGAATTCTATTGAAAATATTGTTTACTAACAGCAGGTGATGTTAACCCTGGTGCACCTTGACACCTCAGCTAGTAGGGGTCATGCTAGCCTTGTGTGACAACCAACACACGAGATATAATATGTGAATGAGAGCATGATGCCTCCTATCTAGACGAGATGCTGACTATATAATATGTTATTTGCCCTCCCTTACTGTGTACTTAGGAAATGTCCATATTAGAGTCCCTTCACGTGTCATCTTGAACGATGGTGGGGCAAACCTCAACTGGGATGTTGAGTTTAGGCAAATCCTACACTAACAAAGTACGAAAGGAATTGAACTCTGATATGGTGGTTATGATATGGGATCCTCCTAATTTTTCCACAAGAAATATTTTGATGCATAACAATATTTAATTAATGATAATACCGTATTGCATATGGTTTCAAATATCTGAATGTGGTTTGAACTGAGAATATTTGAAATACGGGTCCCATATATATGTACCTCTAAACTGTAATTTTTTATGTGATAAATTTTAATATATGAGTACATCCATATGCTGACCTAAGAGATCATAGGAGGTATTATCTGCTCATTGAGTTGTCAAACTCACTACACGATATTTACATTTTTTTCATATAAGAATACAGATTTTAGTCTTTCCCCTTTAAATAGTCAGCTAGACGACATAATCTTTGGGTGAGCCTACTTTGTTTTCAGTGCTCATAGATTTTGATTATATTGTACTTGTACTCCAGAGTATGCTCTAAACGCCACAGGTAAGATCCTTATTTTTGCTGTTACTTTGATGTCTATAAGCTTAGTATGTATTTTGAGTATGCATGGAAGAACTTATATATATATGTTACCATGATAAAGGAGTATATTATGCACATTATGGTAAAGAATCATTTGTTAAATATGTGTATACATGAGAGAACCTATTTGTATTTGTTTTTATAATGAAGGATTGTATTTTACATATTATGGTAAAGATCTATTTGTAAAGTATGTGTTTCACGTGCCCTTAAATTAAGAGCGTGACAACCATATTCCAAACCTATGAACTATTACATGTTATGGTAAAGATCTATTTGTAAAGTATGTGTTTCACGTGCCCTTAAATTAGGGGCGTGACAACCATATTCCAAACCTATGAACCATTTCCATCTGTGGCCTAAATAATATGTGATACTATGGATACAATTTACATATATTACTTAATATTTTGTAGAATGATCCATAGTAGTTGCTTGATTGCACGGATATAGGCATCTGTATGGCTTAAAATAATGGTAAGATATGCATTATGTTAAAAGTAAATGTGTGGCTATATTATCATGATCCATTAGTAGATGAAAGAATTCCGTATCATAACTGGCTGATTTCACAAAAAGAAATTAAAAGAAAAGATACAGAAAAAACTTTTTCTTTCCTCCACTTAACTTTAATTGAGGAAGAAAAATTCTAAATCAATAATTTTGTTCATAAACAACCATTCCAATAGATAGGGGGTCTATCAAACCAATGTATACAAACCTTTTGTAGTAATATTCTTGAAGAAAAAATATAAGTAACCAAGGCTTCTCCAAAAAGGATCAAAGATATAACAATCTAAGAATTAAAAACAAGGAAGTTGTGACTAATGAGGCTTTAACATGTCAATTATATTTTAGAAAACCAATCTAACCCTAAATATGATACCACCCTCAACCTAAAAATGGCCAGATAAATTGCAGAACCCGACAAGTTCCACAGGGTTTGCAAAAGGTGACTTCAAAAGGATAATAGTAGGCTAAATTTAGTGTAGAAGGAATTGCAGGAAATGATAAAACATGACAAGTTCCCTCATAGAAAAAATTTAAATTGCATTAAGTTAAAAAATTGTAGAACATGACAAGTTCCTCCAATTTAGTGTAGAAGGAATTTGATCTCAAAAGAAGTCACGCTTTTTCCTTTTCTTTTCTCTTTTAGCTATCAATATAATGGGAAACAAGCATAATGAACTACATGTATTTTACTGAATAAAGTTATAAATATATTATTCTTTTATCTTTTCTTCATGTATGATATATAGAAAGTTACTTAATGGTTCTATTGATTTAGAGTTTATATATTCAATGCTTGCTACAATATATCTATCTCAGTTTGCTTGCCTACGTTATTGCATTTAAATGCTACAGCAATTCTACTGTAATTCTCTGCAATTAATGTGTTTGTCCATTTTTTCAAATGCACCTTCTTTTGTTAATTTGTGAGAGCATCTGTTTAATCAGATATAGTCAAAATTTTCTTTCATATCTAAATTTAGATTTCTTGTTGCCATTGGAAAAATATGGCCCTTTGTGATGAAGATGATGATTATGCTTTCCTATATAAAATGTTTATGTGAATTGAATTTGATTTAGTTGACTGATGAGATTGCTTTGGATATCCCATAATACCAAAATAATGGAAGAATTATGATTTAGGGAATCTTGGTGATTACAGGTGTTGATTGGTTTGGTTTAGTCAAATTTTTGCAAACTAGGCAACCAAACCAAGGGCCGACATTTATATAAAACTTAGCCAATTGGTTTTTTTTTTTGGGACTATTTGGTTCTGTTTAGGCAGTTTAGGTCCAAAAAATTGGCTTATTTTGGGCTCAATTTGAAGCTTGCTCTGATGCTATATAATATAGCCCAAAAATTAAGGGCAAAAAAATAGAATAGATCAATACTAGTGTTTTATTGTCCAAAAAAAATACTAGTGTTTAACATACAATAAAAAAATCATATGAATCATATCACAATACATAAATTATAGAACAACCCAATATATGGGAATGGCAACCTTTCTTTTCTTTATTAGCTATAGAAGTTGCCTCTTTTGTTGAGGGCTGCAGCTCATCGTATATTAAAAGACATCCAAGGAACCCCATTCATGTCCAAACTCAAGAAAATGGAAACTTGTTCATGCTATATCCAAAGTTACATAAAAACTCTATAGTGTTTAAACCAGCCCTATATGTATAAACTCCATTATAACAAGAACTCATTCAAATCCCAATACAAAAATTATGAATAATTGCGTTGGAGTTAATATAAATAGATATTATGAATTAATGTGATAATTAGGAGTTATTGTAACTAGCTACTATATTCCTTGATTTGGGCAAAAAAATGGGGCTTTAATTAGAGGTCAAATATCTTTATAATTGTAGGGAATCACAGTAGAATTGCTGCTACAATAACTTGTAATTATAGCTTCTATAAAAGCCACTCCTACTACCTAAACCAAGAATTAAAAGGGAAATCAAAAAAGGAAAAAGTATTTTTTTTTCTTGCTTTATTCCTTTAGATAGGGATGGCACTGCTATAGAAGTTCTACTAATTACAACTTCTATAAATTCCAATCCTTTTACTACTTAAACTAGGAATCCAAATGATGTGATGAAAAACCAACACCATTATTAAATTGTAATAATATGTACATTTTAAATAGAGTGAAATATGAAGGAAATGAATATATATAATAATAATAATAATAATAATAATCCTTGGGCTTGACCATATGTTTTGGCCCAGATCCAGCATGTATTTAATTTTGGCTAATAGTGATCAATAAGAAAAAGCATAATTTAACTTATGAGTAGAACTATCTAGGGTAACATCCATTTTCTGATGGCGAAGAATATTATGCACAACTTTACATCACCATTTTGACGGTAATAATTAAGAATGAGTCACCCAAGTCACCCCCAAGAAATTGGTGCCTTCACGTGAAGGCAGTGAAGTATTAAGTGTAGGCATGTGATATGGACATGATTTTTGGTGTCTATTTGTTTGGGTCTTTTGCCCTTTTTTTTTATCTCATCATAAATGTACAACTTTGTGTTGGGCTCTTCTTAATAACTCTTTTCAAACCCTACAGTTAGATCTTTTGTGTTTTTAACAATGTTTTAAAATTGGAATTAATTATTAAACTAGTAGAAATAGTGATTTATGGTTTTTCAGTCTATCTAATTCTACTGTAGTGACATCAGTACTTCAATTTATAATATTTTTCATATAAAGAAAAAGAAAATGGCAAAAAAAATCTATAAATGAGGGAATGTTTGCATGGGGAGTGGTTCATATATGTAATATACTATGGCAATCAAAGTAATCTGATGTGAAGATTTATTTGTTTACACACTAAAGCCAACCATGAACATAGTAGATAAATTATTGTATTTAGTTTAGTGCTTGATGGCCTCCACAACAAGTTTTCATCATTGAACATTAAGAATTAATTTATGCTCTCTTGATGTAACATGTCCTTTTTGAAACTTTTGTCAATGTTTGCTCAATTCTACTACTTTTGTCAACATGATCACATTCTATTCTAGCAACATACATACACTATATCTTGTCCAAGTACATTGCTCACTCTCTGTTGTTGTTTTAATTAAAATTCACAGGCGTACAAATCTATTGGAGTATAGATTTAGTGATATGCGAGGTCGATCCCACAAGGATTGCCAATTGAGAGAAAATTTAATTTAGACCTAAAATAAATATTTATAACCTAGTTGCCAAAATGTTTGTTTTGTGAAAAGAGTACTAAACAAAATGCAAAGAATTAAAATACTAAAAGTAAATATAAATGTATTCAAAGTAAAGAAAGAAAATAACAAATAAATAAATAAGAAGATAAATACAATATCAAATATAAACATTGAAATTAAGAGTTAAATAAATTATTATTTTCAAACCAAGAGTTTCACCCTTTCACCTTAGCAATAGGATATTAGTTCTCCATAATCAAGGTAAGAAAGTAAAAAGAAAGATGAACAAACATGATAAAATTTATGAAAGAAAATAAAGATACAAAATGTCTAAAGAGAGAAAAATATTACTAACACTTAGAACTACAACAAAACTTTTCCAAACTCATTCTCCATCATTTCTCCTCTCTCTTTAGCTCACAATATACCTCTATTAATAGACAAAATAAGGGGAGTAGGTGACAAAGATGGTGAGTAGTAAATTGCACTAAAGTTAATAAGTTGTGTTGCATTATATGCACCAAAAGTCATAGTGAGATATCTCCTTGATATCCACTGAATCTACTAATCCTATTAAGTTAAAAGTTATAGATATTTTTATTAGCTTTCTAGCCATATAAGGTGGAGAAACTTTGGGCACTTATTTTGTGATTTATGGCCAAAACACTGGAGCAAGTTCAGGCTGGATTGCAATAGCAAACGTAATCTCTTCTAGCCTAATTTTTGCCCTTTTAATATCAGAATTTTTTGACCACTTGAAACATGAAAGTTTTAGAAACTTGTATCTTTTATTCACCTACCAAATTTTTTATTTTTTGAATATATATTTTCTAAAATAACACCTAAATACTACAGGAAGGTTGGGCTTGACTGCAACAGTAAATGTGTTCTATTCTAACCCAATTTTGGCCCTTTAGATGTCTAAATTTTCTAATTACATAAACATGAAAGTTGTATGAAATTTTGTTAGCTATTTATCTACCAAATTTTATACATAATATACATGTATTTTCTGAGATACGACCAAAATAATACAATAAGATTAAGTTGAAAAGTAAGCAGTAAACAGATTTTTAACATTGGGTGTTCTGCCTTAAATCTTTATGTTTCAATTCTTTTATAAATGTGGTCATAAATCAAGATTAAATTGATGCATACATCTATTAGGATATATTTTAGGAGTCAAAAAGATAATACTCCTTACTCATCATCCTCAATGAATTTATTTTGTCTACTTAATTTATAGACATCATTTTTAAAGAACCACAATTTAACTTTGATTTCTCCAATTAAGTCAATTTTCTATTCTTCTCTCGATCTATAAAAAATACACAAAACTAAAGAAAAATAAGGGAGATAAATGCTTAATTAAAACAAAAAGATAAGATAAAATATTTAATTTATGAGTATAAAACTCACTCATCACTCTCTTTTTCAATTGCTCCTTCTCACTCCAATCAATTCTGTAGGAAACATTATAGACAAAAGTTGGCTAAATATTGAAAATATAGCTGATTCAAGGTATAACAAGGGGTGGATAATTTCCTTCATTGGGTATACAATGAGTTAAGGGCGGGTAGCAAACTCAGGTACCTGTGCAAAAAATGTAGAAACAAAGTATTCAAAGTGAGACATGAAGTACGGTTTGACCTATTGAATTGCTCTTTTTCAATTTATGAGTATAAAACTCACTCATCACTCTCTTTTTCAATTGCTCCTTCTCACTCCAATCAATTCTGTAGGAAACATTATAGACAAAAGTTGGCTAAATATTGAAAATATAGCTGATTCAAGGTATAACAAGGGGTGGATAATTTCCTTCATTGGGTATACAATGAGTTAAGGGCGGGTAGCAAACTCAGGTACCTATGCAAAAAGATAAGATAAAAATATTTAATTTATGAGTATAAAACTCACTCATCACTCTCTTTTTCAATTGCTCCTTCTCACTCCAATCAATTCTGTAGGAAACATTATAGACAAAAGTTGGCTAAATATTGAAAATATAGCTGATTCAAGGTATAACAAGGGGTGGATAATTTCCTTCATTGGGTATACAATGAGTTAAGGGCGGGTAGCAAACTCAGGTACCTGTGCAAAAAATGTAGAAACAAAGTATTCAAAGTGAGACATGAAGTACGGTTTGACCTATTGAAGAATTGTTTTTGACAATCTTTCAATGTTTGGGATATTTATGAAGAAGCTTTAGGGGTGACTTCATATCTCCCTCACGAGGGAAATATTGAAGAGGATGACATAACTGGAATGATAAATGATGCATATGGAGTTACTAACACAAAGAATATGAATACTTGTGTAGAGAATAGGGAAGAGCCAAATTTACAAGCAAAGAAATTTTACCAACTTCTCAAAGATATTGAAACAAGTCTATATTCAAATTGTGAAAAGATGTCAAAGTTATCATTTATTGTTAGGCTACTTAATCTGAAGTGTCTTAATCATTGGAGTAATAAATCTGTAGACATGTTATTGGACTTATTTAAAGAAGTATTGCCAGAAGGGGCCTAAATACCAAGTTCTTACTATAAAGTCAAGAGAGTTATTCAAAATTTAGGATTAGACTACAAAAAGATAAATGCATATAAAAATGATTACATTCTATACAAGAAAGAATATGTTAATGTACAATCGTGCCCTCAGTGTAAGTTGTCGAGATGGAAATTAAATGGACAGAAAGGTAAGAAAAAAACACATAAAGTATTGCAATATTTTCCAATAAAGCCTAGATTGCAAAGACTATACATGGCAAGAAACACTATTAAAGATATAAGGTGGAATAAGGAGGAACATGATGATGACAGTGTGTTAAGGCATCCAGCTAACTCTATTGCTAGGAAATCCTTTGATGAGGAACATCCTAAATTCTCAATTAATCCTAGAAATATTAGGATAGGTTTAGCAAGTAACGCCTTCCAACCATATAGAAACATGAGTGCTAACCATAGTGTCTGACCAGTTGTTCTTATACCATATAACTTGGCCTCTTGGAAATGTATGAAACAGCCATACTTTTTTATGACACTTCTTATTCCAGGCCCTAAATCTCCAGGAGATTATATAGATGAATATTTAGAGCAAACGATTGAGGAGTTAAAAGAATTGTAGGAAGTAGGGGCAGAGACATATGATGTTTATTCCCACTCAAATTTCAATATACGGGCCTCTATCATATGGATAATAAATGATTTTTCTGCATATGGTAATCTTTCAAGATGGTCAATGTAACGACTGATTTTTTTTAAGTCATTATGCATCAAACAACATCCATTCAAAAGATATGCATCTTATATACACACACACACACAAGAGTTTACATATATTAGAGATTAGCAACATATATTCACATGTAACCCAAGGTACTAAGCATACATCCAAAAAGGAAAAGTACTGTGTAGTTACATCAAAACAATGGGGTTAGCCCATTTACATCATTTAATGTAACTACACAGTACTTTGCCTTTTGGGATGTATGCTTAGTATCTCGGGTTATATGTGTGTATATGTTGCTAATCTCTAATGTATGTAAACTCTTGTCTGTCTGTCTGTGTGTGTCTATATATATATAACTATCCTACTGTTCCTATCCACTAGCTATCACCCTTTGGATATTGCTGGTGGAGGAGGTGACCCAGGTGCAGGAACCTCTACCATGTTTATGACCAAGAGGTTCACCACTACAGTGAACTGTCCCAGGTAAGGGACGTCCACTGTTTGAAGCTCTAGCAAGATAGTCAGCACAACAAATGACATTTCACTGATTTGAACATAACACAACAAAATATAGTGAGATATAAAATTCCTGCATGATCAACATCCAGCATAAAGACATGTGTAAGAGAAAACTTACGTGTTCTGTTCAACCGTATAAATTACAAAAAATATTTTCTCTTTTGTACAATAAAAGTACAATAAGTACATGTAGGATTTTTACATGTTATGCATCAATATCAAGCAAATATAACAAACTATGTAATAATAAGGTACCTACACATTGCTCATAGTGGCTCATCATCTGATAATTTTTTCAATTTTCAAACCTCAGCGTGCCGTGAGCCTTACCCCTACAACTATTCATCCACCAATAAATGCCTTGGTCAGAGCGGTCCTTCCCATATTGACCACTCTAAACTATAGGACGTCTCCTATCCCGATACTGTATTACAGCCACGACCCTTTAGTCACCTTACCTCCATAAGGTGCCACATGTCGCTGGGTCACCTTAGTAAGGTAAGGGTCATCCTGGACTTATCAGTCTCCTTAATACAGCAAGGAAGACACCTATTGCCAGACCACTCTATTTCAGAGAAGATCATTCTGACTGGCAATTGCCTCAATACAGTAAGGGTGACACCTGTTGTCAGGCCACCCTACTTTAGAGAGGGTCCTCTTGACCATGCTTATGTCTTTTACATGTTTTTCCAGCCACTTGTCTCAACAAAAGCATACATATCAATAATCATCATGAGCATATTCAACATTTATTCCCATGCATGCCACAACAACTCATCATATAACATAATAAACATACATGCTCTTGCATCCTTCCATAATATTCACACATTATTTATCCCCTTATGTTTGCACATAAAAGTGATTTATGGCATTCAAATATAACATTCATGCATTATTCCTTCATTCTTTCATAATTAATTCATTTAGACAAACACAACCAATTAGATACTAACATTTTTCTTTGACATATATGACTCATAAACCCTAATTATTATTTCATAAACATTGATAATTAGTTAAGATTTAAAAAAGGAAACAAAAATAATGAAAAAGGGTGAGGAAACATGAAGCACGGCCGTGCTTCATACCCATGCTTTCTCCTCGTGCGTCCCTCACAACATGGTCGTGTTTCACAAAAACCCACACCAAGCACGGCCATGTTCTCCCAAACCAGCCAAAAATCCAGCAAACAACCATACCAACATTTTAAGCATGAAAAATACAATTTATCCACAACATATAACCTTCAAAAACATGGATTAAACTTCAAAATCTAGCTACCACAATTTCTTGCAAATAAATTCATCTTGCACATACATGAAAAACAACCATCACCACCATAAGTAACTCATCAATGGTTCTATCTACCCCACCATCCTACTTTAATAAATGCATTCAATACACCCATCAAGCCACTCAACCAAGAAACTCATAAATAGGGTGTTGATCTTACCTTTTTTCTTTCTCTAAAGATGTTTCTCTCACTAAGTTCAGCTGGTTTCTCTCACTAGATTCCTCCACCAAACTACAGATTTTTTCCAACCATTAAATTTCCATGGAAGCTTATGAAAACACATAAGGTTAGAAAAGACCAAGAGTCCCAAAAATTACCTTTTTTCTCTTAAGATTTCAGCTTTCTCTCTCTACCCTCCTTCTCCTTTCTCTCTCCTTCTCTTCCTTTTTTCCTTCTCCCTTTTCTCTCTTTGGTCATGGGTTCCTTCTGCTCTTTATGTGGCTGGCGACTTGCTTTAGCAAGTCAACAAGAAACATTAAACAAATGCTAGCTTCTTGGAGAAGCTTCTCCTCACTTAACCCTTGATCTCCAAATCCCTAAAGATTACAAAAATGTCATGCCATTACTTTGTAACTAACCATTGGCTAGGGCATTGTTTGGGTGAGTTGGAATTTACCAAGTGTTTAATCTCCTTTTGAGATGTATTCCCATGGCTTTTTGTATAATTCTCTTCATAGCTCCTCATCCCTTTTCTTGTATCATCCCTAATTTTGTTTCTTTAAAGGTACATAAATACTTAATTAAGGAAATAAAATTTATTAGACAATTTTTAGATATCTAAGGAAATATAATCCTTAGAAATTCTTCACCTTATGTGTATGCATAGAAAATATTTCTAACATTAAGGGAACAAGTAAAAAGAGAAAACCTAATAGGAAAAATTAGAAATAACATACTAAAGAGAGGTGAAATTCTTTGGTAAGAAAGATAATTTTTTGTTAAGTAAGTAAAGGTCTTGAAATTTTAAGAAGATTAGATTAGGGTAATTTTTCCTAATTCAAGAGTTAAAAAATTTTAAGTTTAATATCTCCACCCATAAATTGGGCTTTCCCCTATGGACACTTCATATAGAGTTTTTTCACTTCACATAAGTTTCTAGCAATCACATTGGATAGCCCAAGTAAAAAATAAAATATAGACTTCGACTAGGATATAGAAGTTTGACCGATAGTCCAAAAATTATGAAAATGTGACCAAGCCTTCCATGAAAGATAGAATTTTAGCCAAAGCAAAGGAAATGGGTAAGAATGAGCCCAAATCCAAGAGGAAAAAAAATAAGAATCATGTGAGAAAATAGTAGTGCAATAATAATCAATATTAGGTCACAAGGCATTAAGACAAAACATTTATATCCTACATTCATAATTTCAACAAGTAGGTAATAATACATGGCATTAGGACAAAGCATCTATATCATACATTCATAATTTCAACAAGTGGATAATAATACATAGCATTATGACAAAATATCTTTATTCTACACAAATAATTTCAGTCAAGTAAGGGACATCCAATGGCTGAAAATTTGCCACTTAGAAAGGCAAACATATCATACTTGATTAAGACAAAAGAAAAATGAAGTGAGTCCCTAAATCAAAGGGACCTTGTCCCTTGTCTTAAGAACATATTATCATAATTTTTAAAATACAAATCTCCTTTTGCTATGCATATCTTGACTAAGGAAGAGGAAGACAAGAACATGAGTTTTATTTTTTTCAAAAATCAACCAAGTGCATCCCAATTGTGATAAGGTAGACCCATGATCATGAAAAGTGAACCACTTAATAGTCTATTTAAGTAAAACCCACCCCTATAACATTATAATTTCGCTCAAGTGAGGGAGAGGAAAAATAGAAGCAAGGTAGAGTGAGGAAATGAGAGAAAGAGAGGAGAAGAAAAGAAGAAAGAAGAAGGAGAAGTCTAGAGGACTAAGAACTCAAGCTACTAGAAAAGCTAAGGGAAGGGAGGAATCTTGTTACTTCCTTCAAGAGGAAACAAGAAAAAGAATTCACTAAGTAAGCTAGGGAGATCTTCAGGTTGGTTTAACAATATTTTTCTTTTTAGAAAAGCTTTGAAATTAAAAACATTTATATGGGATTTTGATCCAAGAACTTTGATGAAATTTAATATATTTGTTACCTTGATGATTGGGCATGGATATTGCTTTATCATGTTACATGTTGATCTTACATGTGATGTATGTTTGAATACTTAGGTTGGTATAGAAAATTCTGCATAGGTGTATGGCTATGGGTGGCAAAATTTTAAGATTTTTATGCTTCTATTTTGTATATTTAAATGTGATGAAAAATTGATGTAATATGATTAGATGTAAATTAGAAAGAAAATGGAAGAGGACATAATAAAATTATGAACTAAAACCTCAGAAAAGATTTGGTTAGGAAACTGGATTTCGGAGTAACCAAGGAAGCTTCCATTTTTCAAATTCTGAGAAGAATTGGTTAGGAATTAAAAGAAATGATTAACATAAAAAATATAGATATAAGTCTCACAGAGTTTTAACCACTAGAATAACTCAATTTGGAGTCCATATGAGGTAGATATGGTTAGAGTAGTGAGCAGTGTTCAAAAAATGATTGATCAGGGAAGAATCTATTAGGAAAGCTTTTGTGTTTGAATTTATGGGAACATTTTGTAGGTAATTAAAATAACTAGTTAACATAATATATATATATATATATATATATATATATATATATATATATATGTCTCACGGAAATTTATCCACTGGAATCACTCAATTTAAAATTTATAAGAGGGAGATATGGTCATATTAGTAAATAGAGGTCAGAACCTACCCGAGAAGAAATAACGTTTCACTTGATGGAGTAATATCACCAAGATTCATTAAGCGCTCACTAAAATGTTCAACATAATAGTTTTAGGTAATTGTTTTAGCTTTAAATGGACATCAAGATCACCTAATTCAGAGTTAAAATGAAGGAGTTATGCTCTAATTAGTAATAGAAGGTTAGGCAGGACAAAAACCTACATCAGGGAATAACACAGCGTAGAGCATGGCCGTATTTCAAGGCACGGCTAGACCGTGTTGAAGGCTGGAAATAGCCAAGCCGTGTTACATGATACGTTTAGGCCATGTTGGAAGCTGATAAAACTTATTTTCAACATTTTTCTACCTTAAATAAACCTCATTAACTATAGGATAATAATAGAAATTAAATTGAAGAAGAATGTCATATTAAATTTGTAAGAACATATGACGAAAATGATATAAGGCAAGTAACTAGAGGCCAAGTTTAAAGAAAAAAAAAAGATAAAAGTAATATTTTAAAAAGAAGAAGAATCTTATAAATAAAAATAATAAATGGCTAGTGTATGCCATAGCCATTGCCATTTCGTGAACTCCTTACCATCTTAAGTGTATAATTTTGACATGTAAATATTTTAATGTGATATTTGAAAATGATTATGTTCATGGCATGATTGAATTTTTCTAATAATTTTTTATAATGATTATGCTTTGATGTTAAATTATGGCATATGAGCATAATGAACATACTTGTTATTGAAATCATAATTTTGGCTATTAATGTAAAAATAAAAGAAAAGAAAAGATACGAGCACGATCACATAGCAGTCCGTGTGATGCACCAGTAGGGGACGCCCTACCGACAGCTATGATTATGTTAATGAGAAAAAAAAAGTGTGCCATGTCGGACGAAGCGAGAAAATCCCGTTTCAGAGAGTAGAAAGTACTCACCCTGATCGGGGTAGCTCGATATGAAAATAAGTTGATAGCCATCATATGATATTCTGAAAATAGTTATTCATGCCATACATGTCATAACTACATGATTTTCATGTGCTTAGATAAAGTGCATTCATATGACCTAAAGATATTTTCTGTAGCTTATACAAATGAACATGACATGACAAGAATTATTGATAATGATTTATTATTAAACCTACTTGGATTTATTTCTCACTATATTTTCATATTATGTTCAGAAAACTAAGTTATGCAAATATTCTCTATGACCAACTTTTAGCGTACGTTGGGTCGAGTTGGCTAAGATCCCAGTGAAGGTACAACTACCCGCACCTGTATCTTCAGAACTGGTCAATATGGATGAATAAAATGTAGTCTTATATGTATTTGATTTTTATACATATGTTTTGATTAATGATGTGTATGTGAACCCAGAATTGTATAAGTGTTAATGGTATTTCTTAAACCTAATTTATGTTTAATTAATTTAATTGAATGTTATTATGAGTTAAATAGTTTGAAGAAGAAGGCAATGACTTCATGGAACTTTAGAAATATACATATAAGTATATATGTAAAAAAAACTGGAGTTGTTACACTTCTCATTGCCCAATAATGGCCCTGCAGATGAAGTATTATTCCATCCTTAATAATTTCCTTCAAAAATGAGAAATCTCTTATTAAATATTCATAATTATTTCCTTATAATAACCCCATTTAAACCTTTCATAATATTCCATTTTGTGAATATAATTAACAGAAATCTAGGGTGTTACAATCAACAAAAGGAAAATTAGCATGTCCTTGTTGCTACAAACATAACCACTTTGTATCACTGAGAAAAAAATTATGTTATATGGGTCATTGTCCCTTCTTATTGACCAATCATCTATGGCTTCGAAATATAAGGGCATTTGATAGTAAAGGGAAAATAATTCCGCACCTACTTATTTGATTGGTGAAAAAGCACTTGAACAATTAAAACTCTTATCAAATGTGACATTTGGAAAAGGTTAAAAGAGAATGTGTAGCCAATCTAGTGTTGCTTACAATTGGAAGAAGAGCATTTTTTTCAATTGCCTTATTGGAAAACACATTTGATATGGCATAATCTTGATGTCATGCACATTGAGAGAAACATCTCGGATAACATTTTATCTACAGTAAGGGTATAGCCGAAAAGAATAAGGACACAATGAAGAGCCAATATGATTTAGTGGACTTGGGAATAAAGCCAAGCTTGCACCCTATTCATGATGGAAATAATATTTTCCCACCGACAGCATCTTATTTGTTATCGTCACAAGAGAAGTTAAAAGTGTTACGGTCCAGTTAAAAGTTTCCAATGCATGCTCATCAAATATTTCAAGGTGTGTCAATATTGAAGAGTGGAGAATATTTGGACTAAAGTGTCATGACCATCACATATTATTGCAAGAATTATTTTCAGTTGCAATACGCGGGTTGTTGCCTAAGGAGGTGAGTGATCCTATAATAAAGTTGGCACAATTTTTTAAGATTCTTTTCTCAAATTGTTCAACTATGGAAGATTTGAATTCCATTGAAAAAAAATTTCCATAAGCTTGTACAAACTAGAAACTGTGTTCCCTCCAGCATTCTTCGATGTCATGGTTTACCTACCAATCCATTTGGTAAGAGAGACAAAGATCGATGGGCCTATTCAATATCAATGGATGTATACAATTGAGAGGTAACAATGTGTGACCTATACTTAGGCTTTAATTTCATTTCTTAATATATATCATATTTATTTCAATTCGCATTTATAGGTATCTATACACACTAAAATTGTGCCACATTCTACTCAAGATATTTGAGTAATATCCCAACAAAGTTTAACAAAGCTCTAAGGAATGATGATGGAAATATGACAACTTGTGGGAAGTCAATATTCGACTAGAGCGGGCAACTAAGAGGTGCTACCAAGTTTATTACTTTATCTAACAAAGAATTTAAGTAAGCCCGTCTATACGTATTACAAAATTGTGAAAAAGTTTGGTCGTTCATAAAGTGCATAATACTTTGCTATTAATTAAATTGTTTCTACATTGAACTCTAATTGATTAAATAAATGTGTTGTAGAGAGCATAAAAACGACCTTCAAACACATATGTCAAATGTTGATTCGAGGCACATCTCAGAATTTCCTCAATGGTTTAATCGCCAAGTAAGTGTCCTTCAATTAGGTCTACAATGCAATGTTATAAGCTATTTCATAATCTTTAGATGTTGATACTTTTTAATAGGTTATGGAGGTAGGTTCATAGTGGCAAAGGGAAAATGAGCTTATTAGCTTAGCTATGGAACCTCAAAGAGTTGTGTAGTTATACAACATTTTTTATTAATGGATTTAGGTTTCATACATGAGATTGTGAATCTCAAAGAAAAACCAAAAATAGTGGAGTTCTAGTGAAGAGAAATGATTCAAATTCTAAGAAGGAATATCATGGTGTCATTAAGGATATTTATGAACTTTCTTATGTGGAAAAAGGGAAAATATATCTGTTTAAATGTCATTAGTGGGATGTTGCTCATTTAAGAAGAGGATACAAAATTAACATATATGGATACGCAAGTATAAATATTCGTTGTACGTTGAATACAGACGAACTATTTGTCATGGAATCTCAAGCAGAACAAGTATTCTATTTGGATGACACAGTTAATCAAGATTGGTTTGTTGTTGTGAAAATAAATCCCCGTGACCTTTTAGCATGCCCTGTCAAGATTATGAGGGTGAATCATTGTCTGCCAAAGATGCTTACCAACAAGAAGAGATTGAACATAATTTATTTATTCACACTGAGGACTTGAATGATATTTTAGTGGTGTTATGTAGGGATAACGTCCAACCTCAAAGTGTCAGTCATCAAAGTAAGTACCAGAGAAGTTCATTTCATCAATGACAATGAGGAAGATGAGACCGTGGATGAAGAAATCGATGAAGGGGAATTTTTATCTGGAGACTCCATGTAAAACACCATATAATGTAAATTGTTTACATGGTGCTTACTTTTTTGTTGTCTTGATTCTTTGCGTGGACTTATTATTTTTTCTATAATCATTTATGTTATGTTTTTTTAATAAGGCAACAAAAGCTCTTAGGTATTGAATTATAGCTTAATTATATAATTTTTTCATGTATTAAAGTATTCTTTTTCTTTAAGTGTGGAATTGACAATATGTTCTATTTATATATAACAAGTGGAATTAATGATGGCAGGAAGAGGAAAAGGTGGACAAGGTGGTCATGGGTATAGAATGGTTGCATGAGTTCCTTTTAATGAAGGAGCCTCACAATTATCTATACAACCACACAATGAAGAGACCTAGGCACAGTCTGTCACACTAATTTCTCGACATCTGATTAGTAGTGCAAGTATTAAAACAGAATACTCAACACATGTTACTTAATATTGATTATTATGAAGGTAATAACTAACATAACTTGATTCACAGCTTCTTGCAATACATCTAGAAAGGTTAGGGGAAGTTACAAATGCATTACAGTAAATGAAAAGAAAAAAAATGGTAAGAAAATTGTAGTTGAGATCCCTAACGATATCCTTCGAGCTGTGGGAAAGGGATCGAGGGACTTTGTCAACTACATTGGATATGTCACACGATACACATGTCCATTGAAAGTGAGAAAGTGGATTGATATTTGGGAAGAATGTACATCACGAATCTTGACGAGAGTAAAGGTAATTACTAGCATATTTGTCTATCATATTAAATGGTCGGTATACATTCCATAGATTTCTCATCTTTGGGTTTATTATTGTAGGAAAAATTTGAGGTTAGGAGAACACTAGAGTGGCGATTTGATGCATTCATTAACACCACTGTGCAAAGGAGTTACAGAACTTGGAGGTCAAATTTGCACAAGCACTACTCTTTGTACAATTCCAACGAAGAAAGACTCATGCATATTCCTCCTGCAGTCAACGATGATGATTGGAGGCATTTAATCAGTTAATTTGGCTTAGATGATTTAAGGTGATCTGTAATAACACACTTAAGTAGCACGTAAAATGACAAATACACTAAGCTCATTATTATTTTAAATGCAGGTCAAAAGCTTAACAAATTTGCAGAATAAAGCTAAGCAAATAACGAAGCATACGTGTGGTTCTCGATCGTTTGTAGAAGTTGAGGAATCAACGGTGAAATTTTAGGGTAACATAATTTTATGTATACACTCATGTGCATATTGAGTAACAATGATACTTTATAATAGAGAAATCTTGAAACTGGAGAGAATGCGTCAATTGACCAAATATGAGAGTTGCAGCATACGCGTAAAATTAAAAAAGGCAATGTCATATGGTCTTATGCAAAGTCTCAAGAAGTTCATATATAATTTACTAATTTTATTACTGTTTTCATAATTTGGAAGTTTATATTCTTCTTTTTATTTAAAATGTTTGCTTTGTTTTATCGTAGAGCCAACTTCAAGAGATTTAGCTAAACAATCTCAAGAAGATGCCACGACATGTCTAAGCAATAATGAAATCTCGATGCAAGTACTTTTTCAAATGATGGGATTTTTTCACGGTAAAGGATACAATGTGAAACCTCCCCCCGAGAGAGTGACTAATCAAATCACTCCCCAACAACTTCAAGAACAGAAAAGAAAATTACACGAAGAGGTTGTTGCAGAGGTACATGAAGAGATGAAGATCCGAGAAGCAGAAGTACAAGAAAAAGTATGTGAAGAGATGAGGATTCGAGAAGAAAGGATGCAGGCATAATTTGAAGAAAAGTTACAGGCGTAAATGGCTTCTCTAATCACATCTCTCCGACAGGTATTCTTAATAATACATGTTTGGTTCAATTTACATTATTTCATTTCAACTCCAAACTATATATTAAATATGTTTATAAGTTAAACCCATTTGTATCATTAAAAGTTTTTTGTTAACGAGTGGTGTTTGATAAATAGTTATAGCATATGATTAAGACATGTAAGTGGACTATGCATCATATGTTGACATTGAATTTGGTATCGCATTGCACAAGTTTTGCTGGAATGACATTAAGGCGAGAAATTTTATTGCTAGGTTATGATACGATGAAGCCAAGATTCAATCAAAAATTTTCTTGATTTGAAATGGCATATATCTCCTACTAGTGTTATATTCCATGTCTACATAACTGTCTATAGTCCTATACTTGTTGGTCCAACTGAATTCACCTTCATGTATGCTTTTATAATGTTATAAATAATTTTTCCTTTCTAATTAGTTTATTTAATTTTGTTGTATGTGAACATGGACAAATTTTGATAAACTTTAATGGTAGTGCTGCACCAGTCTCTACAGAAAATACAACAAGAACATCTCTAAGAGAATCACCAACTTGATTTTATTTTGTTACTATATTGTTATGTGTGTTAGCTTTTATTAACTGACAGTATTTGCCACAAACATTTGTTAAATTGTATCACTTGAAAATGTTGATATTTAGTTAATTGAATTCTTAGAGCTAAAATTAGATCTGACTTATGTTATATTGTATCCTTGATTCTTTAGGATTCTTTTAAGTTTTCCAATGTATTTGTTTGGAATTGGATACCCTTTGCATGAGATGACTCTCAATCAGGTTTTTATTATTTAAAACAGTGCAAATAAAAATTGAAACTAAAAAAAATTAGTTGGTGCAGATCCAGATGATAAGCGTCATTGTGTTCATTTTTTTTCAAGTTTTAAGTACAAGAACCACCTTTGTTTAGTTTTTGAATCTCTTAATATGAATTTGCGTGAGCTTTTAAAGAATTTTGGTCGCAATATTAGCCTTAGGCTAACTACTGTGAGAGCATATGCAAAACAACTTTTTATTGCACTAAAGCATCTGTGGAACTGTGCTGTTCTCCATTTTGATATAAAGTCAG
This sequence comes from Gleditsia sinensis, assembly GCA_037074535.1. Taxonomy (NCBI): domain Eukaryota; kingdom Viridiplantae; phylum Streptophyta; class Magnoliopsida; order Fabales; family Fabaceae; genus Gleditsia; species Gleditsia sinensis. The sequence goes on from CM073464.1 coordinate 64,301,428, forward strand.
ATAATATGTTGGTATGTTTTAGATATTGTTATGTGGTTAGATTGTTTCTATTTTAAAAGAAATATCTATTTTCTCCTAATTTTTTGTACTCTTTCCTCTTTTGACAAGGTGAATGAGGCTAAAAATGTGCTAAAGCTTTGTGACTTTGGTAGTGCCATGTTTGTTGTTAAGAATGAAGTTACACCATACCTTGTGATTGTGAGTCACTTTTACCGTGCCCCTGAAATAAGTAAGCTCCATTTTGAAGTCCTTATAATTTGATTATACTTAAGTAATATTTTCTTATTGAATATCTTTTTGTTGCAAACTACTAAGCTTTGAATGTTTCTGTGCAATACTTGGCTTGCCTTATGATCATCCATTGGATATGCGGTCTATAGGTTGTTGTTTGTATGAACTTAATACAGGGAAACCAAACTACTTAAGTCACTGCTAAAGGGTGTTTTCAATGGCGACCTCACTAGGTCGCCACCAATTCCTTACATGGAGTAGAAGGTTTCCTAACACACATATAGTGGCGACCATATAGGGTCATCACTAAAAAGAGGATTTGGTGGCAACTTATGTCCTTTTTGAAGCATTTATAGTGGCGACCAAACAATGAAGCTACTGAAAATAGTTTTTGGTGGCGACTTAAGTTGCCAATAAATGATATTTTTAGTGGCGACTTCGCTTTGTTGCCACTAAAAAATTTGTTTGGTAGCGAGTATTTGTCTTCTGGTGGTAATTTTTTATCTTTTAAAAGCGACATTTATCACCACGGATAATTGGCTTAAATGGCAACCGTGTTTTGTCACCACTAAAACCCTTCAATGTCGTTTATATAAGCAACAACTTGGTGATGACTAAAAGTCGCCACTAAAAACTTTTAGTCGCAACTTTTGAACTTTTAGTGGCAACTTTAAAGAAAGGAAAAATCTCCCCTAATGGAAGTAAAAGACTTTCCTAAAGAAAGAAAATGCAATAAAACAGTAATAGAAAAGAGAATAAACAAGAGAAGAGGGTTGCCATGGCAACCATGGTAGCCCCCTCCCACAATGAAGCTTAAGAAATGGTGGTTTTTAGGAAGGAGAAAGGAAGATGGGGGCTTACGGTTAGGGTTGGGGATAGGTGTTTCATATAGTGCTATATTATTCTAATTGCATGTCTGCATAACTATTTATAGCTCAAGGCTAGTTAATCCTACTGAATCCACCTTCATACTGTCATAATGTTATAAATAATTTTTTCATTCAATCTCTTTGTATAAAAATAAGGACAAGCTACACCAAATTCTACCGCTAATAAAATACCAATATCTCCATAAAAAACCATCGAGTTTAATTTTTTTATCATTTTATTATTATATATATTATTTTTATTAATTGACAATGTATTTGCAACATGTAAACAAAACATAAATTCAAAAAAATAAGAGCTTTGGTGGTGACCTAGAGTCACCACTAAATGCCATGATAACACAGACATTAAACATTCATGCAATTAGAGTTTCTGTGGTAATATTGGGTAAGTCACCACTGAAACAACATTTAGTGGCGGCAAAAATAGCCTCTGATTTTTACTGGCAACTTTTTCATGTCACTACTAAATAATTAAGTGGTGACTAATCAAAGTCGCCATTGAAACAAACATTTGTTGGTGACCTAAGTTGCCACTGAAAGTGGTTTTTGTGGCAGCTTTTCTCACCATTGAATGTCTATTTTCAGTTACGACTTTAATTATGTTGCCACTAAATGTCCATAATTAATGGCTACTCCAAAAAGTCGCCACATAAAACTTTCAATGACGCAATTATAGGCCACAACTTGCTAGCAACTAAAAGTTTGTCACCGTTGAAAATTGATTTTCTTGTAGTGAGATAGATGTTATGAATTGTCTCAGTTCAGTATGCTCAAGATCCTTTTAGGATTCATTTTGTATAGGAAGATCAAGCTTTTTCAACTAGTAATCCACCTAGGACAACTCAAGTAAGGATGTTAATGTTCAATGGTGTCATGAATCCTCTTACTATGCCAGTGTTTAGTGGCATTTTAATCCTATAGATATGATTCTAAACCTTTATCTAGAACCAAACCCTTCAATGATAATCTCATTGGAAGTCCTAATATTTTGGAATATATATTTGCATCATCAGTGGTTCATTCACCGATGGCTTTAGCTCTGGCAAAACCTTTTGTGCTAATGGGAGAGGAGGAGGCACCAACTTTTCTTAATAGATATAGGTGGTGGGTGGTGGGTGGTGGGTGGTGGGTGGTGGGTGGATATGGTAATTGTATTTTTCCTCTACCACTTGTCAATTTACAGCAAGATATCAATAAGCAGCCAGTTGGTTCTTGTAATGCCTGGTTTATATATATTCATGTGCAAGAGACCAGTGGTATATCATAAGTTATGCATCTCATATATATACATACATCCAAAAGTTACATCCATCAGAGTTTAGCAACATATATACATACATATGTAACCCGAGATACTGAGCATACATCACAAAAGGCAAAGTACTGTGGGATTACATCAAAATGATGGGGTTAGCCCATTTACATTACAAAATTAGTTATATGCATAACGCTATCCCACTGCCTAACCTTCGCAGTCACCCCTGGGGTACTGCTGGTGGAAGAGGTGGGTCAGGAGCGGGGACCTCTACCATATTGATCACCAACAAGTTCACTGTGACTATAAACTGTCCCAAGTAAGGGACGTCTACTATCTGCAGCTCTAGGAGAATCATTAGCACAATAAAAGACATCTCTACTGATCTAAACATAACATTAAAACATAGTGAGATATAAAATATTAGCAAGGTCAACATCCAATACATATAAGCATACGAAAAACTTACATACTATGTCCAGCTGTATAAACTACAGAAAATATTTTCTCCTTTTATGCAATAAAGGTACAATAAAGTACATGCCCGCCTTTTTTATAGGTTATGCATCAATATCACGCATGATAAAATCAAACGTATTTATAAAATACCTGTGCCGTTGTTCATGGCTCATACATCACTCACAGTGGCTCATAATCTATTAATCTCTCTCAATTGCAATCCTCAATGTGGCGTGAACCTTACCCTTCCAGCTACTCACCCACCCTTTGAGGGCCATTGGTCGGGGGGTCCTTCCTGTATTGACCACTCTAGGCTATAGGGCGTCCCCTATCCCGGTACTGTATCCAAGCCACGACCCTTCAGTCGTCTTACCTCGTAAGGTGCCACACTCCCGGGTCATCCTGGACTTGTCAGTATCTTCAATACAGCAAGGGAGACATCTATTTCTAGGCCACCCTGCTTCAGATAGAATCATTCTGACTTGTCAATCGCCTCAATACAGAAAGGAAGACACATGTTACCAAGCCATCCTACTTCAGAGAGGGTCCTCCTGACAAAGCTTAAGTCTTTTATATCTCTCCAGCCACTTAACACAACAAGAGTATGCATATTAATAAATATCCAGAGCATAAACCATAATCATCCTTAAGCATGTTACAACAACTCATCATGGATGAACATACATGTCTTGATAGCCTTTCAAAATATACATACATCAATAACTCACTTGCAGCCATACATACAAGCAGTCTATAGTATGCAAATATAGCATTCATGCATCATTCTTCATGCTCACATACATGATTCAACAAACATACATGATGAAATAGATATGACATATACAAATATAGCATTCATACATCATAAAACCCTCACTAACATATCAAAAATATTGGTAATTAATTAAGATTCATAAAGGAAATAGAAAATAAAGAAAAAGGATAACACAGCATGAAGCACGGCCTGGCCGTGCCTCCAAGCACAGTCGTGTTTCATGGTCGTGTTTCTCCCTGTGTTTCCTTCTCAATCTGGCCGTGTCTCACACAGGCCAGCCCAAGCACGACCTAGCCATGCTTCGGGCTGTGTTCCTTATTTTTTTTCCAAATTTCCTAGATTTTATCTTCCCAACTCTAAGCACGGCCTGGCCGTGTCTCCAGGCACGGTCGTGCTTTGAGCACGAAAAACCCCAAAAATTTTATTTTTCTCCCAAACCATCCAATAAAAATCAACAATAAACATACCAACATTTTGAGCATGAAAAACACGATTTTTCCAGAGCAAACAACCAACCAAAACATGGATTTAATCTCAAAACCAACTACACAAAGTTCACCCAAAACATTACCACATGCACATGAATGAACAGTAACCATGGATGTCATAACTACTTCAATAAAAGCTATATCTACCTCTCCACATACTTTAAATGCTTACATACAATCAGCCATAAATTCATCCAACCATAAATCTTAAAAGAGGATGTTGATCTTACCTTCTTCTCTTTAAAGACTTACTTCTCTCTCTCTAGTTTATACTACTCTCTCTCTAAAAAGCATCACCAAAACAACATATTTTCTTCTATCCATTAGTTTCCATAGAAGATTTGGGGATAAGCAAGAGATCAAGAGTTTAATCTTACCTTTCCTTCTTGAACTTTCACTTCTCTCTCTAGCTCTCTTCTTCTTTCTCTCTCCTTCCTTCCCTTTTCTTTCTTCTCCTTCTCTCTTCTTTCTTGCCGTGGAACTTTCTTCTTTGGGTAGGGAGAGTGGCAACTTGGCCACAAGCTAAGGGAAACTAATAAAAAAATTAGTGACTTCCTCAAGAAGCCACTTGCCCCCTTAACAAGAACCCTACCTTTCCCTAACAATTTCCAAAATGCCACTCCATTACATTGTGACTAAGGGGGTTGGCTAAGGCCTTATTTGGGTGAAAGAAAACTTACCAAGTGTTTAATTTCTCCTTGAGCCTTGCTTCAAAGGACTTTTGTGCAACTTTCTTCATGGCTCTCTATCTTTATTATTATTGTCTATTTATGGTTCTGTAAACAAGGAAATTACTATCTCTTCCTTAACAATTCTTCCAAAAATGAGAAAACCCTTATTAAATATTCACAATTATTTCCTTATAACTCCCCCATTTGACTTTTTTTAATCCTTTCTTACTATTCCATTTTGTGAATATTATTAACAGAATTTCAGGTGTTACAGTTCTCACATCCTATAGTGGATTCAACTCTCAAATGGACAACTGTATCTCATAAACAGGAAAAGAGAAAAAGAAACATTGGATATAGAGGGCAATAGCTCTAGGCATACTCATAACACCCAATGCTTCGAATTCCCCGTTAACTTTAACATGCAAAGGAAGTAATGTTTCCTAAGACCCTTTATGTATTATAAATGTTTTAGGTGGTGTAGTTAAAAAAGGCCTTGTGGAAACCCCATTACTAGAGCATAAAGGACTTTTTGAGGGGTTGGCCTTACAAATCTCTTCTTGTGCAAATGGGATTAAGATTTTAAGACCTTTAAGTGGGCCAAATTACATCACATTTGATCTGAATATTATTAAGATATCATGTGTAGATAACTGGCTTGGGGAATCCCACATCCTCTCATTAAATCCAAACATGCTCCAGAGATATGAGGATTAAGACCTTTTGTAGGAAATTTCTCCTATCTTTGTAGATATTTGAAGTTGAAAGATATCTTCAGTTCGAACCAGTTATGCTCAGAAAAGCATTAGAATCTAGTAGTGGAAAAGAATATACCTAGACAGCATTTGATGAAGACGGTTTAAAATTAGGCATATGATTTCACAATGCGAGATACCTGTCTTTCAAATAATTGGAAGTGAGGGTGGGACTAGCATGAGTGGTATAATGATTAAGCCAAATAGAAGGATAATGGATTTAAGATGTGCATCTTCAGATGAAGACACAACCAAAAAAAGATAAGATTGAAGAGTCTGCCATGGTTAAAGGAGAAAAAAAGTATCTTGACAATGTAGTTTTTTATAAAGAGCTGAAGGAACTTCTAGCTAAGTTGGCAATAGGGTCCTAAGAAGCTATCCCAAAATAGTCTCCTTAAGAGCCATGGAAATGATCGGCTAGAACTGTCGAGTCTTATGTTGCCCCTTGACAATTTGACGACTCCAACAACTTGTCAATAATATCAACGTGATATACTATTTCTTTCGGAAGCCTTTGTGTACATGTCAAAAAATGGAGAAACTAATGTGAACTTAGCACTTTTTATAGATGAAAAATGTGGACAAAATTGGTGGGAGAGGTGGTTTGTTTCTATTGTGAAGTGGTGATATTTTAAAGTAGAGTAAGTATTTGGTCATCGAAATTTTACACAAACAAGAAATTAAAAAAATAATCACATATATTTTTATTAGCTAAAAAGTATTGTTTTTATTTAAACAGGAGATTCAGTGGTGACTTTAATAGGTGACAGCCTTTTAATTTTTTATTTGTGTAAATTTTAATTTAAAATAATTATTCTTTAAAGTAACATGTTTTGCAGAATTCTAATAACTAGATTCATGCAAAAACAAAATATTTTTAAGATAAGAGATGGTATTTAGTCTATCGCTGATAAATAATTTTTTATATCACATGTTATGATTTAAATATTGCTAATAGATAAAAAATTATTCACCGATAATTGATTAAATTATTTTTCCTCAAGGTAAATAATTTTACTTTACTTTCTATAGGAGTTCTCATATCAATAATAGATAGGTAGTTTGGGTTTTTTTTAATAAACACTGAAGGTTAGGTGGATATTGAACCGATTGAGTGCTTAACTTTGGATGAAAAGTTTAGTTGAAATGATTCCATTATTGGTGTTGATTCCTTTAAAGAGATTATTAATACTTATGGTATTTTGGACATACCTACCCTAAGGGAACTAATTCACGTGGTCAAATATGATAGGGTTGGGCACGTAGAAAGGGTAACCCGAAGAAAGAAAGAATGGATAGATTGAGAAGAAGAGATAAGGAGAAATGAGAAAGGAATATTCATATTATGCATACCAGTATTACAGTTATGGTTCAGTTTTATAATACCGACCTCAGGTACAGTTACACTTATGCCCTTACTTATTCAAGGTCTTTTACCAATCTCTCCCTTCTATTCTTGTTTACGCATCAAAACCCCCTCGATGAGATCACCCTTGTCCCCAAGGGTGGGTTGCATTCGCAAAGGTTGGGAATTGCTTCTGAATGTTGAACCACAGCTCCCAAGTTGCTTCCTCCTCCATTTCTTCCTTCCATTTCACCAGTACTTCTGTCACAGCTCTATTATTCTTCTGCACGAGACGTCTATCCAAAATTGCTTTAGGTTCCCTTTTTGTTGAAACTGATCTCCAGACCTCGGGTCAAGGTTGTGGGAAAATGGATGAATCCAGGCATTTCTTTAAGAGTGAAACATGAAAGGTAGGGTGAATCCTAGACGTAGGAGGTAACCTTAAGGTGTAGGCTACTCGTCCCACTTTAGTAATAATCTGATATGGCCCGAAATATCTAGGAGATAAGTTGTCACTCATTCTCCTCTCCACTGATTGTTGCCGAAAAGGTTGTAATTTCAGAAAGACACACTCTCCTTCTTAAAACTCCCTCTCTGATCTTCCCTTGTTTGCTTGTTGCTTCATCCTCTGTGCTACAGAAGTCAAGTTCTACTACAATTTTCTAAGCATATTCTCCCTTGCATTGAAGCTCCTGTCTACTTCCTCCATAGTCGAGATCTGAGGTATATAAGGGATATGAATAGGCGCTGGTTGTCCATACATTACTTCATATGGTGTAGTGCCGATATCTGAATGGAAGGAGGTGTTGTACCACCACTCAGCTAAAGGTAACCAACGTTTCCATTCATGAGATGTTTGCCATACAAAGCTTCTGAGGTAATTTTCTATGCACCTATTCATAACCTCACTTTGTCCATCAGACTGTGCGTGGTAAGCCAATAATAAGCATTGAGTTACTCCCAGTTTCTTTACAAACTCACGCCAGAAGTTACTAGTAAATAGGGGGTCTCTATCACTGATTATATTAGACGGGGCTCCATGTAATTTATAAATGTTGTCCATGAAAGTTTAAGCTAAGTGACAAGCTGAAAATGGATGAGCTAGAGGCAAGAAATGGGCATACTTGCTGAAGCGATCTACTATCACCCAAATGGTGTCCTTCCCTTCTGATTTAGGCAGCCTTTCAATAAAATCCATTGCTATGCTTTGCCATACACCTCCTGGGACTGGTAGTGGTTGTAGGATCCCTGGATAAGCCACTGTTTCATTCTTACACCTTAGGCATGTCTCACATCTCCTTAGGAACTCCTTAATATCATTGGACATACCCTTCCAGTAAAACATCGTTCTGATTCTCTTCCCAATTACTCTGTTTCTCGAATGACCCCCTTGGGGAGAAGAGTGTAACCATTGTAGGATCGTATTTCTAAGTCCTTCCTGGTTGCCTATTACTATTTTGTTATTCCTCGTGAGCACCTCACCATTCCATTTGAACTTGGGTAAAGAAGAAGGATCATCTTGGACCCTTTGTATTATATTCTTCAAAACAGGGTCATCCTCCCATTGCCTCTTAATCTGTTCCCATAATTCTGTAGATACTGATGAAACTGTTATTTGAAGTAATTCTCCATGCTGAGCCCGAGACAGAGAATCTGCTGCTACATTTTCCTTTCCCTTCTTATAGCAAATCTCATATCGCATGCCCATCAGTTTAGTCACCCAATTATATTGGGCCGGTGTGGATAATCTTTACTCTAAAAGGTACTTTAGGCTTTGTTGATTGGTTAGAATGATGAATGGCAAAATACTGAGGTAATGTTGCCATTTTTCTACTGCGTGTACAAGTGCTAGCAGTTCCCTATCATAGACTGAAAGCATCTTGTTTCTAGGTGACAAGGTTTTGCTGATAAAAGCGATAGGATGTTTTTCTTGTGTAAGCACCGCTCCAATTCCTACACTCGAAGCATCTGTTTCCACTTGAAATGGTTTAGTTAAATCAGGCAACGCGAGCACTGGTGCTATGGTGAGGGACTATTTGAGCTTAAAAAAAGATTTTTCTGCATCTTGATTCCACCCGAAAGCTTCTTTTTTAAGCAAATCAGTGAGTGGCTTGGCTATGCTGCTGAAGTTCCTTATAAATCTTTGATAGTACCCAGCTAACCCCAAGAAGCTTCTTAACTGCTTGGTCGTTGTTGGAGTTGGCCATTCTGCTACTGCCTTCACCTTTTGAGGGTCTGTGGAAACCTTTTCAGGTGAGATAAAATGCCCCAAATATTCAATCAGCTTTACCGTAAAAGCACACTTGCTTTTTTTCACGTAGTACTTCTAGGCTCTGAGTATTGACAGCACCTTTCAGAAATGCTCTAGGTGTTCTTCCTTGCTCTTGCTATATACTAAAATATCATCGAAAAAGACAAGAACATATTTACGCAATTGATCAGCAAATATGAGATTCATAGCCCCTTGGAACGTGGAAGGAGCGTTGGTTAGCCCGAAGGGCATAACCACAAACTCAAACTGCCCTGAGTGCATCTGAAAGACTGTTTTATGTATGTCTTCCTCCTTCATTCTTATCTGGTGGTAGCCTACTCGTAGGTCTAGCTTAGAGTAAACCGTAGCTCTTCCCAGTTCATCCAAAAGATCTTCTACTAGGGGTATGGGAAAACAACTCCTTACGGTTTGTTTGTTGAGGGATCGATAATCAATACACATTCACCAACTTCCATCCTTTTTCTTGACTAGAACCACTAGTGATGCAAATGGGGAATCACTCCTCTTGATTATTCCATTTTTTAGCATATCATGTACCATCTTCTCAATCACATCTTTCTGCATAGCTGGATATCTGTAGGGGCGTATGTTGACTAGATTTTCTCCTTCCTTTAGAACTATTGCATGGTCCTGATTTTCTCTGTGTGGTGGTAAAGTAGCGGGTTCTTCAAAAACTTCTTTGAATTCCTCTAATAATTTTTCAAATTCTGTAGGTAAAGATTCATTTCCGATTGCATGTATCGCATAATAGTCCACTTCTTCACTCCAAGGTGCAATTTGCAGCATGACAGCATTTGGATTAGCTTGTACCAGCCTCTGTAATTTTGATTCTTTGATTACCTTGGTACCCGTTTCCTTAGCTGCAATAACCTTACTGTTTGCCCATTCATTTAGAACTCTAAAAAGAGGTTCATGCAATCAAGTTTAATCAATCCTAGTGTTCTAAGCCATTGCATCCCTAACACCATATCACCCCCGGCTAATGGGATTAGGATTACATTCGACTGAAACTCCCTTCCTTGTGTCATCCATCTGAACCCTTCACACTTTTTGCTAGTCTGTATTTTTCCTCTATTTGCTACTGTGATGCTGATGGTCTCCATTTTCTTCACCTTCCCTTGTAGTTCCTTCTGAAAACTATCATCAAGAAAATTATCGGTGCTACCTGTGTCTACTAAAATATGGAGGATTCTCCTACCTGCTTGCCCTATTAATCTGATTGTGGGATAGCCTACATTCTTGTCTCCATGCAAGGCATTTAAGGTGATCATAGGTTTTTCTTCTTCGTCCTCAACATTCCCTATCCCATCTACATTTTCTTCTGTCAACCCCGTTACCTCCTGTTCTACTATATCTTCATCCATTGTCATTAAGAATATCTGCATTTTCTTCCTTTGAGGGCAGTTGTGGCCGGGGCTATATCGTTCATGGCAAAAATAACAAAGATTCTTGCTTATATGCTCCTCTACTTCTTCTGGTGTAAGCTTTTGCTGGAAACGTAAGGTGGGTTTCCCTAGTATGCCTCTCTGGTCACTTACCCCATTTGTTCTATCTCCCGTTCCTCTTCCCATTCTACCCTCGGTTCTTTGCTGTCTATCTTGCCACTGAACTTCCTTCTTGAATGCATTATTTCCTTTAAATCCACTATATACCCATGTTTTCCTTTGCATTAATTCAACATTTAGTTCTTGCAGCTTAGCTAATCTGGTAGCATCTAATAATGTTTGTGGATTGATCAGCTTAACTCCAACGGATAATTCCTGTTTGAGCCTAGCTAAGTAACAACTCAACTTCTGTGCCTCAGTTAACTCCACTCTGCATACTAATTGATCAAATGCTTCTTGATACTCAGTCAACCCTCCTCTTTGTTTTAACTGCATCAACTCTTCCATGGGATCATCATGAAGAGACCCAAATCTGATCTTGATTGCTTCTATTAAACTCTCCCACGTTACTCTTCCGTTCTTGCTTTTTTTCAAAATTTTGAAACCATCTGTATGCATTATCATGTAATGCTAAACTAGCTATAATCACTTTGTTCTCATTAGGGGTTCCATCCAATACAAAAAATCTTTCACACTTTGAAATCCATCCATTTACATCATCATTTGTGAATCTTGGAAAATCGATTTTGGTAAATCGAGTAGGAATCTGATACTCACCTGCCCTTTCAGCTCGTCCTCTGTCAGAAGTGCGATTCATTACCTCTGTGAATTGATACGAAAGACCTCGAACTAAGTCATGCAGGTCGTTTAATTGTTGTTCCATTGACGACATTCTTTGATCCATCTCCACTCTCAGTCGATCTTCTGTCTCCTTGCTATTAGTTCTGGATCTAGTGGCATTGGCCATGGTTGATCGAGAGCTCTAATACCAATTGATAGGGTTGGGAACGTAGAAATGGTAACCCGAAGAAAGAAAGAATGGATAGATTGAGAAGAAGAGATAAGGAGAAATGAGAAAGGAATATTCATATTATGCATACCTTACAGTTATGGTTCAGTTTTATAATACCGGCCTCGGGTACAGTTACACTTATGCCCTTACTTATTCAAGGTCTTTTACCAATCTCTCCCTCCTATTCTTGTTTACGTATCAGAATATGAGTCAAGGTGACCATGCAATAATGGAATGGCTGAACAGGGGTCTTTGTAATTATCAATGGCTGCAACTTTTTAAAGCTACTCGTATCCCAGCTTTAGCGATGGCTGCTGTCATTGTTGGCAAAGGAGAGGAGCGAGATAGATTGGATTAATCTAACCGAGGAGGGTAACAAGTCGCATGCCAAAACCACAAAAACACTACCATTCTCGACCTTCAAATACCCCACATTGCAAACTCATTAAAACAAAGATTAAGATAACAAATCAGCATTCAATTCCTTGGTGGGGATGATGCCGTTGAGTCTTCTAGCATTTGCTACTCTTTAATTCCTTACTTACGGACGTCGCATTTCCATTTTTTATTTTTTTGTAGCCTTGGCATTGACTAGTGTTTCAACACTTGGGTGGATTGCACTGAAAAACGATAAAACCAAGGCTATATACAACTGGGTTAGCAGGTCGGGTCAAGTCGAAAATTCTCGACCCACCACTGAGCCTGTACATGCCAAGTTGAGGCAACTCAACTTATAACATGAAGCCACCAATATAAGGATGTTACATGACAAAATAGAGTAAGAGCCACCAATACGTAATTGACTTAAATTTCAGAGGAAACTACTATTTTGGTCGCTGAATGATATTAGTAGCATCAATTTTATTTTTTAAAGATATTTTTCATCATTTTAGTCATAAAATTAAAAAATACATTATTTTAATTTCTAGTGTTAAATTTTTTACGAAGATGTTAACAAAGTTACTCATGTAAATTAACTCTAATCGATATTGAATGTTTGTTGTTGATGTGAATCGTTAAAACTAAGTTGGAAGTAAAACACATCATTTCTTAATAAAATTTGGACTAACTTTGTTACTGATTTTATTATATAAAAAATTGCCTTTTGCTTCGTTTGGGTTCTAATCAAAAAACAATTATGCCTCATCAGTTTAATATTAGAACGATCATAGTTTTTTTAATAGACGATCAGTTTAATATTAGAAGGATCTATCAGTACCATTATAAATCTTTACTAAAACTTATGACATATTTTAACTTCCAAATAAAATATTTTTTTCTCGTTCTAAACTTTTTTTTCTTTACATAAAAAGAAAAAAAAATATCTTCTTTAAACCGCAACACTATCTTGATAGATGAGCAATGACATCCATATGGACTATACTTATTCGTGGGTTGTTGTTTTCCCATCTTTTCACTCCACTAAAGCTGTAAAGACCAGTACAATTTACAGTTTGACAGTCGCTTTGTCTGTAGCGAATTCTCTTATTCTTTCGCCCTTTTCAGTTTCTTTCTTGGATTTCCTGCTTTTATATATAATATGCCATTCTTTCCACATTAGACAGACACAATTTGGTCCTGGACAAATTCAATTTTGATTCAGAGAATTGCAAAAAGTAGATGGCAAAGTCGTATAAGATATAAATAATGGCAGGGAATAGCTCAAGGACAATGCATATAATATTAGACGCACAATGGGACCATTATCAGCTCAATGCTAGCGGACATTGAATGCAAAGCACATGCCAAGGTTGCCAAGTTTATTGGTTTTGCGATTTTAACATTCGCCGCAAAATCATCTTCCACCTCACCAATTGTGATTGGCAGAAATGATTGTGTCAACAAGGGTTTTTCAACCACTTTACATGGGGAAATTGAAGAGTTCACAAGCGCAAGCATTCCTAGGATCTACTATCACAACTAACAAACTTGACTTAACCTATTTTGGGCATATACATATAAATGTAATTCCTAGTTTTATAGCACTAACCCTATTTTTATTGCTACTCCAACAATCAAAGAGACACTAGAAAGAGAAAAGGCAAAATCGGTACCTCCGACAACAAAGAAAATGAACAACTTCCGGTGACAACAGCCGTGAGTGATCGAGACTGAGAAGTAGGAGAAGTGGGAGAGGTCGCTTCGATGGCGCAAAGAGAAGATAACATTACAAATTTGACGGGAGAAGGGGAGGAAAGTGATTTCAGATGGGAGGATATAGAACACAATTTGTTGATGTAACAATGTACCCACAATTTGAATAAATCTAAATAAATTAATAATTAACTTTAAAACCCCAAACTTCGAAAAATGATTCCTCACCTCCATATATATATGCCAATTAGTTTAGACTAATATGTTTTAATAATACAATGATTATTCATCCTCATAAATATTAAACATAGTATTGAAAGGTATAAGACGATTAATCATAGTTTAGTTAGAAATACTTATACGATTGTATATAGTGGTTATGCTTTAATGATCAAGACATTCATACACATAAGATGTTACAAAAATACACTAACAGATTTTAATATTACATCAATTTTTCAATTTTTAATACATACATAATTAACAATATAAATTTAACTAAATATCAAAATTATTTATCACTACCATAAAATTACTATTGCATGTGATTTATTAATGTGAGTTTACTTTGTACAATTGTACTAACACATAAATAATTGTTTTTATTTATATTTTGTTATAATTTCTCAAAATTGTCGTTAAATATTATCAAATATTAATGATATTTCAAAAAAAATTATCATTGAAAGACTTAACAACATAATAATTGTCACTAAAAGTCATTATGAATCATCTATTAATAATGACTTTTTCAGTCACTACCAAAAAATTATTATTGAAAATTCATTTTTTTGTAATGTAAGTATGAACAAAAACTCAATAAATTTTGGAATGTTTGATTCAAAGTCAATTCTAAACCCAACTTAAGTTCTTAACTTAAACCCATTATTAAGGGCCAAAGAACTTAGCCAAACTTGACTCATATTTATTGATGTTTTTAAAATTTAAGATATGTCTTTGAATGATTTTGAAAATTCTTACAAATAAATAACATTTTTTTATCTAAAAAAATGGTAAAAAAAAAATATTAATGATTAGTGTATAACCCTTTCAAGGGTATTTTTATAATTTTATCTAAGTAGTTACATTTTTGTCATATTTATTTATTAAAAGGTAAATGAATTTATAGTGAAGACTGATCAAACAAAGCCCATTAATTCTTAAAGGTTCATTTGCATAATATTCGAGTTTAAATTTAAATCTATTTGACCCAAATATTAAATTTGAATCAAGTATATTTATAAACTTGTTAATATTTATTTCAATTCAAAATTTTAAACTATTGAATGGAAGTTGGTTGAATAATTTTATTTATAATCTTTTACACACTTTCGCACAAATGTCCCTTAAGTTTGAATAGTGAATTTGTCACCTAAACATTGTATTAAAGTTAAAATTTTTTTATTTAAGATGATGGGGTTAAAAGCATCAAAGTCTTCATCTTTTGCTCATAAGAACGTTAATACTATATTGAAAATAATTTCAACTAAAAATTTTAAATTATTGAATGAAGATAAATGAATGATTTTATTATGACCCTTAACAAATCCTTTCACATAAATACTCTTTGAATTTAAAATGTGAATTTTTCCATTATACTTTATAATAAAATTAATTTTTTTTATTTAAAATAAATAAATATTGACAAAAATAAAAATTTTAACTTTTTTATTATAAAAATATAATACTATATCAAAAATTATTTCAATTAAAAAAAAATTAAACTGTTGAATAAAAATTTATAAATAAATAACTTTATTATGGACGTCCCCTCACGAATTACAAATATCTCTAATGCAAATAGACAACTGAACTCGACCAATTTTAAAATTTATCTGGTAGATTGAGTTTGTCAGGGCAGCTAATTTCATAGAAATCTTTATAATGTATTTAGTATATGAGTATTTTTATTTTTAAAGTATTTAAAAATTTATTTATAAAACATATGAGTATAAAATATATAAATCATTTGAAAAATGTGTTGTATGTATCTGAACAATAGAGACATTAATTTTATATATTGCTCAAATTTTGTATAAATAAATAGAATTTCACTTACCAAGTTTATGGAAAAATTTATCTGAGATGTATCGGTTCAAAACACAAGCTCTCAAAATATAAATAGGCCGCTTTCAAAGGCACAAACTAGGAGAATAAAACTAGTTTCTAAAACGCAATACTAATGAACATAAGTAATTTTGAAAGGCACTAACAAAACTGAGAAAATAAGATATCAATACATATAATATATGGCGCTCATGCCTTCTTAGGCTATTGGCGGACTCCGTCATAGAGTTTCCTTCTTTTACAGCTCTGCAAGTGTGCTGATGTCTTCTGCCTGAAGATGTGTAATGTCTTGGAACTCCCTAGCACAAGCAAATTTCTTCAAAAATTTATTCTCTGAAGATTAGACTGCGACTGGTTCATTTACTGGGCTAGAAGCTTGTGCTTTGACCTGCCTCAGTAATTGAAGAGGGGGCGTATTAATGCACCAGGCACAATGAACTAGCTGTTTGTGTGTGTATGTAAATGCATAAGTCCGCTTGTATGTAAATGCATAAGTCCGCTTGTGTGTTTCAACTCTTCTTTTTCTTTATAATGATAAAATTTTAATCTTATATTCACCCTCACTCAATTCACCTGTTAGGGAAGTTAAATCAGATGGGAAAAAATTAGGAGTGAAGTAGAAAGCAAGTCCCTTGGTTTGATTGACAACGATGATCCAAAAAAAAAAAATCAATTGCTCTGAAGCAGCTGCATGGAACTGGCATTTTGTAGACGTGGTTCGGTTATTCCCATTTGTCTATCTATAGGTGGGTGTATGAAGGAACGAAACAGTGAGTTGAGGAATGAAAGCTCGAAGACAAAGAGAACAGGCTTTTCAAAATTTCTGCCTTCATTTTTGCCTCCTGAGAGTTGCTGGACTAACTTATTTTTCTTTGAATGCAATGCTCGATACATCTTACTTTTAACCCATTCCTGAGTGAAGGGACCCATTGGAGGATGGGGCCCGAATGGGACTCCTAGCTATTCCTCTGTAGTCCCCAAAAGCGTAAGGGGAATAGCAGCCTACGTTCTCAATGTATTACTATCTAGACAGACAGAGAGAGAAAAGGGATGAGGGAACACAAGATTAGCTATCCTCAGTATAATATTGGAAGAGAATTATGGAAAGCTCACCTTTGCCGATTTAAATAGCTCATCAAGAACCTCAGACAAAGTTGGATGTGCATGAACTGCGAATTTTATGTCCTGCATTTTACCACAAAATGGTCACACTTGTATACTTGAAAAGAACACTGGTGTGGATACTAATAGGTAAATTTATCAACAGACATGGACAAAAATATGAGCTGACAAATATATGAGCTGTGAAGACGTAATTAGTAACTGAAAATTTCAACGGACAGGTCCAAGAGAATGTAATTATGTAGCCATTTATATAACTAAATGCCAGCAGCACATAATGGTGGCTATGGTAGGACAATTCACCTGAATGCGTGTCCCTAATGCAATTGCATTGGATGCTTCATGGATAAGATCTGCAGCATGCAACCCGAAAATATGAACTCCTAGTATCTCTCCATTGTCAGGCCTGTATATCAACTGCATGAAAACAGTGTAAATGACAGTCAATCAAGCTGGTGAGACAAAGAAAAAAGTGCCTCTAGAGGGGGGAAAAAGGATAAGGTTGTAGAACAAGTAAACCAGGACTCCCTGCTCGCACAAGAGCTAATAACTTTCAGGTACCACCACAGTAACATTTTTGGTCGAAAACTTAATAGCAGCACTTAACACTTTAACAAACTTCTGTACAGAAACAGCATAAAAGGGAAAGGTACAGAGTATAACCTTGGCAAGTCCCTCCCCTTCGTTTTCTGCTAGGGCCTTTGTGTTAGCTTTAAAACTTGTTTTGGCAATACTTACTTCAAATCCCTCCTTTTCACCTTTCTCCCTTGCTTGAGGCTGCAAATTTTATACTATTGGTCATAACTCGTAGGTTCATCCAACTGAAAGACAAATAGCTGAGCAGAGATTTTATAGTATAACTCACGTAGGGGAAAAGGATGGGAAAGGGAAATTTAGAGAGTTAAATCAGTCAAGATTTATGGTGGAAATTGACATGCATGTGTAAAATAAAAAGGTTCATATATACCTCTGTCAATCCAACCATGCTGATTTCAGGATGAGTAAAACAGGCAGCTGGGATACTTAAATGATTGAGCACATAATCTCTTCCCGTGACTTGTTCAACCACTGTTAGAATTATTTTATTAAGTGAAATGGGACCAAAAGACTCAAATGTTAGAAGCAAAACCACACTATTTACCACTTACCTGAAATTCCTTGAGCACTGGCAGCATGAGCAAGCATCATCTTGCCATTTGCATCACCAATACAATATAAATGAGGGACCTATCAATCCACATCTTGTTTCAGTACCCATATGTTACAGCTGGAGAAAAACAATATGCATATAAGCAATTTGAAACAAACCAGATTGCCTTTTGCATCAATTACTCGCATGCGCTCATCCACTGGAACAAAACCACGCTGTGTTACAACATCAATCTGCAGGAACAATGTCAACAATATTATTTGATTACTTCCTTCAGGAAAAATTTTACATTCCAAACACATTTGCATTGGAAAGACATACATTCTCCAGGCCAAGACCTTGTGTGAATGGAGCCCTTCCAGTTGCTATTAATGCAGCATCCACCTGCAGCAAAGCAAAAACAAAAGTGATAAAATATGCTAACAAAAACAGATATAACTAAAAGAGTGGCCAGGGATGTAATATGAGATTTTCAATATGGCTCCACACTCATAAAGCCAAACACTTCAAACATTTAAGGATTTTAGTTAAAAATAACAAGTTCAATAGAAATACGGAAGCCACTAGTCTCTGAAGCTATGCATGACCAATTATGCCTCAGCAAAACAGGAAAAGGGGGATGAAAATAAAAAGCATAACCTAGCTATGCATCTGTCCTTAAGACTTGAATTGTCTGCCTCACTGTAGCTACATGCACTGACTCAGTTCATTCCTGCTAGATAGCTGGCCAGTAATTTAATTACTTTTGGCTTTAGAAAAAGTTATCTGAGTTCATTGAAAGTTAACATGTGATCTGGCCAATACCTTTTTTTTCCAGAGAAAAAAGTTCAAAACAAGGTGATGAAATTTAACTTTTCGGAAAAAACCATATTACCTCCAAAGTGTCCTTTGGTTCCTTGGTCTTTGCATCAGTGAGCTCAATAACAACTGGTTTTCCATCCCTTGCAGGAGTGATCTATAGAAAATACATAAGGACTATGGCATGTCAAAGCCGAACAAAAATTCAATCAAGCAATCACAAGATGTAATTAGTTACCTTGGTGGCAAAAACTCCAGTATGATAGTCAATCTTCCGGGGATTTATTAGAACCCTCTGAGCCAACTTGCTAATTTCAGGATCAAATCCAGGCATAAGCTGATCTAAAGCTTCAATGAAAGTAACCTGCAGGGTACCATTATTACTAGCTAAATTCGTTCTGCAATAAACTAGGGCTTCTAGATTATACAAAAATAAAATAAATGTTAGTTAATTCTTTTACATAAAAATTATAGAGAAGTGTATCATTTTACATTGATTTTTCATGTCCCAAAAATCACACCTAGATTCAATTATTTGGAATTCTTTCTCAAGAAGAAAAAATAATGGATAAGGACAAATAAAGTAAAGTAGTACCTCACTTCCAAGTGCTGTATACACATCACTGAATTCAAGGCCAATATAACCACTGCCCACAATTGCTATCCAATCAGGAACAGACTCTAGTTTCAGTGCATGGTCACTGGTAATCACAGTCTTCCCTGTAGATAATTACTAAGTGAATAGTCATTAAAAGAAACTATACAGTCATAACTCATTAACCGATTATACAGCTGAAAAGAAGAGATAAGAAAATGGCCGACACAAGGAGTACAAGATCTGATTTTATTGGCAAAGATATCAAACCAGTCATAGATTAGAGTGATAAATATTGCTCACGATGATAATATAGCACACCAGGAAGAATTTTTATTCTACATTTGAATGACAGCTAAATTATAAGTTAAACATTTGTACTCGCTCATAAACAGTATAATAAGAACAAATTATGATACAGGGGTATTTCTAAATTTTTTAAAAATTGTCAACTGCACAATGGAAGATGTCCCTTCCCTTAAAATCCTCATTATTGGCAGATGCAAGTTTTCATTTTCTGCATCTTAAAAGAGGAAATCAGAAGATGGAAGACAACAGGAATGCAAGGACATAATTTTCAGGCAAGGCTGCAAGAGCATCAAACTCGGGTTATAGACTGCAGTGACAAGGGCTACTCCTGATGGATCACAGGACCAGACTGAACTTCTGAAATTTAAGGTTTAATGATGGCTATAAACTGTACTCATGCATAAGATTTATAACAAGATCAAATTAGGATATGGAAGCTTTTCTGCATTATTCAATTGACAAAGATATTGTTGCATCCACATTAAGGTAGTCAAGTGCATGGGCCACTCAAAGAAAGATGGGCTTATCCTTTTCTATAAAATCCTCAATATTGATAGAAGGAAATTTCCTTGCTCTTTTCTTTTTCTTTCTTTTTAATTTTATTATTTTATTTTCATTTTTGATGACCATGGAAGTCATAAACCAAGGTCAGCAGTATATTGCCAGAAGAGTTGACCCACAAAGTTGGTAGTAGCTTCCCCAGTTGTAGTATTTGAATTTTAGATGTACTGGCCTTCCAACAGTTCAAAATTTATTGTAAACATCTCTATCGATTTCAGAAATCCCAATCACAAGAATATTTTTCATCAGGACACCCTCATAAACATGTCATCCTTGGCCCTGATAACCTATTTACTTTGAATCTTCCCACTTTTCATGTGTGTACATCTTCAATGTTGCATTTTACAAAACCATCTTTACTTTCCTTCTTACTCAGTTGAGATCATATTATTTGAAAACAAATCCCTCATCCATATTTTCCTTCTCTTGCTATTGTTTCCTAGGGATAGGAAATGAATGATACTGTTATGTTACACTTTTTTTTGGGTTTATTATAGGAGGTCTACCACATGGGATGAGAGAAGGGGCAGATCCTAGTCACAGGACCAACAAAAGACCCTAGCATAAAGGCACAGGCCGTGATCATAGGTCAAAGGCACCGATCACTGTTATATGTTCTTTAACTTAATATTAAATTATCACTGACCAATGGTCTAGTTGAAGTTACCATGTGCCTAGCCTGCCTTGAAGGTATTTGCAAGGCCCTTCTTTCTCTAGTTACATGGTGGATACAGACTCTAGAGAGACAAACAACTATGTATAGTTTGCCTGGATGGGAGAAGGGGGAAATAAATTCTAAAATAATTTATACACCACTTCAGCCCCTAATCCTTATTATCCAATTGTATGGACATGACTTCCTTGATTTCTCATAATTTTGGATAATTGTCCGAGGAAACTGGACATGACTGTAAATAAAAAATTTTGTCCAGCAATTCTTTCAAACCTTTCCTCTGTTCCTATGTTATGAAGAACATCTCATTTGAACATTCTTAACCTAATGATTCAATGTTATAGTAAGTATTCATAATTCAAATTTAGAATCATTTCCTGATTTGATCTGATCAGTTTGAACAATATCATCTGCTAATAGACAGTAATTCAACTTCCCATCAAAGTAACCAACTGGTCTTGCCTTTGCAAGAACAAGTGGAAGCCAATTAACTATTTCCTTCTTTATCTTACCAAAAAATACCTATTTTCTTCTTTACAATGAACTAGCTTGAGCCCTTTTGGGCACTGCCTTGGTGTGTGTTTGCGTGTGTGTCTGTATTGCAATCAGGAGATGTTTACCCCATCTTGCTTATCCTTTGATGAAATTTTATTTGGCATTAAAAGAACAAGAAAAACCTCATCCATCACCAATTGGAAAGGTGACACAAGTATAAGTTGAGTTATCAAGCAAGCCTATTGTGATTGAGAATTGAGATTTCTAAGTGGATCCTTGTTAATTCTCATTCTGGTGATCATGCAAGACACACTTTGATAAGTCATATATAATTGATAATGATATGCTCTATATTTATGAAATTTTGAAGAGTAAAAAAAGAAATTAGAAGTTCTTTTTTCTTTTGGGTGAAGTTACTGTTCATTAATTGACTCTTTTTAACCAGAATAAAGATCCCATTATGCACGTTCCAATAGCTTTTATCAATACTGAAAAAAAAAAGGTGGGGAAATTCTTATACTAAATTGATATTTTCCATAGCATTCTATAATTGAACTTACTACAGACTTGGCAAGTTCATTGATAGATAGTATATATATCTTGTTGGAAAGCATGCCTCCTAAGTCAACAGAAATGAGTAAAACCGTAAAGGTAATAGAAACATAAAATAATAATATTGTGAAGAGGAAAACATAAATAGGTACCATCAACTTCAATGCCCTTAGGAACGAAAGGAACAGAACCAGTTGCAATGATGATATCTTTTGCAGTTACTGTGTTGTTGGAAGAGCCAACTTTCACCTTTTGAGGACCCTGCATGGACTCATAAATAACTTGGTAAACAAAAAAGCTCTCAAGTCTCGATCTCTTTTGCAGTTTCATTATTTAAGGCCATGCCTTTGCTAATAAAGAAATGGGTCATTTTCCCAAATTGACCGCATTAAGATAAAACAGACTCCCCACAGCATAATAATATCTCACTTACCAAAATTGTTCCAAAACCTGTGAGTATGTCTACTCCTAGTGCCTTTAATGAATTGGTCAAATTACTACGAATTTTTGAAGCAAGGTTATTAGCATGATCAGCTACTCCCTGCCTGTCATACCCAGCAGCAGAAACCTGAAATAAATGAAACCAGCAAAAGCAATTGATTTTGGAACCAATATCTCTTTAGCTACATTGCAACATTAGTCAGACCTTTGGAAGTTAGTGACACGATATATGATGTTTTTACCTGTAAGCCCAGGGACTTCAAGTGATGATCACTTTGTAGTTCACGCATGCGGCCACTTATAGCCAAAAGAGCTTTAGAAGGGACACAGCCTCTGTTTACACATGTTCCTCCCACCACATCTCCCTCAACAATGGCTGTTTTCAAACCCTGTAGTCACTGTGTTTTTTTAAATTCGCTCACGAATAGCAAATATACTTTATTTGAGCTGAGCTTATTAGGTACAACAAGTTCACCATTAATCTAGTAATAAAGCAGATGGCTCAATTAATAATAGCGACAAAAGCAACACAGTAATGCTTTGATTTCAATACCTCGGCAAGATTCTTTTATATAGGAGTATATAACTGAGAAAAGTGAAAATAGTTCAACGATTCAAGATAAGGAAAGCCAGCTTGCTGAGGCAACATCTATTATAATTTGCGAGATCTAAGCTGAATTTTTCAATCCAACACAAATCCGTTTTCAATCAAACATAGGCACCAAAGCAAGCTACCTTCTTTATCAAAATTCTTTTTTTTTTTTTGTTTTTTTTTTGGTTAAAATACCAATCTGAAATAAAGATGAAACATGAATATGACTGTATAATTGCCAGTTCGACTAAACCCCGAACTAACTGTCACCCATTTCGGCATAAATTGAAGTAAACCATTCATGATACCTTCTCGACAGCATGAAGCGCCGCTCCGTGGCCACCAACGCCAGCTCCAATAATCAGCAAATCGTAATCGAACGATTTAGTTGGACTTCCATTGTCAGACAACGCAGCCGATACTTTCTTGAAGTGGCTACGGCTAGGGAGCTGCACTCTCTGATGCGTATCATTGAGCTTGAGAGAAGTGAATCCTAATGCTTCGCGCCTTAAACCGCAGAAGCGTAGATTCAAAGGCCTACCAGGAGTGACCGGGAAACACTGGGAGGCTGAGCGGTTTGATCCGAAAATGGTAGGAGAAGAGAAAGAGAGTGATAGAGAAGACTGCATTTTGGAGGAAGAGAGAGCGAGATGACAATGGCGAAAGGGAGAGAGATATCTGAGAAAATATATGGTAGGAGTAGGATGAAGGCCTACGAGGGATGAAGAAAACACCTCGTGCAGTCCGTTGGGAGTTAGGAGACTCGGGCGGATATATCAAGGAGGGGCGGATAAACCACTTTTGTTTGCTTTGCCCTCTGCGTTATTGCCCCTTCTAACTTGTGTCTGTCTACTTGAGTCCTTGTTCGTCGTTGAAATTTACAACTGATAGCCCTTTTGGTAGACTAAAATAAATTTTAATAAAATAAAATAAAATATTATTATTTTATTTAATATGTGATAAAAAAAATTAGATAATATAATATTTTATTATTTAATTAATAAAAATTAAAAAAATAAAAAGATAAGATAAATAAAATAATTAAATTAATTTTAATATAAATTAATTAAATTAATTTTTTAAAATAAACAAATTATAAAAAAAAATTCATTAAAAAAAATTCTTACAAATTAATTTTTATAAAATATAATCAAATTAATTTTTTTAATAATTAAATTATTTTAATACAAAAAATTTGAAGTTAACATTATTTTATGATGGAATCTTGGATTCTATTCATTATTAGAAGGAGTTCATTTTTCATTATATGATAGAATAGAACATTTTATGAAATGCTCAATTCCATCAAACCAAAAAGTGAAATCCTACTTTTCATTTCATATTTTTTTCCATTTCAGCATACCAAATGGACCTTAAATTTTTGTGGCAACTATTTTTTTTTTCTTTTTTTCTTAACATGATCGTTTTATATTTTTTAAAATATAATATTAATTTTATTTATTTTATTAAAATTGATTCGTCACAAATATATTTTTAAATTTAAGTTTGAATATAAATTTATTTATCATCTGACTAAAAAGAATTAATTTTTTTTCTGTGCTTTTAATACAAAGTGTTGTTAGTTTTCTTTTAATCTATTTATGGAAAACTAATTACAATGCTTTGGAATTTCCATATAATTTTTTAAAATATTAATTTTTAAAATAAATTTAATTATAATGTATTTTTGAATTTTAAAAAATTGTATATATTTTAAAAATAGAGAGAGGATTGTGTAATAAAAGTAATATACAAAAAAAGAGAATATTTTTCTTTATATTTAATTATTTTAATTTAATAAATATAAAAATACTATATTTAAATAAAACTAAACTTATTCTAATAAGTAAATTAGAATAATAAAATTGTATAAATTAAAATTATTGACTATATTAACGAAATTATTTCTTAAGTAAATTGGAATAATTAGAAATATATTTAACGATTTTTCTTAAATATATTGGTGTAGGTTAGTTGGTGAGAGTTAATTTCCATTTTTTTTTAATCACAGGTATTTGCATCAATTTTAAATATCTTTTATAGTAGGTTACACCTCACATCAATTTAAAAAGAATATATCCAGATTTATTTTTATGAAAAAAATAAGGAGTTGAAACTTTTTCAATACAGTATAATCAGAAATAATAAAAAATAAAAATAAAAAGTTTTAAACAAAATTATTCTCACTTTAAAATTACCAATATTATCTTGGATATTAATAATATTTCTAAAATTGTTAATCAAAAGATTTCACTACATATTAATTACTTTTTTTTGTAGTGCTTTAAAAATAACAATTTAAAAATAAAATTTTGTAACATGATTAAAGAATTAATCTCATTCTAAATTATCTCAAATTTTTAATATTATAAAAAAAAAATTAACTATTGAATTTAGTCTTTACTATGACTTAGTGGTTGTTTGATTCAAGAGAAAAAAATGAGAAAAAAAATTTTAATGGAAAGGAGGGATAATAATTTTTTTTTATTTAGTTTGTAAGGGAAGAGGAAAAAAAATATAACTATTATATTTTTATTATTTTATTTTTATTTAAAATAAATTTTTTTATATCAATTTTTTTTATTAAAATTTTTGGCCGAGGACTTTTGGCTTATTGTCCTTTTATTCAAAAAAAAAACTTTATATTTTTGTTATATTTTTGCTTTTTATTAAAAAAAAATGGGAGAACAATTTAGAAAAAATTGATCCAACGCTTTCCCTCCCCTCTAAATCCCTCCCATTTTTGGAGAGAATGAGAGAAATGTTGTCTCCTCGTATTTTTTTCCTCTTCCTTCTCAAATGCTGAACTAAATGAGAAGATTTTTAAAAAACTCTTCCAATCTCCTCCTCTTTTCTCCAACCAAACAGATTTTTAAATTATAAATTTGTAAGTAATTATATTCCAATTTGATGTAGCAAAATTTTTTTATGGGATTTTGTCTCTCAGTGTTTATATTTTAAAAGATATGTATTATTTATTATTTAATTTAAATCTTAAGTTGACAAAGACAGATGACACAGACCCATTTGATTGAGTAAAAAAAATTTTAATGAGAATAAAAACTCATTACCTCGTTTGGTATGTGATGAAAAAAATTAACATGATATGATATTCTATTGTTTGATATAAAAAAAATTGAAAAACTAGAAAAACAATGTAAGTAAAAAGACTAAATTATCCTTAAATTTTTAATTATAAAAATTATTATTCTAATGTGAATTAAATTAAACTTTAAAAAAAACAACTTTTTTTTTACTTAAGTTCATCACTTTATCAATTTTTATGATAAAATATCATAATTTTTTTATTATAGTTAATTGATTTAAAAATCATAAAAGATTAAAATACTAAGATATAAAATCTAATAATTATATTAAATTACTATAATATAAATTTTTTATAATAAAAAAAATAAAAAATTCAAACTAAGTGCAACAATAGAGCCCAACAATAAAATATCATATTTCAATTTTTTTTTAAAAAAATAGCTTTTCCATTATTTAATAAAATAAAATATTCTATAAAATATATATACTATATATATATATATATATATATATATATATATATATATATATATATATATATATATATATATATATATATATATTTATCATGCTCGGTCGCGTGAATATTTTACGGAACAAGTGTAACAGTTAGTATTTATAAATTGTTTTTAATTAGGTTATCTTTTTTTGGTTCTTAGCATTATTATAATATATATAACGTGTTAACATTTTTATTAGCAATCTGGTTTATTAAAAAATATATATAATTTTTTCAAGTAATTTAAACAAAAAAAAAATTAACCAAATAGTCATTGTAGTTAACTTTAGGCAATTTATAGGACTTAACCAAAATATTATATTAACCAGTTTATTATTTATAAATTATTAGTCAATTTATTATCTATAATTTTTTATTATTGATTATTATTTATGAGTAAGCAATTGATTATAAGCCAATTTATTATCTATATAATATATTATTTATAATTTATTATCTAAAATACATTAGTGTTAAAATATATTTTTTTGGTGATTATTTTATTGTTTATTATTAGATGTGGGACTTATATATTTTTGTTGTGATTATTTTATTTTTTAAGACGTCGAATCAGAGTAGGTGCGCTTCAACCACCAAAGGTCGTGCTCGTGGACTGAGAGGTTGTAGCCAGCCATCCACCATGCAAGGCGATAATGCATCTATACAGCTATTTTCACGAGTTGGAGGCAGTGGCACTGCACAGCCAGGTGATTTTTCCATTCTTTGGGGACATCTTCCCTAATTTTCAACCAACCATGGACCGGGCTTTCAGTTTTTGGATTCGACCAGAGTCTGATCCCCAATCTCTGACTGAATTGAAGACAGCTTCATTGACGAGAAGCCACGATGGTCCGGAGCCGATCACAAAGCTATCGATTGTCCCTAAGCACAAAGTGGGGTAACTATTAGATAAATTTTAAATGCATTGTTTAATTTTAATATGATTTCTATTTATGAGTCTAATAAATTTTCGTTTGTGTGTGTATATATAAGGTTTATGCCAGGGCACCGCTTAGAGGCTGTTCAGAAGAAGAAATATTTTTAAATTTGTAATATGATTCTTAAAATATTTCAATTTTTGATATTTTAATTTTGGAATATATTTTTGTAAAAATAATCCTTAGGTGCTGGTAAAAATTAGAGGCTTTTATGAATGTGGAAATTTTTTTATATAATAAAATGACTAATTTGTCTTTCATTTTTACTCTTTTCTTATACCCCATTTTTTTCTCTCGCTCTCGTCCTCTCATCTACATAGGAAGAAAGAAACAGAGTGAGCAACACCCCCTACCGCAATGGACCCACTGTTAATAGCATCCACCATCGCAAGGCACTAGGAAGTCATATTTGCTACTTTAAGAAGATAATTATAATTATTTTTTAATTTATTTTATTCTTTTAACATTTTATTTTTTATTAAATAAATAAATAGATAAAAAAATAAAATAAAAAGAGATAAGAGGTATGTTTGAAAAATTATCAAAGATTTCTAAAAAAGTTAACTATAACTAAATAAAAAAATAGAAGATTTTTAATAATTTTAAATATCAACTAAACACATTTTACATATTTTTGAAAATTATCATTCTCATTAATAATATTTTTCAAAAAATATAATTCATAAAAACAAATTTTTTTATCATATATCAAATGTCCGCTTAAGAGTAAATTTGAAGGTCCATACTGGTGTTGGAGTAAAGTTCTTTTGGAGGTGCAAGAAATATGGTTTAGAGAATTTTATATTTAATTTCATATATCTAATTTGTCCCAATTTTGTTATTGTTATGTTATGTAATTAATTAATAAGTAATGACATTATTTGATGCAAGCGGTTGGGGGAAAAAATGGCAAGGAATCCTAATCATACAATGTCAAATGGAATGACACAGTGGAATATTCTACTGCCCCAGATGATGACAATAATTATTACGTTTCATAAATTATTTTGATTATTTCATATGTATATTTTATTTTGTTATTTAAGTAAATTAAATTGTATAGGATGAGTGGTGAAAAGAAATCGAAGAAATGCAAGGAACAATGTAAGGAGGGTTTGGCTATTGTGGAAGAGGTATGAAAATTAATGTTGGAAGCGGTAAAGAATAATAATGGTTTGGATGATAAAGATATTATTGTTGCGCTTAGGAACTGTGAATTGGAAGATGAAAACGCAAGGCTGAATCCTCCAAGTCATGGTTCTTAATTCTAAACTCGGCAATAGTATATCTCTCTCTTCTTACACTAATTCTCGTATCACTCTTCAGTATTCAAACCCTCGTCGTATTGCCCCTTACAATTTTTCAATTCCTCTTCAACATTCATCTTATCTTTCTTCTTCTTCTTTTTTTCTGTTCAACGCTCATTTTCAATTCCTCACGCAGAGTGCTTAACATATTGATATAAACTAACTATGTAATTAAAATCATAAGTAAGGAATAAAATTAATGTCTATATTTTTTTTCATGCAATCAATAAAATTTATAAAAATTGAAGATTTTATTTTTAATAAATAATTAAGGATAAAATTTAATTTATTAATTACTTATCGACCAAAAATAGTTAAAAATTTAATTCATTAATTAACTTATCCACATAAAATAGTTATTGTAATAATAAAATCATAAAGTCTAAGGTTAGGTATTATAGTTCAAAGTTTAAAATTTTTAATATACTACATTATGCTTCATCTTTAATTTTCTTGATGCGCTTCTTCATGTGATCTAATTTTTGCATACATTTTAATTATAGAAGAACCAATTAGAGTTGTATAATATTGAATATCAATAAAATGTCAAAATGAGCTAACCCGACTCATCTGAGTTGGCTCACTACAGGTTAGAGATTAAGTGAGCTAAGTCAAGTTAATATATTTTAAAACAATTCAGTTATGCCTTGATCTCGGCTCATTTTAGGATAAATTAATGTAATACATGTCGCCAGTCCAAAAAAAAAATGTAATACATGTCAATCCACCAACCCACCAAAAAATAATAAAAATTACAAAAAATTATGACCTTGGAGAGGTGAGGGATCAATCCCCTATTCTTGCTTGGTTTGGGTACACCTCCCTCCATACTCATTTTCTTCTTTCTTCTTCTCTGTACTCCATGCTCTTTTCATATGCCTTTCTTTGTGACTATCACGAGCTTTAAGGCAATCTCTTATCTCTCCCTTCAACTTTTCATTTAGTTCTTTCTTTTAAAAAATTGATATATGGGAGACTAAGGCCAATATATGAAAAAGGAAAAAAAAAAATAGAAAAGAAGAAGAATCGGGCCAACTTATAAGGAGAGGCATTGGTTTTCTCTCCTAAGTAAGAGTCACTGATTCTATTTTGACCCATTGTTGTTTGAAACTTTTCGCAAGTCATCATAGGAGTGTTATCACTGTCAAAGTGGGTAGGAGTCAAGTCCACACATGGAGTGGGGATATAGTAGCAGAAATGAAAACCAGGGGAATAACAGTAATTGGGAAGAGCAGGGGGCTCTAGAAGACTCAGTACAATTGGAAGCGGATGAAAAGCAATCCCTGAATCTTGCTAACTGTAGTCTGGTGGGAAGAATAATAGCGGACAAGCCACTAAACAAAAGAACTGTCAAGTCGATGATATGCAGGGGCTGGGGAGATCCTAAAGGCTTGAGGATTGTGGATATAGGGTTGAATACTTTCCTTTTCAACTTTGAGCAGAAAGAAACAACAAGGAGAGTTATAGACGAAGCTCCCTGGAATATTATGGGGCATTTTCTCAATGTACAAACATGGAGGCCAGAGATAGCAATTCAAGAGATGGAGTATAACCATGCTCCCTATTGAGTTCAGGTCCATGGCTTAACCTTTGAAAATCTGAATGTGAAAAATGGTTTCATTATTAGAAGTAGACCGAGAGAAGTCATAAAAGTGGAAGACCCGGTTGTAGAAGGACGAATCATGAGGCACTTCTTGAGAATCAGAATTCTCAAGAACATTTCTACTCCGGTTTTTAGGTTCCAAGGAAAAACTTGTCCAAAATTTGGATAGCACTGAAATATGAAAACCTCTAGGAGTACTGTTATAGATGTGGTAGATTGGGGCACAAGCAGAAGGAATGTAGGAATGAAGTGGAGCTGTATGTCAAAGAAGAAAGTAAGCCAATATATGGTCCAAGATTAGGTACACAACCATTAAAACCCCTAAACCTAATAATCAGGGAGAGCTTATGGCAGAGGGAGGAGGGCGGAGCTCAGGCGGGACAGAAGGGCAAGGGAGAAACAAAGAAGTCAACGACCCAAAGCATGAGAGCCATGAATCAAGAAAAAGGGGAAAAGGCAAAGGAAGCAATCATAGATTTAGAACTTGGAAATACCGAGGAGGAGAAAACAGGAGAGTTGATATACATGAGTAAAAACCCTTGGGCAGTGGAAGAAAGAATGCATGCAGAAAAGGAACGACAACACACAAATACTAAACAAAAGGGAATGAGCTGGTAAACTACAATGGAACTATCCAAAGTGCTGAGAAGAATCTAGAAGAAGTGGATAATGGACCGATAGTCAACACCAACCAAACAGGCCTACACAAGTCAACAGACAAAAAGTACAATGAAGACAATAGCCCATCACGAAAGGGATCAAATGCCCTGAACTCACAAGATGGGCCAGAAGGAACAATAGTCCAATGGAAAAAGAGCACAGATAAGACGCCATGGCTAGCCTATGTAACAACTCCATTTTTAAAAAAATATATATTTGTAAAGTCTCATGAAGTCATTACCTTTATTTAACTCATAATAACATTCAATTAATTTAACCAAGTATAATTAAGATTTACACATCATTAATTAACAACATCTATACACAAACCAAACACTTATATGTCTACATCTTATTCATTCATATTGACTAGTTCCGGGGACACGGGTGCAGGTGGTTGCACTTCATCGGGATCTTAGTCAACTCGACCACAAACACCTTATTAATTTCTGGGATCTGCCCAACTTAGAGTAACTCGATCTAAAGTACACTAAGATTCAGAGTCAAAGAAAAATATGCTAAACTAGTTTTTTGAACATTATATGGAAATATAGTGAAAATTAAATCCCCGTAGGTTCAACAATAAATCACAATTATCATCAATATAGATCATAATGTCATATTCATATGTATAAGCTACAGCAAATATCTTAGGTCACATGAATGCATTTTATCTATGCACATGAAAATCATACAGTAATGACATGTATGGCATGAATAACTATTTTCAGATTACTATATGATGACTATCAACTTATTTTTATATCAAGCTATTCCGGTCAGGGTGAGTACTTTCTACTCTCTGGTACGGGCTTTTCTCGCTCTGCCCGACATGGCACACTTTCTCTTTCTTTTCTCATTAACATAACCATAGCCGTTGGTAGGACGTCCCCTACTGGTGCTTCACACGGACCCCCATATGACCGTGCTTATTTTTTTTCTTTTCTTTTCTTTCTCATTAATAGCCAAAAATATGATTTCAATAACAAGTATGTTTATTATACTCATATGCCATAATTTTTATTAAAATATAATCATTACCAAAAATTATTGGTAATCATGACATGAACATAATTGTTTCAAATATCACTTTATAAAATATTTCCATGTCAAAATTACACACTTAAGATGGTAAGGAGTTCATGCAATGTCAATGGCTATAGCTATGGCATACACTAGTCATTTATAAGATTTTTCTTCTTTTTTAAATATTGTTTTTATCTCTTCATTTTCTTTATGTTTGACCTCTAGTCACTTTCCTCCTACTTATATCATTTCCAACACATGTTCTCACAAATTTAATACAATATTCTTCTTCAATTTGGTTTCTATTAATATCCTATAGTTAATGAGGTTCATTTAGGGTAGAAAAATGTTGAAAATAAGCTTTATCAGCTTCTAAACGGCCTAAACGTATCATATAACATGGTTTGACCATTTCTTGTAACAAACCCATGTTTTATGCTTCAAAATGCCCTTTCCAGCACAGAACACGGCCTTGTCGTGCCTTGAAACACAGCCATGTTCTATGTTGTGTTATTCCCTGATGCAAGTTTTCCTCCTCCCTGATCTTCTCTCACTAATCAGAGCATAGCTCCCTCATTTTAACTCTGAATTATGTTATCTTAATGTCTATTTAAAGATAAAACTATTATGTTGAACATTTTAGTGAAAATTTAATGAATCTTGATAATATTACTCCTTCAAGTTAAATGTTATTTCTTCTCTGTTAGGTTCTAATCTTTACTTACTAATCTAACCATATTTTTCTCATATGAACTCCAAATTGAGTGATTCCAGTGGCTAAATTTCTATGAGACACATATCTATATTTTTATGCTAACTAGTTATTTTAATTCCCTACATAATGTTCTCAAAAATTCAAACACATAAACTTTCCTAACAGATTCTTCCTTGGTTAACCATTTTTTGACCACTATTTACTAATCTGACCATATCCACCTCATATAGACTCCAAATCGAGTGATTTCAGTGCCTAAAAATCCGTGAGATATATATCTATATTTTTTATGTTAACCAGTTATTTTAATTCCCTATATAATTTTTCCAGAAATTCAAACACAAAAACTTTCCTAACAGATTCTTCCCTAGTTAACCATTTTCTGATCACTGTTTACTAATCTGACCAAATCTACCTTATATGGACTCCAAATTAAGTTATTCTAGTGTCTAAAAATCTGTGAGACATATATCTATATTTTTTTATGTTAACTAGTTATTTTAATTCCCTACATAATTTCCTAAAAATTTAAATTTATAAACTTTCCTACCAGATTCTTCGCTGGTTAACCATTTTCTAACCACTGTTTACTAATCTGACCATATCTACCTCATATAGACTCCAAATTGAATGATTCTAGTGCCTAAAAATCCGTGAGACATATATTTATATTTTTCATATTAACCATTACTTTTAATTACTAACAGGTTCTTCCCAGAATTTTAAAAAACAAAATTTTCCCTGGTTACTCCAAAATCCAGTTTCCTAACCAAACCTTTTCTAAGGTTTTAGTTCATCATTTTATTATGTCCTCTTCCATTTTCTTCTTAATTTATATCTAATCATATTTCATCAATTTTTCAACACATTTAAATATACAAAATAGTAGTATAAAATTTTTAAAATTTTGTCATCCATAGCCATACCTATGCAGAACTTTCCACACCAACCTAAGTATTCAAACATATATAACTTGCAAGATAAACATGTAACATGATATAGCAAAATCCATGGCTAATTGTAACATCCCGTAAGCAAATAAAATTTATTAGACAATTTTTAGATATCTAAAGAAATATAATCCTTATAAATTCTTTACCTTACGTATATGTATAGAAATATTCTAATATTAATGGAATAGGTAAAGAGAGAAAATTTAAGAGGAAATATTAAAAATAAATATACTAAAGAAAGGTAAAATTCTTGGGTAAGAAAGATAAATTTTTGTGAAGTCAGTAAAGGTATTAAAATTTTAAGAAGATTGGATTAGGGTAATTTTTCCTAATTTAAGAGTTAATGTTACTAAATTTAGTATCTCCACCCATAAATTGGGCTTTTATCTATGGATACTTCATATAGAGTTTTTCTACTTCACATGAATTTTTAACAAGCCAATAGGATAGTCCAAGAAAGAAATAAAATATAGACTTGGACTAGGATATAGAAATTGGACCGGTAGCCCAAAAATCATGAAAATGTGATAAGCCCATTATGAAAGGTAGAATTTAAACCAAAGTAAAGAAAATGGTCAAGAATGAGCCTAAACCCAAGAGGAAAAATAAGACAAAACATCTTTATCCTACATTCATAATTTTAGCAAGTGGTGTGATATCTTACATTCATAATTTTAGCAAGTGGTATGATAATACATGGCATTAGGACAAAACATCTATATCCTACACTCATAATTTTAGCAAGTGGGTAATAAGACATAGCATTATGACAAAACATCTTTATCCTACACAAATAATTTTAACTAAGCAAGGAAGATTCAAAGGTTGAAAATTTGCCACCTAAAAAGGCAAACCTATCATACTTGATTAAGACAAAAGAAAAAGGAAATGTATCCCTAAATCAAAGGGACCTTGTCCCTTATCTTAAGAATATATCATCATAATTATTAAAATACAAATCTCCTTTTCCTATGCATATCTTGACTAAGGAAGAGGAAGACAAGAACATAAGTTGTTTGTTTTCCAAAAATTCAACCAAGTGCATCCTAATTGTGATAAGGTAGACCCATGATTATGAAAGGTAAATTATTTGATAGTCTATATAAGCAAAACCCACCCTTATAACATTTGAATTTTGTCCAAGTGAGGGAGAGGAAAAATAGAAGCAAGGTAGAGTGAGGAAAGGAGAGGAAGAAAGGAAGAAAGAGGAAGGAGAAATCTAGAGGACTAAGTGCTCAAGGTAAATTTAACAATATTTCTTTTTGAAGAAAACTTTTGAAACTTGTGATATTTATATGAGATTTTGATCTTAGAATTTTGATGATTGATCATGGATGTTGTTATATCATGTTACATATTATGTATGTTTGAACACTTAGACTGGTGTAGATAGTTCTGCATAGGTATGGCTATGGTTGGCAAAATTTTAAGCTTCTATTTTTAAAATTCTGGGAAGAATCAGTAAGGAATTAAAATAAATGGTTAACATGAAAAATGACGATCTATGTCTCACGGATTTTTAGCCACTGGAATAACTCAATTTGGAGTCCATATGAGGTAGATATGGTCTGATTAGTAAGCCATGGTCAGAAAATAGTTAATCAGGGAAGAATATGTTAGTATAGCTTCTGTGTTTTAATTTTTGAAAATGTTTGGTAGGGAATTAAAATAAATTGTTAACATACAAATTATAAATATATGTGTCACGGATGTTTAGCCACTAGAATCACTCAATTTGGAGTCCGTATGAGGTAGGTATGGTCCGATTAGTATGTAGTGGTCAGAAATTGGTTAATCAGGGAAGAATATTTTAGGATAGCTTCTGTGTTTTAATTTCTGAGAATATTCTGTAGGGAATTAAAATAAATAATTAAAATAAAAATTATTGCTATATGTGTCACGGATGGTTAGCCACTAGAATAACTTAATTTGGAATTCTCATGAGGGAGATATGGACAGATTAGTAGGTAGAGGTCATAACCTATCCGAGAAGAAATAACATGTACTTTGAAGGAGTAATATTACCTTGATTTCTTAATATTTCGCTAAACTGTTCAACATAACTGTTTTAGATAATTGTTTTGTCTTGAAATTGACACCAAGATTACTTACATCGGAGTTAAATTGAGGGAGTTATGCTCTGATTAGTAAGAGAATATTAGATAGGATGAAAATCTGCATCAAGAAAATAAAGAAATAAAATTAATATTTAAAACAGAAGAAAAATCTTATAAATAAAATTAATAAATGACTAGTATATGCCATAGCCTTTGCCATTGTATGAATTTCTTACCATCTTAAGTATGAAATTTTGACATGGACATATTTTATAAAGTGATATTTAAAATGGTTATGTTTATGGTATGATTACCTATGATTTTTGGTAATAGTTATATTTTGATGAACATACTTGTTATTGAAAATATATGTTTGACTAGCATTGTGAAAAGAAAAGAAATGAGTACGATCACATGTCAATCCATGTGGTGCACCAGTAGGGGATGCCCTACCAACGGTTATGATCATGTTAATGAGAAAAAAAAGAGAAAGTGAGCCATGTCGGACGGAGCGAGAAAAGCCCGTACCGGAGAGTAGAAAATACTCACCCTGACCGGAGTAGCTTAATATGAGAATAAATTGATAGTCATCATATGATATTCTAAAAATAATTAATCTTGGCATACATGTCGTACGATTCTCATGTGCAAAGATATAGTGCATTCATGTGACCAAAGATATTTACTGTAGTTTATACAGCTGAACATGACGTGATGGGCTATATTGATGATGATTTATTGTTGAACTTACTGGGATTTAATTCTCATTGTATTTCCATGTCATGTTTAGAAATTTAGTTATACAAATTTTTCTATGGCTCTAGCTTTTAGTGTACGTTGGATCGAGTTGCTTTATGTTGGGCATATCCCATAATCAAATCATATGTTTGTGGTCTAGTTGGTTCAGATCCTGGTGAAGGTGTAACCACCCTCGCCTATATCCCTTGATCAACCAGAATAAATAAGATGTAGTTATTTATGTGTTTGATTTTTGTTGTACGTACATTTTGATTAATGACGTGTATGTGAATTCTATATTGTATAATAAATAATAATAATAAAAAGAGGTTGTTACACTAATCATCCAAGTAACAAATATAGTAAATTTTATCAAAGTTTTAGGATTAAAATCCTATATAAATTTTTCTAATTTCAAAGCTTTTCTAAAAAGAAAAATTGTTAAACCTACTTAAAGTTCTTCCTAACTCATTTTGTAAATTTTTTTTGTTATTTCCTCTTGAAGGAAGTAGCAAGATTCCTTCATTCCCTTAACTTTTCTAGCAGCTTAAATAAGATAAGGAGGGTAAATTTTTGAACCCCAAGAATGAAGAAGAAAGATAGATTCAAGTGGAGATTAAGCTAACTTACCTTAAGTATTTAGTCCTCTAAACTTTTCCTTCCTCTTTCTTTCTTTCTTCTCCTTTCTTTCTCTCCTTTCCTCACTCTACCTTGCTTATGTTTTTCCTACCCCTTACTTGGACAAAATTGTCACATTATAAGGGTGGATTTTGCTTAAATAAACTATCATGTAGTTCACCTTTCATAACCATGGGTCTACCTTATCACAATTAGGATGCACTTGATTGTTTTTTGGAAAAAAAAAACTCATGTTCTCATCTTCCTCTCCCTTAGTCAAGATATGCATAGCAAAAAAGAGATTTGTATTTTGAAAATCAAGTTAAAATATTCTGAAGACAAGGGACAAGGTCCCTTTGATTTAGAAATGTATTTCCTTTTTCTTTTATCTTAATCAAGTATGATCGGTTTGCCTTTTTAGGTGACAAATTTTTAGCCCTTGAATCTTCCTTACTTGACTGAAAATATTTGTGTTGGATAATGATGTTTTGTCATAATGCTATGTCTTATTACCCACTTGTTGAAGTTAAGAATATATGATATAGATGTTTGTCCTAAAACCAAGTATTATTATCTACTTGTTGAAATTATAAATGTAGGATATATATGTTTTGTCTTAATGCCATGTGACCTGATCTTAATTATTATTACACTACTATTTTCTCATATGATTCTTATTTTTTCTTCTTGGATTTAGGCTCATTCTTACCAATTTCCTTTGCTTTGGCTGAAATTCTACCTTTCATGAAGGGCTTGGTCACATTTTCATGATTTTTGGACTATAGGTCCAACTTCTATATCCTAATTCAAGTCTATGTTTTATTTCTTCCTTGGGCTATCTTATTGGCTTGCTAGAAATTTATATGAAGTGGAAAAACTCTATATGAAGTGTCCATTGGTGAAAACTCAATTTATAGGTAGAGATGTTAAACTTAGTAATTTTAACTCTTAAATTAGGAAAAATTACCCTAATCCATTCTTCTTGAAATTTTAAGACATTTACTTACTTCACAAAAATTTATCTTCCTTACCCAAAAATTTCGCCTCTCTTTAGTATGTTATTTCTAATTTTCTTTATTAGGTTTTCTCTCTTTATCTATTCCCTTAATGTTAGAAACATTTTCTATATATATACATAAGGTGAAGAATTTCTAAGGATTATATTTCTTAAATATCTAAAACATTTCTAATAAATTTTATTTCCTTAATTAATTAGTTATGTACCTTTATTAATAAATGAAACGAAATTAGGGATGTTACATTTCTTTTCCCCTAAAAGAAATTTTGTCCTCAAAATTTCAGAAATTACCTATTAAGATCAATTCTGGATATTTTTTCCTCATGACTTCTTCCAACCCCCAAGTTGCTTCTTTCGAAGTCAAACCTTCTCATAACATCTTAACTAAGGGAATAGTCTTATTCCTCAATTGCTTCATGTCAGTGTCCAATATGGATGCTAGTACTAGCTGAAATGTCATGTTCTCCTTTATTTTGATTGGTTCATCTTGTATTACATGTGATAAATCTAGAAGATACTTCTGGAGCTGTGATACATGGAAAACATTATGCAGGTTGGAAAAATTAGGTAGGAAGGCAACTTGATATGTTAACGTTCCCACTTTCTTCAAAATTTGGTAGGATCCCAAAAATTGCGGACTTAGCTTTCTAGTTTTGAGAGACCTTCCAACTCCAGTAGTCAGGGAAAGTTTCAGAAATACATGGTCTACTTCCTCAAACTCCAGAGGTCTATGTCTCTTATCATAGTAACTCTTTTGCCGACTCTGAGATGTAAGTATTTTGTCTCATATCATCCTGATTTGTTCAGTGGTTTGTTGATCTAGATCAGGACCTAGAAAATTCTTTTCTCCTACCTCAAATTAACATATTGGAGATCGGCACTTCCTATCGTATAAAGCTTCGTAGGGTGCCATCTTAATACTGGAGTGATAACTATTATTATAAGCAAACTCTACTAAAAGTAGGTACTTATCCCATCATTTACCTTGCTCTATCACACAAGTCCTTAAAATATCTTCTAGGGTTTGAATGGTCTGTTCTATCTGCCCATTAGTCTAAGGATGGTAGGCAGTACTGAACCGCAACTGGGTTCCAAAAGCTTCCTACAATGCTTTTCAAAACCTCGACGTGAACCTTGGATCTCTATCAAAAACGATATTTAAGGGAATTTCATGTAGTCTAACTATTTCCTAGACGTATAACTGGACCAATTTGTCCAGTGAAGAGTTAATTTTTATGGGTAAAAAGTGAACAGATTTGGTTAATTTGTCAACTATTACCTAGATATAGTTATGTCTAACTGAAGTCTTAGGTAAGCCCACTAAAAAGTTTATTGAAATACTGTCCCATTTTTATTTAGGGATCTCAAGAGGTTGTAGAAATTCCACTGGCTTTTGATACTCTACCTTCACCTTCTGACAAGTTAGACATTTTGCCACAAATTCAGCAATGTCCTTTTTCATCTCTGACCACTAATACATCCTCTTTAAATTTTGGTACATTTTAGTGGATCCAAGAGGGATTGTGTATTTACTCTGATGCTCTTCCTGCAGGATCTTAGTCCTTAACTCTTTCTTGAGGAACACAAACCCTTCTTTGATACATGATTACTCCATCTTTCGAGACAAAATAATCATCTTGATCATTATGATCCCGTTAGTGTTGGTCGTGAACTTAAACCTCTTTAATCTGAGTTTTAAGATCACACTTTATACTCAACCCATTGATGATTAGCTTCTTTGAGGTAAAAGTAGTGTCCAACTTCAAATTTTGAAACTCTTCTAGCATCTGCATCTTATACACCATAATCCGACCTATGTGGAGAGATTTTTCACTTAAGGTATTAGCTACAACATTCGCCTTTCCTAGATATCTCAAACTTGTAGTCATTGAGGAATTTTACCTATCTTCGTCGCCTCATATTTAACTCCTTCTGATAAAAAAGGTACTTAAGACTTTTATGATTACTGTATACTTCAAATGTTGCTATGTATAAATAGTGTCATCAAATCTTTAAGACAAACACCACCGCTACCAATTCAAGATCATGAGTTGGATAGTTTCCTTCGTGGAATCTCAGTTGCCTAGAGGCGTAAGCAACTACTCTCTTGTCTTACATCAGCACACACTCTAGTGCTTTCTTTGAAGCGTCACTATATATTTCAAAATGTCCTGTAGGGTCTGGAATAATTAAAACAGGAGGAGTGGTCAATCTTGCCTTAAGTTCTTGGAAAGTAGCTTCATATTGATCAGTCCATTTGAAAGGACTTCCCTTCCTAGTCAATTTAGTTAATGGCAAGGCTATACGAGATAAGTTTTGTATAAACCTCCTGTAGTATCCTGCTAAACCCAAAAAACTTCTGACTTTTGTAATCATCTTTGGTCTTTCCCACTGAATCACTGCTTCCATCTTGCTAGGGTCTACGATTACCCCTCTATTAGAGATGACATGTCCGAGAAACTTCACCTCTGTCAACCAAAATCTACACTTCTCCAATTTGGCATACAACTTTTTCTCTTTCAACACTTGCAACACGATTCGGAAATGTTGTTTATGTTCTTTCTCACTCTTAGAGTATATCAAGATGTCATCAATGAACACTACCATAAATTGATCTAGGTAGAGTCAAAAAATGTGATTCATGTAGTCTATGAAAATTATAGGTGCATTTGTCAACCCGAAGGGTATTACGAGAAACTCATAGTGCCCATACCTGGTCCTAAAAGCTATTTTTGGTACATCTTCCTCTTTAATCCTAATATGATGATATCCTGATCTCAAGTCAATTTTAGAAAAGATGGAAGCTCCCTTCAGTTGATCTAATAAATCATCTATCCTAGGGAGATGATATTTATTTTTTATAGTCACCTTATTTAGCTGTTTGTAATCTATATATAGTCTCAAACTCTCGTCTTTCTTCTTAACAAACAACACATGAGCTCCCCAAAGTGATACACTTGGTCTAATGAATTGTTTGTCTAACAGTTCCTCCAACTATTTCTTGAGTTCTTGTAGTTCTTTCGAGGCCATTCTATAAGTTGCAATAAAGATAGGCCATGTCCTAGGTAGGAGATCAATAGAGAACTCTATCTCTCTCTTAGGAGGTAAGCCTAGAATATCTGATGGAAATATTTCAAGAAACTACTTGGCTATTGGGATTTCATCAAGTTTCAGTTCGACTTCTAGGTTTGATAAATACAAGAGAATGTATCTAAGTACTCCATTCTTAAACTCCCTATTGACTTGATTGGCATTAACCATCAATAATTGCGTCTCCTCTTCTGAAGTAGGAGGTAGAAATTCAACGGTCTTATTGCAACAATTCAGCAAGACCCGATTTCTGGACATCCAATCTAACTCTAGAATGATATCAATACCTTTTAAAGGTAGACAGACGAGGTCTACAAAAAAAGTTTTCTCCTGAATAGTGACCTAATAGTCTTTACATATAGAAGAAGTTATGACCCTTTCTTCCGTATGAGTTACTATAGATAGCTTATAGGGGGTTTCAGAAATAGGATATTGAAGCTCCCTAATACATTCTTTCGATACAAATGAATGACTAGCACCAGAGTCAAACAATGCCATAAGAGAAAATCCATAGATATAGCATGTACCTTGAATCATTTCGAGGGATTGAGCTGCCTCTTGGCCACTCAAGGTGAAAACCCTTCCTTTCACCTGAGGCCTCTGTTTCGGCTGTTTCTCCAAATTTTGTGGGCAATTCTTTGCAAAATGACCCTTCTATCCGCAATTGAAGTAAACATCTAATCCCATGTAGCATGGTCGGTTACCATGCATACGTCCGCACTTAGTACACTTGACTGTCGAAAAGTTTTGTTGGAAGGGTCGAGGATTTACAGTCATTAGCCTCTTCCCAGTACCCTGTCATTTTCCTCTAACATTTCTACCAGAGTTTTGTGGCCCATTCTTCCTTTTCCAGAAGTTCCATCTTTGTTTCTCATCTATCATTGCCCTTAAACTCTTCTCCAGGAGTCTGCATTTATTTATTAGAGGTACAAACTCCCTGATCTCTATAGCTACAACAACATTCATTATCTTCGGATTCAATCTCGCTTCAAACTTAATAGCCTTCCATGCTTCATTGGGGTTAAATCACAAGTAAGAGGAGAATTTAGACAACTCCTCAAACCTCACAATATACTGGTCTACGGTCATGCTACCCTGCCTAAGTTGGAGAAATTTGATCTCCTTCTTTGCCTGCACAATACTTGGGACGTACTTTTCCAAAAAGGTGTCTTTGAACACTTGTCAAGTGATCTGCCTTCCCTGATGAGCTAAAAGTTTTCTAGTTCCATGCCACTAGTATTTTGCTTCATCTTTCAGCATATATGCAGCGAAGATAACTTGCTGCTCCTCAGTACAGCCCATCACTTCAAAGATTTTCTCCAGTTCTCTTATCCAACTTTCAGCTACGGTCAGGTCAAAGCCGCCTTGAAAACAAGGTGGTCTAGTCCTTAGGAACTCAGATATACCGTTATCAATTCTT
This sequence comes from Gleditsia sinensis, assembly GCA_037074535.1. Taxonomy (NCBI): domain Eukaryota; kingdom Viridiplantae; phylum Streptophyta; class Magnoliopsida; order Fabales; family Fabaceae; genus Gleditsia; species Gleditsia sinensis. Next base: position 64,344,105 of record CM073464.1, read on the forward strand.
GCCATCTGGTTATTAGCACCATTCGAGTTATTAACATTTTGAAGGTATTGTAGAATTTAGTTGGTGCTTGTGACTTGGTCTTGAATTGCCGTGGCCAGGTTGTTTGCGAAATTTCTCCTCGGTGGTGCCATTTCCTACTATGACAAAAAACAAAGTTATGCTGCTATTGAGGTGATCAAACCCAATAGTTAATTTTAAAAATATTTAACAACAGTCATAACACCACCTCGATATATAGATAGGAAACACTAGTAATTTCTTACTTATATGAAATCATTGATCCTCTACACAGCACAACCCACAACATACTCAAGACACTATATGTCACGCCCCTAATTTTAGGGCACGTGAAACACGTATATCATGAACATATATTTTCCATAAACATGAATATTCCAATCCTTTATCAAGGAAACATATACATACAGGTTTTCCCATACATATACCATATACAAATCAAGTACATATACATCAGAGTACAGCAGAAGCAGGGATCCTGCCTGTGGTGTCCAGAGCAACTCTAGAGTACAATTATATTACATTTTTAAACACTAAGAGCCAAGAAATAATTTAGGCTCACCACAGAAGTACGACACCTAATCGATTAAGAAGCTGTAGGACCAAACTCTGGGTCTTTATCTGAAAAATATGTCAACCACGTGTAGTGAGTTTTACAACTCAGTGAGCAGATAATACCTCCTTAGACCTCTCAGATCAACTTATGGATGTACTCATATAATAAAATTTATTTCATCAAAAATTACATTTCAAAAATACATCCATATGGGACCCGTATTTTCAAATATTCTCTGTTCAAAAATCATAATCAAGAATTTCAAACCGTATGCGGTACTGTATAAACAATATTCAAATCAACTTCAAAATCATACTCAATACTGTATAATCATTAACCAAATCATGTTATGCATCAAAATATTTCTCATAAAATATTCGGAGGATCCCATATCAGAACCACCATATCAGAGTTTAACCCCTTCCGTATTTTGGTGGTATAGGATTTGCCTAAACTCAGCATCCCGCTGAGGTTTGCCCTACTACCATTCAAGAGGACACGCGAAAGGGACTCTGTATAGGTTTTTCCCAAGCACACAGCAAGGGAATGTAAATAACATCTCATATAACTAGCATCTCGCCCATATATATAGGAGGAATTCCGCTCTCCTTCATATATAATCTCCCGTGTGTTGGCCCTCACACGAGGCTAGCACCACCTCCCCTGCTAGCTGAGGAAATCAAGGTGCGCACCAGGACTAACATCACCTGCTGTTAGCAGACAGTGTTTCCAATAGGATTCCTCCATAGAAAATACCATATGCACATATGCCATATAATCCAGTATAAAATTCTTAATATAATACAGACTTTGAGTCTCAATATATTTATCTATCAAAACTTCCCAATCAGGGGAATCATGTATACATGCCCATATCCGAGGCAAACATATTACTGTATAAATTAATATCATGTGCATAACATATTTCCTTTGCCATGTAATGCGAAATACATTTAAAAAATCACATGTTTAATGTGTTTCAAAATTCATTTCAAAAGTCATACTCTTCTTGAACTAAATATCATATTTCAACCATTTTAGATATTTCAAACCATTTCAGAAACATATGAAAGTATAAATAACATGTAAACATACTCATTTAACAATGTAAAGTTCAAGAAGAGTAGAAACAAGTCAAAGGAAGAATCATCTACTCACAGGGTAAGGGCTCCAGATTTGACAGCCCTAAAATGCGCTTTTCCAATCTCAATTTGATCAAATAGACCTAGAAAACGTATCCGGAGGGTCCAAAAATCAAGATAGCAATTTCGGAAACTTTGTCACTATTCACCGTCGAAAACACTATTCACTATCACTATTCATTGTCGAAAATTACTATTCACCATCACTATTCATTGACAGAAATTACTATTCACCGTCACATAATAAGTTAACAAATGACCGAAAAGAATTCATATCCTAAGATTTATCTAGCTCCTGAATCCATCTACGGTGTCAGAATTTCAATTAGAGGTCTCTAGGTAAGAGTTTTAGAATTTACCCTTTTCAGAGATTTTCTACTTCAGATCTACGGCGATTCAACGGCTGATTTGAAAAATTGATCGGCCAAAATTTAAGTATTCTTCGTCCTGAATCCAATAGCACCTTCAGTTTTGAGATCGGAAGCCAATAGGCACTCTAGATCTAGAGAAAAAGTTGAAGGTTACTATTCACTCACTATTCCAACTTCTCGATTTATTTTTCGATTTGCAGACGCCCGACTCCCTTTTCTCTTTCTCCATTTTTTTTTTAAAATAATAATTATTAAATAATTAATAATAGGATTTCCTTTTATATAAATTCATATAAATTCCGTTTTCATCCTAAAATATCTCAAAAATTTCTAAAAATTTACATTCTCCTAAATCTTTAGTTAAACTCTTAAATCATGATTTTTATTGATAAAAATCGTAATAAAATAAATATCTTTATACATATTAAAAGAAAGAATATTTTTAAAAATACAACAAAAATTCATTAGAGGCCAATATAATTATTTTAAGCAAAAAAATAATTATTTTACTTAAAAGTTCACTTACTTTTAGCAAATCATAATCATTTCTAAAAAAATTAAAATTTATTGCTTATAGCAAAATACTATCATTTAAAAATAAAAATTACGCATCAAAACATAAATTCTCATATTTTCTTTGTACTTCTTTAACCCATGTAGTAAATATACATATTTTTCACAGTTCTTATCCCCATTTTTGAAATTCTCTCTTTTATTCCAAATTTTCTTTAATTGAAATTTTTGTTAAATTTTACGGTTATTACACTATAAGATCGACTCAGATAACTACCTACCCACTAGCCATTTAAGATTGACCTACTATGATACCAATTATGTAGTAACTCTATTTTTTAAAAAAATATTTGTAAAGTCTCATGAAGTCATTACCTTTATTTAACTCATAATAACATTCAATTAATTTAACCAAGCATAATTAAGGTTTACACATCATTAATTAACAACATTCGTACATAGACCAAACACTTATATGTCTACATCTTATTTGTTCAAATTGACTAGTTCCGGGGACACGGGTGCGGGTGGTTGCACCTTCACCGGAATCTTAGTCAACTCGACCACAAACACCTTATTAATTTCTGAGATCTGCCCAACATAGAGTAACTCGATCCAAAGTACACTAAGAGCCAGAGCCAAAGAAAAATATGCAAAACTAGTTTTTTGAACATGATATGAAAATATAATGAGAATTAAATCTCAGTAGGTTCAACAATAAATTACAATTATCATCAATATAGATCGTCATGTCATGTTCATCTGTATAAGCTATAGTAAATATCTTAGGTCACATGAATGCACTTTATCTATGCACATAAAAATTATACAATAATGACATGTATGGCATGAATAACTATTTTCAGATTACCACATGATGACTATCAACTTATTTTCATATCAAGCTACCCCGGTCACGGTGAGTATTTTCTACTCTCCGGTACGGGCTTTTCTTGCTCCATCCGATATGGCAAACTTTCTCTTTCTTTTCTCATTAACATAACCATAGCCGTTGGTAGGGCGTCCCCTACTGGTGCACCACATGAACCACCATATGACTGTGCTTATTTCTTTTCTTTTCTTTTCTCATTAATAGCCAAAAATATGATTTCAATAACAAGTATGTTCATTATACTCATATGCCATAATTTTTATCAAAATATAATCATTACAAAAAATTATTGGTAATCATGACATGAACATAATCATTTCAAATATCACTTTATAAAATATTTCCATATCAAAATTACACATTTAATATGGTAAGGAGTTCATGCAATGGCAATGGCTATAACTATGGCATACACTAGTCATTTATTATTTTCATTTATAAGATTCTTCTTCTTTTTTAAATATTATTTTTATCTCTTCATTTTCTTTATATTTGGCCTCTAGTCACTTTCCTCCTACTAATATCATTTTCAACACATGTTCTCACAAATTTAATACGACATTCTTCTTCAATTTGGTTTCTATTAATATCCTATAGTTAATGAGATTCATTTAGGGTAGAAAAATGTTGAAAATAAGTTTTACCAGCTTCCAACACGGCATAAACCTATCCTATAACATGGCTTGGCCATTTCCTATAAAACAACCATGCTTTAGGCTTCAAAATTTCCTTTTCAGCACAGAACACAGCCTTACAGTGCCTTGGAACACGGCCATGCTCTATTTTGTGTTATTCCCTAATGCAGGTTTTCGTCCTGCCTGACCTTCTCTCATTAATCAGAGTATAACTCTCTCATTTTAACTCTGAATTAGGTGATCGTGGTGTCTATTGGAAGATAACACTATTATCTAAAACTATTATGTTGAATATTTTAGTGAAAGCTTAACGAATCTTGGTGATATTATTCCCTCAAATTAAATGTTATTTTTTCTCGGTTAGGTTTTGACCTTTACTTACTAACCTGACCATATATTCCTCATATGAACTCTAAATTGAGCTATTCTAGTGGCTAAATTTCCATGAGACATATATCTATATTTTTATCTTAACCATATATTTTAATTCCCTACATAATTTTTCCAAAAATTCAAACACAGAAACTTTCCTAACAGATTCTTCCTTAGTTAACCATTTTCTGACCATTGTTTACTAATATAACCATATCTACCTCAGATGGACTCCAAATTGAGTTATTTCAATGTCTAAAAATCTGTGAGACATATATCTATATTTTTTATGTTAATATGTTATTTTAATTCCCTACATAATATTTTCAAAAATTCAAATACAAAAGCTTTCCTAATAGATTGTTCCCTAGTTAACCATTTTCTGACCACTATTTACTAATCTGACCATATGTACCTTATATGGACTTCAAATTTAGTGATTTCAGTTCCTAAAAATCCATGAGACATATATCTATAATTTTTATGTTAACTAGTTATTTTAATTTCCTACAGAATTTTCCCAGAAATTCAAACACAGAAACTTTTCTAATAGATTCTTTCATGGTTAACCATTTTCTGACCACTGTTTACTAATTTGACTATATCTATCTCATATGGACTCCAAATTGAGTGATTCCAGTGCCTAAATATCTGTGAAACATATATCTATATTTTTTATTTTAACCATTCCTTTTAATTACTAACAGGTTCTTTCCAGAATTTTAAAAAGTAGAAGCATCTTGGTTACTCTTAAATCCAGTTTCCTAACCAAATCTTTTCTAAGGTTTTAGTTCATCATTTTATTATGTCCTCTTTCATTTTCTTCTTAATTTACATCTAATCATATTTCATCAATTTTTCATCACATTTAAATATACAAAATAACAGCATAAATTTTTTTGTCACCTTTAGCCATATCTATGCAGAATTTTTCACACCGACCTAAGTATTCAAACATACATCACTTGCAAGATCAACATGTAACATGATATAGCAACATCCATGGCCAATCATCTAGGTAAAAAATATAGTAAATTTCATCAAAGTTATAGGATCAAAATCCCATATAAATGTTTCTAATTTCAAGGTTTTTTTAAAAAGAAATATTGTTAAACTTACTTAAAGATCTCTCTAACTCACTTAGTGAATTCTTTTTCTTGTTTTCGCTTGAAGGAAGTAGCAAGATTCTTTCATTTCCTTAGCTTTTCTAGCAACTTAAATAAGAAAAGGATGGTGAGTTTTTGAACCCCAAGAATGAAGAAGAAAGATAGATTCAAGTGGAAATTAAATTAACTTACCTTAAGTACTTAGTCTTCTAGACTTCTCCTTCCTCTTTATTCATCTCTTCTCCTTTCTTTTTCTTCTTTCCTCACTCTACCTTGCTTATGTTTTTCCTCCCCCTTACTTGGACGAAATTATCATGTTATAAGGGTGGATTTTGCTTAAATAAACTATTATGTGGTTCACCTTTCATAATCATGGGTCTACCTTATCACAATTAGGATGCACTTGGTTGTTTTTTGGGGAAAAACAACTCATGTTATTGTCTTCCTCTCCCTTAGTCAAGATATGCATAGCAAAAGGAAATTTGTATTTTGAAAATCATGTTAAAATGTTCTTAAGACAAGGGACAAGGTCCCTTTGATTTAAGGATTCATTTCATTTTTCTTTTGTCTTAATCAAGTATGATAGGTTTTCCTTTTTAGGTGACAAATTTTCAACCCTTGAATCTCCCTTACTTGGCTGAAATTATTTATGTAAGATAAGGATGTTTTGTCATAATGCTATATATTATTAACCACTTATTAAAATTATGAATATAGAATATAGATGTTTTGTCCTAAAGCCATGTATTATTACCTACTTATTGAAATTCTGAATGTAGGATATAGATGTTTTGTCTTAATGCTATGTGACCTAATCTTGATTATTATTACACTACTATTTTCTCACATGATTCTTATTTTTCCTTCTTGGATTTGGGCTCATTCTTACCCATTTCCTTTACTTTGGCTGAAATTCTAACTTTTATGAAGGGTTTGGTCATATTTTCATGATATTTGGGCTATCGGTCCAACTTCTATATCTTAGTCCAAGTTTATGTTTTATTTCTTCCTTGGGCTATCCTATTAGCTTGCTAGAAATTCATGTGAAATCGAAAAACTCTATATGAAGTGTTCATATGTGAAAACTCAATTTACAGGTGGAGATGTTAAATTTAGTAACTCTAACTCTTGAATTAGTAAAAATTACCTTAATCTATTATTCTTGAAATTTTAAGACATTTACTTACTTCACAAAATTTTATCTTCCTTACCCAAGAATTTCGCCTCTCTTTAGTATGTTATTTCTAATTTTTCCTATTAGGTTTTCTCTCTTTACCTATTCCCTTAATGTTAGAAACATTTTCTATGCATACACATAAAGTGAAGAATTTCTAAGGATTATATTTCTTAAATATCTAAAAATTGTCTAATAAATTTTATTTCCTTAATTAATTATTTATGTACCTTTATTAATAAATGAAACAAAATTAGAGATGTTACAGCCTACAGACAGATATGGAGGAAGACAAAAGGGAGGGGGAAAAATAACTATGAAGGGGAAGATAGTTACTGGAGACTACGAAAGGCAATTAAACAGCAGTATAACTCAAGGAAAAACTAACATAGCTGGGAGTAGATGGAAGAAAAGGGCAAGAAATATAGAAGTCCACCAGAATTACTTCGTTGAGTTACCCAGTGAAGATGAATCCGAAGAAGATGAAGGTGACAAAAAGAAAGGTAAGAGAGATACTTGGGCTTTAGTAGCCAATGACCTGGCAACAGTAGTAGTAAAATGCTTGAGCTTGAAAAGAAAAAGAATTACAAAAGAAGAAAGCATACTAGATCAGGAAACTCTTACCCTTGGGATGAATGGAGAGGGAAGAACATAAGAAAATGAAAGATTAAAGAAGATGAGGCACTGGGAATAAGAAGATAAGGAAGAGAAAGGACAAATAGACCAAAGGATCAAAAAGGTTGAGGAGGCGGGCTATACCATGCCCCACCCCTCAAAGTGACAACCATTAGTTAAAACTGTCGAAGGGTGGGGGTCGCCTTGACAATTTGAGAACTCTAGGACTTATGTCTCAAGAATAAACCCTCACTTTTGTTTCTCATTGAAACAAAAGCTAAGAAAAAAAAAGATGAAAAATTTGAAGAGAAGACACGGTTTTGATGATATGGAAACTGTGGATTCCATAGGAAGAAGAGAGGGACTATGCCTGATGTGGAAGAATGATTGCAGTGTGGAAGTGTTAGACAAGTGCCAAAGCTACATACACACTAAGACCAGAATGAAAAATGAAATAGAAGAGACTTTCAGCACATTCATATATGGCTACTCGGAACCTAGGAAAAGAAGGCAATTATGGTGAGATATAGCATATTTGAATCCTGGTAATTTTCATGCTTGGCAGTGCATAGGAGATTTCAATGTGAAAAAGATGGGGTGAGGCCCCACAATAATAAACATATTAAGTTGTTTAGAAATTTTCTAGTTGATAATGTTCTTTTTGACTCCTTGTTAAAGGTTGTAAGTTCACATGATGTAATATGAGAGAAGAGGGAGGGGTGAAAGAGAAAATTGATAGACGCCTAGCAAATGGAAAGTGGCTAAATAAGTATGATAAAGCCAACATTATAACACTTCTAACAGTGGGCTCAGATCACAGCCCTCTCATACTGACCCTAAAACCCCCAATTAAGAAAATAGAAAGAAATTTTAAGTTTAAAGCCTATTGGGCAGAGCATGAAAATTCCAATGAAGAAGTTAGAGGAGCTACAACATAAGCAAACCTGCACAGAACCTAGCTGGGTTTGCGGCTAAAGTTAATGAAAGAGTAGCACATTTTGAAGAATGGAAGAAAAAAAGCTTTAGAATAGCTGACATCTAGATTAAAAAGCTCAAAAGAAGGTTGCAGCAATTACAAAATGGAATCCACATTAAGGAGGCAATGAATGAAGGGAGAAAAATTAAGGAGAAAATCAACCACCTTTGGAAACAAGAAGAAAAATTCTGGGCACAGAGGTCTCGCGTAAAGTGGTTGGAATGTGGTGATAAAAACACCAAATTCTTCCATCAAATCACCATGCAGAGAATGAGACAAAATATGATAGCAAGAGTCCAAGATGAAGAAGGGAGGTGGGTTGAAGGAGAGAACAACATCCAAGAGTCCTTCCAAAAACTCTATATGAACTTATTTAAATCCACTAACCAAAGAAAAGTTAGCAATCTAGAAAATGTGATCCCAAGGTACATTACAAGAGAAATAAATGAAGGGCTAGCTAAGGCTGTTACTGAAGAGAAAGTGGACAAGGCAGTGTTCAACCTTGGAGCTATGAAAGCCCCTAGTCCAGATGGGATGAATGAAATATTCTATCAACAAGCTTGGGATGTGGTGAAAGTTGATGTTTTCAAGGCTATCAAGGAATTCTTTGACAATAGCTGTTGTTATTTTAATTAAAACTCGCAAGCGCACGAATCTATTAGAGTATATATTTAGTGGTATGCAAGATCGATCTCACGAGGATTATCAATTGAGATAAAATCTAATTCAAATCCAAAATAACTATTTTTATTCTAGTTGTCAGAATGTTTGTTTTGTGAGAAGAGTACTAAACAAAATATGCAAAGAACAAAAATACTAAAAATAAATATGAATATATTCAAAGTAAAAAAACATACTAAGGTTACGGGATCCACTCTTGGTATATCAAATAAAAATAAATTTTAACTCTTTTATTATTCAAATAGAATCCTCACATAAATGAAATTCCATTCAGAAGATATGTTACATTAAACGCACTTTGATTTACAGACGAAGTGTATTTATCTTTTTTTAAATTGTATTACTAATAATAAATAACTCTTGTAAAATGGATTCAAATATACACCGTGTCAATCATTATATTGTCTACAATAAATCAAAAAAGATTCAAGCATTTATTGTGCCAAAAATTGTCTACAATGTATCAAGATTTGCACTTCATAAAATTAAAAATTAAAGATGTAAAAGGAAGAAAAACATAACAACAGAAAGGTGATAGAGTCAATAATAATAATATAAAGGTGACGGTAAAATCAACCATTAAGAAATAAAATAACTAGAAAATAAATAACAGAGGTGCAGAAAACAAATAACAAAGTGACAATAAAACTATCATCTAAGAGAATAAATAACAAGAAAATAAATAACAAAGGGGCAATAAAACCATCCTATAAAAAAGTAAAAAAAAAAAAAATAACAGAAGAACAACAAAGCCATTCTCTAAAAAAGTAAATAAAAAGAAAATAAATAAATAAAAGTACAACAAAACCATCATTTAAGAGAATAAATAACAAGAAAATAAATAACAGAGGGGCAACAAAACTATCCTCTAAAAAAATAAATAACAGAGGGGTAACAAAGCCATCCTTTAAGAAAGTAAATAACAGGAAAATAAATAATAGAGGGACAACAAAGTCATCGTCTAAAAAATAAAATAACAAATAAATAAATAAAAAAGATAAATACAACATCAAATATAAACATTGAAATTAAGAGTTAGATAAATTATTATTTTCATACCAAGAGTTTCACCCTTTCAACTTTGCATTAGGAGATTAGTTCTCCATAATCAAGGTAAGAAAGAAAAATGAAAGATGAAAAAGCATGATAAAATTTATGAAAGAAAGTAAAGATACAAAATGTCTAAAAAGAGAAAAATATTACAAACACTTAGAACTCCAACAAAAAATTTTCAAGCTCACTCTTTTGTCTTTCTCCTTTCTCTCTAGCTCATAAGATCTCTCTATTTATAGAAAAAACCAGGGGAGTAGGTGACAAAGATGGTGGGTAGCAAATTGCACTAAAGTTGACAAGTTATATTGCATTATGTGCTTCGAAAGTCATTGTGAGATATCTCATTGATATCCATCGAATCTGCTGATGCCATCAACATAAAAGTTTTAGATATTTTCATTAGCTTTCCAACCATATAAGGTGAAGAAAAATTGGTCAAGTATTATGTGATGTATGGCCAGAACTAGAGTAAGGTCAGGCTAGACAACAATAGCAAATGTGATCTATTCTAGCCCAATTTTGGCCCTTTTAATATCTGAATTTGCTAACCACTTGAACATAAACGTTGTAGCAAATTATATTGGCTATTCACCTACCAAATTTGGTATTCATTGAATATGTATTTTCTGAAATATGGCCTAAATACTACAGCAATATTGGGTTGGACTGCAATAGTAAACATGTTCTCTTCTAACCCAATTTTGGCCTTTTGGATGTCTGAATTTGCTGATCACATAAATATGAAAGTTGTATGAATTATGTCAGATATTTATCTACCAAATTTTGTACATAATATAAACTTATTTTTTAAGATACAGCCAAAATACTACAGTAAGATCAAGTTAAAAAGCAAGTAGCAAATATATTTTTAATATTTGGTGTTGTGCCTTGAATCTTTATGTTTCAATTCTTTTAGTGACGTGGTCATAAATCAAAATTGAATTAATACATATATCCATTAGGATGCGTCTCAAGAGTCAAAAAGATAATTCTTCTTACTCAGTCATCCTTAATGAATTTATTTTGTCTGCTTGATTTATAGACATCATTTTCAAAGAACCACAATTTAATTTTGATTTCTCCAATTGAGTTTATTTTTTATTCTTCTCTCCATCTATAAAAAATGCACAAATCTAAAGACAAATAAGGGAGATAAATGCTTAATTAAGGCAAAAAGATAAGATAAAATTATTTAATTTATGAGTATAAAACTCACTCATCAAATACCCCCAAACTTAATCTTTTGCTTGTCCTTAAGCAAAACACACAAATTTCAAAATTCAAAAGATGACTGAGTGATGAGTTGTTTTTAGCTTATTAAGCATTCCTCAAGGATTTAAAATGTGCAAGTAAGGAAAATATCATAATTCCAAGGTTACGTAGAACTTTAATTCAAATGCAACGTATAGTTTACTATTGATTCCATGTGTGTGTGTGATAATCTTATGACATTGGACTTTTTGTATTTAAATAAATTTATGTAATCAAATATTTAAAACAGATCTCTAGATTTTTATATTTGAGACTCCATAAGCTTATTTCATGTCACTCTCCACTAATGTAGACTAATCATAACATTTAAGATCATTAGAACTTTCATTAGACTTGTAATGTGTAACATAGGTTAAAGGTAAATAAAAAGATATTAATGAAGACTTAATTCAATCTACAACATAAATGATCATTTAAGTCCTCCGAATACTTTTGATCTTATCATGTGAATTATATCTCCAACCTTATTCTCATCCTTACGTTATTTGCTCATACTATATATATTTTCTTTAAACGTAAACACCCCCAAACTTATTTATTTAGAAATTTCTATTTTTTTCATTTTTTTTCTCTTTTTTTTGTTTTTGTTTTTTTAACTCTTTTCATCCACCCCTAAACCATAGGTTTTCTTATGATCATTCCTGTGAGTGAAAGGTAAAGGTTATAAATATTTTTATTTAAAAACTAGATAATAATATAGGTGTACAAGAAAAGATAAATATAGGCTCAAAATGGGTTACTAGAGATGTCATAATGTATAGGTTGGTATGAAAGGCTCAAACAATTCCAACAATGCATAATTTATTTCTTAAATAGAGAGTAGTCTAGGATTTCGCCTCAAGTGATAATCAAACAAGTTCTAAAATTTCATGAGATCACTAGTCATATTTGAATCACATAAATTTTCTCTAAATAATAATTAGTCAAATGTAAAAGTTTATGTGCTCATGATATTAGGATTCTCAAGTAAAACATAAGTCACAATAAAGTGTAGGTTCGCACATAGCATTCATAACTCGTCTATTTTCCAAAGGTTACATGCATTTTAAACCATTTTCATCATTGGTGTTAGTTTTTCCTAATTCCAAAACATCACTAAATTTTTTTTTTGTTTTTTTTAAATCTAGGTGTTGGAACTTATAAAGAGATAAGAGGCTCAGCACCCACGCCTTTTTTTTATGAAGAACAAACACAAAACAAACAACAAAAATGGAAAGAAATATTACCTGGAAGAAGATTTAGGGAAAGATGAATATACAGTAAACTAAACAGAAAATAAAAATTTATTCAATCAAATAAAAGGTGTTACATATGAAGATCTAAGTCCAATTTGCGCTTTTTACGGTTGTCTGCCTTCCAATCTATTTGAGATGTAGCTAGATCAGGAACATGAACATATGTTTATAATGCATCAATCAACTTATCAGCATTTGAAGCTGAGATGAGAATCCGCCATGCTGAGTGTGAGATAAATTTTTGTTCTACAGCTTGATCAAGAAAGGACAACAAACCATCAAAGAAATTATTAACATTCAACAGACCTATGGGTTTATGGTGGATATTAAATTGTGCCTAGGAGACTATTTGAAAAAAAATTTCCAGAGTACCAAAACCACCTGGTACAGCAATGAAAGCATCAACGTTACTCATCATTCTAGCGATGCGTTCATGCATGGAGGCTACTTTAAATTCTTCTCCAATTATTTTTTTTGATGATGTTTGATATAGCTAAAGCTGTAGGAATAATGCCAAGAATTGGCATCCTCCTACATGTACAGTTGTAGACATATACCCCATTAACCCACAATTACTTCTACCATAGACTAAATGAATTTTTCTTCTGACCAGTACTTTACCCAAATTTTGTATTTCTTTCACATACTCTCCATTTTTTTTAGAACTAGAACCACAAAAGATAAAAATATTTTGAAATTGACGAAATGCTACTCCCTCCATAACTGCACTCATCCTAACTTTGAGTATAAAAATAAAGGTAATAATGTGTGCATTTATAGAACTCAAATAAGTACATACTTACAGTAGCTATGCGAATAGTCTAGAAGTATAATTACAATAGCTATATGAGTAGGCCGGTGGATATTAGTTAAATTAAACATTAAAAATTCAAAAATGACGGCACACATGCATATGTACAGTAGTTGTGATTGTGGCTTATATCTTTCTCTAGTTTTACATCCAGTAACGGCTTAAACACCCTCTATGGGTCGAAGATATTCTTCCCATTCAATTTTCTTATAAATTGACAAATAGGGTCTTTTAACGTCAGATTTTCAAAACTATATGTTTCTATTCTTTTTTAAAATGAGGCCATAAACCAACAATCCCAATATGCACATATTCACGTGTACATTTATAGCAGACACCCATTCTTTTAACTCTACGCTTTTTAGCAAAACTACTTTTTCTTAGACTTGGCATGTAATAAATGAAACCATTTGCAGACTCACCTACCAGTCGTACCTTAACTTCAATTAACCAACGGACATTAACAGGTATTCCTATATTCATCATCAACCTCAATCTTTTAACTTGTGTTTTGTAAATTTTCATCAATGCATTAGGTGGAAAAGAAGAAAAATGATTTTTCAAGTTTGAGAGTATGTCTTCCATTCTTAATTCAATTTTTTTAAAGAAATATCAAAAGCAACAAAACCAAGAAAACAATAGCATTTCAAAAGAAGGTATTTGTGAGGGAACAAATTAATGCAAACTAAATATTAAAAAATATCATCTAAATAGCGTGCGTAGCAAATTTTGACAAAGGAAGCAAATCAATCATGGTAGACATGATCACACAGAAGTGTCTCCTCTGGATTGCATAATTCCAAAAATGATTTCTATCTTTGGCCATTGACTTTAAACACATCACCATTTTTGAGATTTTCAATCTTTATTGCACCATGTGGGTAAACAGCATGAACAATGAATGAGCTTGACCACAGAGAACTTAGTTTTCCTAGATTTAGCCATCCTTGTGATTCTCTTAAAATTTTGACATTATCCTCTAAATAAATCCTGTGCATGCAAATTGATGGATTAATACATTTGATATTTGCTATTATCCATCCTATGGTTTCTCTTTGCACATTAAGGATTCTAATAAGTTCATCTTCTTGTTCTTTATCTAAATCAGATGCTATGACAACAGGCAAGGTGTTAGAAAATCTTAAAAACACATATTTCAGACAATTAGGCAAATGTTTTAATTCTAACTAGAGTGATTTTTCTTCAAATGGTAGTGGAACAGACTCAAAAGGTGAAACTATTAATTTTTTGGCTTCCCATTTATCAGTATCCATTAATGGAGTGGTCTCTAATAAAGAGTTTACCTCATTAACTAAACAATCCTTATATATGTCCATGTTGAAATGAGCCAAACATTTTTTCAGAGGATCATCATAAAAAAAAACTTAAAAATGAGTCATTAATTATACTCTCAATCATGTTGATCTCTCATAAATCACCAATGTCCACAAGTTGACGAGAGACATTAAAAACATTTAGGTCCACAGTCATATTTTCAAAGATCGATTCAAAATTTCATTTCGACAATTAATGATTGCATTAGATGTTGCAAGAAATGGTCTACCCAAAATGACTGGAATTTTTGTCTCTGTGTTCTCAATAGGTTTAGTGTCAAGAATAATGAAATCTACTAGAAAGTAGAATTTATCAACCTTAATGAGCACATCCTCTATGACACCTCTAGAAATTTTTGTGGACCTATAAGCTAATTGAAGAGTTACTAGTGTTGGTTTCAACTTTCCTAATCCAAATTTTGCATACACAGAATACGGTAGCAGATTCACAATTGCTCTCGACTAATCACATGGTCACCTATAACACAAGAAATTGTAAGACAACTGAGATCTTTGTACTTGACAGGAGTTTTTTATTGAATTATAGAGCTCACTTGTTCAGTAAAAAATTATTTTTTTCGGAACATGGGTTTTCTTTTTCATCATGCAAAGATCTTTTAAAATTTTTAAGTAAGTAGGTACTTATTTGATAGCGTCAAGAAAAGGGATGTTAATGCTTATTTGCTTAAACATCTCTAAAATGTCACTACATTGAGTACCTTTCTTATTTGTCTGAAGTTTTTGTGGGAATGGAGCTTTAGGGACATAAGGAATAGGTTCCTTTTTATTCTCACTTGAGTCATTAATTTGTGGTTCATGCTAACTCTATCCTTTAGTTTCAAACATGTGAACTTGATTATCAATTACTTTTCCAGATCTAAAGATCGTTATAGACTTCACTTCCTCGTTAGGATTTGTTGATGGTCCTACTTCAAATTGACCCTTAGGATTAGGAATAGGTTGATTGAAATTTTTTTCTTTTTCTCTCTCTCCTACAGCACTGACTAATTGACCCAATTGTGTTTCAAGTTTTGAAATAGCTTGAGTATGAAATTGTAAAATTTGTTGGATCGATTGCATGAATTGTTGCAAGGTATCTTCCAAAGAAGGTCTTCTTTATTGTGGTACCCCGAAAGAAGAAGCACATTGAGGAACTAGAGGATATGAGTTAGATGGGGTAAATTGTTGCCCACCTTGATTCATTGAAGGCTGATTTTTCCTTCATGAAAAGTTTCGATGATTCCTCTAATTTAGATTATATGTAGGTACAAATGGGCTATCAGATGACTTTCTATGAGATTGAAGAGAATTAACTTGCTCAGAGAATGCTTCTTGGTAAAATGGTATGAATGGACAAGATTTTGTAGTGTGAGATGTATTAGAATATAAAGCACATGCTTTATTCCTAGTATTGGTAGAAGAGTTTAGAGTATGGCTTAAATTTAAATCTTCTACTTTTCTAGTAAGATTGGCCAAGGTAGCTCTCACATCTATATCATTACTCACTTCATAAATTCTTCCTCGTTTTGGGGTTTGATACTTTCTATCCTTTGGATCAATGTAGTTATAATATTGAGAGTTTTCAAATAGAGACTTTAAGGATCCCTAAGCTTCAACCTCATTTAACTGTAAAAACCTTCCATCATACATACTTTGGATTATTTGACGATTTGATGGAGTCAAACCGTCATAAAAATATTTCACGAGTCTCCAAGTTTTAAAACTATGATGAGGACACTTCAAAAGAAGGTCATTAAATCTTTCCTAACACTCAAAAAATTATTCGCCCTCTTTTTGGAAAAAATCATAGATTTCTCTTCTAAGGGCATCCATTTTAGACATGGGAAACTTTTTTGTTAGAAACTTATTTACTAATTGATTCCAACTAGTAATAGTTCCTTTAGGAAGGGAATTCAACCAGGCTTTAGTTTTATCTTTCAATGAAAATGGAAACATTCTAAGTCTGATTGACTCATCATTAAAATTTTGAAAGTGAAATGTCGAACAGAGTTTAAGAAACTCTTTAATATGCATGTATAGGTCTTCTCTGTCTAATCCATAAAATGATAGCAACAGTTGGATAATGGCTGGTTTAAGCTCAAAGTGAGTTGCATTAATTTGTGGTAACACTATACAATACGAAATACTAGCTATTACAGGTGAGAAATATTCCATAAAAATGTTCTCATGTATAACTTGTTCTTCTATTTTTGATGGTGTCCCAACAAAATCTAACGTTCCAATTTTAAAATCAATGGGCGATCTTAAACTTTTCCTAACCAAACGCTGATTTTTATCACGTTTTCAAGCATACATAAACTAAAAGAAAAAACATAAACAAATATTTCTAATAGCTTACAATACAATTATAAAAGAGGATAATTTTATAACTTAATAACATATATATACAATGTTAACTACAAGTAACAAAGTGCAAATACAACAAAAAGAAAAAAAATCACAAAATTATGCAACAAAGAAATTTTTTAAAGTGTTAATAATAGTGAGTGATATTCAATTAGTGGATCCCTAGGAAAGTGTGGAGGAGTCACAATAGTTTCACTTAAAATCCATACTTCTTAAGAATTTTTATCCTTGTTGTCAGAATCAACTAATTTTACACACCAAAATTATCACAAAAATTTTTAATAAATATTTTTTTCACATAGAAAATTTTCTATACAAAGAATAAATAAATATTCTAAATAATGACTAATGGAAGAATTATACTTACTTGGATCTAATTAGCTTTTCCGTCGGAATCTTCGGCAACGGCGCCAAAAACTTGTTGTTATTTTAATTAAAACTCACAAGCGCACGAATATATTGGAGTATAGATTTAGTGGTATGCAAGGCCGATCCAACGAGAATTGCCAATTGAGAGAAAATCTAATTCAGATCCAAAATAAATATTTCTAACCTAGTTGTGAGAATATTTGTTTTGTGAAAATAGTACTAAACAGAGTATGCAAATAACTAAAATACTAAAATTAAATAGGAATGTATTTAAAATAAAGAAATAACAAGAGTGTAAATAACAAGAAAATAATAACATAGGGGCAATAAAATAATTCTCTAAGAAAGTAAATAACAAGAAAATAAATAACAAAAAGACAACAAAACTATCATCTAAGAGAGTAAATAATAAGAAAATAAATAACAGAGGGGCAACAAAACCATCCTCTAAAAAAATAAAATAACAAGAAAATAAATAACAAAAAGACAATAAAACTATTCTTTAAGAAAGTAAATAACAAGAAAATAAATAAAAAGGGGGCAACAAAGCCATCCTCAAAGAAAGTAAATAATAAGAAAATAAATAACAAAAGGGCAATAAAACCATCATCTAAGAAAGCAAATAACAAAAAAAAATAACAAAGGGGCAACAAAACCATCTTCTAAAAAAATAAAATAACATGAAAATAAATAATAAAGGGATAACAAAGCCATCCTTTAAGAAAGTAAATAGCAAGAAAATAAATAACAGAGGGGCAACAAAGGCATCCTCTAAAAAAGAAAATAACAAGAAAATAAATAAGAAGATAAATACAACATCAAATATAAATATTGAAATTAAGAGTTAGATAAACTATTATTTTCATATCAAGAGTTTCACACTTTTACCTTAGCATTAGGAGATTAGTTCTCCATAATTAAGATAAGAAAGTAAAATGAAAGATAAAGAAGTATGATAAAATTTATGATAGTAAGTAAAGATACAAAATGTCTAAAGAGAGAAAAATATTACAAACACTTAAAACTTCAACAAAAAAATTTCAAACTTACTCTTCATCCTTTCTCCTCTCTCTCTAACTCACAAGATGTCTCTATTTATAGACAAAACAAAGGGAGTAAGTGACAAAGATGGTGGGTAGCAAATTACACTAAAGTTGACAAGTTGTGTTGCATTATGTGCACCAAAAATTATCGTGAGATATCTCCTTGATATCCATCGAATTGCTGATCTCATCAACATAAAATTGTATATACTTTCATTATGTTTCCAGCCATATAAGGTGGAGAAAAATTGGCCAAGTATTATGTTATTTATAGCCAAAACACTAGAGCAAGGTTAGGCTGGACTGCAACAACAAATGTGATCTTGTCTAACTCAAATTTGGCCCTTTTAATATTCGAATTTGTTGACCACTTAAACATGAAAGTTGTAGCAAATTGTATCTTCTATTCACCTACCAAATTTTGTATCCATTGAATATGTATTTTCTAAAATATGGCTTAAATACTACAATAAGATTGGGCTAAACTGCAACAGTAAATATATTCTCTTTTAACCCAATTTGGACCCTTTGGATATCTGAATTTGCTGATCACATAAACATAAAAGTTGTATAAAATTATGTTAACTATTCATCTACCAAATTTTGTACTTAATTAAGGTAAAAAGATAAGATACAAATATTTAATTTATGAGTATAAAACTCACTCGTCAATGACCACCTCCCTAGAAAGATCAACGAAACAAACATCACCCTAATACCTAAGATTCAGCAACCTGAGAATGTGGGGCAATTTCGACCTATAAGCTTCACCAATTTCAGCTATAAAATCATATCCAAGATTATGGTCAATAGAATAAAACTTTTCATAAATGTGCTGATTTCACAAAATCAAAGTGTATTTGTAAGTGGAAGACTAATCTAAGACAACATCATACTAGCCCAAGAAGCATTCTATGTGCTGAAGCATAACAGAAGCAAAAAGAAGCACTACATGGCCCTAAAACTAGACATGAACAAAGCCATATGACAGATTGGAATGGGACTTCTTGGAAAAAGTTATGGAAACAATGAGCTTTTGAAGAGAGGTGGATAAAGCTGATTATGAGCTGCATCACATCGGTCAGTTATAGAATCAAATTAAATGGGAATTTAGGCCCAATGTTCTACCCACAAAGAGGGTTGAGGCAAGGTGATCCCCTTTCCCCTTATCTTTTCATTATGGCAGCAAAAGTGTAATCAAGGGGAATAATTATTAGAGCAATGGAAAATAAGAATCTTAAACTAGCTAAAAACTCCTTAGAGCTATCACACCTTTTCTTTTTTTGATGATTCCATAATTTTTGTGGCTGCAAATGAGCAACAGGAAAAAAACCTGAGAGGCATTTTGGAAGACTACTCTAAACAATCAAGTCAATTACTCAACCTAGACAAATATGGAATTATCTTCAGCAAGGGTACACCTAGTGGTCTTAGAGACAAGATACAAAGGGAACTCAACATGCCTAAATGGGACAACCCAAGTAAATATCTAGGGATGCTGGCCGTATGGGGCAGGTCTAAAAACCAAGCCCTGAAATGGATTATGGACAGAGTGAAACACAAACTTTATAGTTGGAAGATAAAATACTCATCTCAAGGGGGAAAGGAAGTCCTTATTAAAGTAGTTATCCAGGCCATTCCCACTTATGCCATATCTACTATACCTTTTTCCAAAAAAATTTGTGTTAACTTTTTCTCAGAGGTTGCAAAATTCTGGTGGAGGAGCAGAGGAAAAGATAAGGGCATCCACTGGATAAGCTGGGATAACATGACTAAAAAGAAGAAGAAGGGAGGAATGAGCTTTAGAGACTTTAGGAGTATGAATATAACATTGCTGGCTAAGCAAGCTTAGAGGATGCTAGAGGAATCGAATACTTTATGGGCCAGAATCCTCAACCAAAAATACTTCCCAAATTCAAACCTCCAAAAAGCTAAAAGGGGGAGGTGTAGTTCTTGGGGTTAGCTAAGCCTATGGGAAGGAAAAGAGTTTCTATTTAAGAATGGGAGATGGTAAGTTGGAAATGGAGAGAACATCACTATTTAGGAGGATAAGTGGCTCAGATGTGGCGAGCTAGTGGAGAATAGTTCCAACAGTTTCCTGGAGAATGATGTGAATCCCTAATATGAATATCACCAAGAGTAATGAGACCCGGAATCAATATAGGATCCAATAGGAAGGATCGTGTTCTAATTCAGATTTATAACAAAAAAAATGACTTTGACCCATTATCTATAAAGAGATAAGAACTAAAGCTATAAGAAATATTACAGACACTACACTCAAGAAAGAGGAAAAAAATTGTGAGTAATAAGTCTTACTTAAACGCCACAAGAAAATCTTGATAAGTTCAGAAAAGTTCTTTGAAGAACCAAAGAGAAAACACTATCAATATTATTAATGATAATATGTATTAGTCAAGAGTAAATATGCTTATTTATAGGCCAATAACCTAGATTAAAAAGAAAAACTACATAGGAAACTCCTATAGGGCTAGGAAAGTTAAAAATAGGAAACTCTTTTAGAAACTATGAAATAGAAAACTCCTAAAAGGCAAGGAAAATTAGAAATAGGAAACTCTTCCAAAAATTTTCAAATAGGAAACTTTCCTAGTCAAATAAAAAAACACTACTAATAAATAAATCAGAAAAAAAACGTAGGCTAAATTGGGCCATTAAATAAATTCATTATTTTGAGCCTATATTTAATTTTTAACCTTTAATCTTTTTGCACTTTAGATCCATATTCAGATTAGCGGGTTTTGACCCATAGTCAAGTGGATTTTAATGATATGGACCAGTTTTTAATGATATGGACCAGTCTTGACTCTTCTTTAGTAGTCTTGCAGTTTTCTTCTTGATGAGCCTCTAGAATTAAACCATTAAGTACTTCTTTGAATATTTTAACCCAAGCTCTTGTGATAAGTCCAATTGGGACTTGTAGTGGGTCTGCATTCCATTTTTGTTTGTCATCCCTAGCCATGATCTCATCATTCCCCTCCGCTTGAAAATGATTTGTCCTCAAATCATCACCTACATCAAAAGGAGATAAGTTAGAAATATTAAAAGTTGCACTAACATTATACTCACCTGGAAGATCTAGTTTGTAAGCATTATCATTGATTCTTTCAATAACTTGAAATTGACCATCCCCTTTTGGAAGTATTTTAGAATGCTTTTTATATGGAAACCTTTCTTTCCTCATATGCAACTAAACCCAATCGCCGGGTTCAAATACAACTTTCTTGCGTCCCTTATTGGCTTGTTTGACATATTGCTTAGTTTTTCTCTCAATGTTTTGTCAAGTTTTTTCATGAATTTGCCTAATAAATTCAGTTTTCTTCTTTCCATCTAAGTTAACATACTCAGCCATAGGTAAAGGAGTTAAATCCAAAGGAGTTAATGGATTAAACCCATACACAATTTCAAAAGGAGAAAACTTAGTTGCAAAATGTATGCTCCTATTATATGCAAATTCAACATGTGGCAAATATTCTTTCCATGATTTCAAATTCTTTTATATTATGGCATGTAACAAAGTAGATAAAGTCCTATTAACTATTTCAGTTTGACCGTCAGTTTGTGGGTAACAAGTAGTAGAAAATAAAAGTTTCGTCCCTAACTTACCCTACAAAGTCTTCCAAAAATAGCTTGAGAATTTTGTATCTCTGTCAGATACAATACTCCTAGGCATGCCATGCAATCTCACAATTTCTATAAAAAATAAATCAGCAATATGTGATGCATCATTAGTTTTATGACATGGTATGAAATGTGCAATTTTAGAAAACCTATCAACAACCACATATATAGAATCACTACCCCTTTTTGACTTAAGTTAGCCTAACACAAAATCCATAGATATGTCCATCCAAAGTTCACTAGGTATGGGCAAAGGAGTATATAACCCATGAGATTTAGTTGTAAACTTAGTTTGTCTACAAATGATACACTTTCACATATCTGTTCTACATCACGTTTCATATGAGGCCAAAAGAAATGTTCATGCAAAACACTCAAAGTCTTGAATATGCCAAAATGTCCCATCAAAGCACCTCTATGAGCTTCTCTAACAAGCAAGTCACGTAATGAATATTTAGGTACACACAATTTATTTTCTCTAAACAAAAATTCATTATGCATAAAGAACTTACCAAATGCCAATTTCTCACATGCATTGAATACATTACTAAAATCGGAATCATCAACATACAAGTCTTTTATATATTCAAAACCAAGCAATTTTGAATCTAAAGTAGAAAGTAAAATATTCCTTCGAGACAATGCATCAGCCACAATTTTTTCCTTACCTTTCTTGTACTTAATCACATAAAGAAATGTTTCAATAAACTCCACCCATTTGGCATGTCGCTTGTTTAGCTTGTGTTGACCCTTCAAATGCTTTAAAGATTCATGATCAGTGTGAATCACAAACTCTTTTGGTCAAAGATAGTGTTGCCAAGTTTTTAATGCCCTAACCAATGCATACATCTCTTTGTCATATGTCGGATAGTTTAGAGTTGCTCCACTTAGTTTCTCACTAAAGTAGGCAATGGGACACCTTTCTTGCATTAGAACAGCTCCAATACCTGTTTTTGAGGTATCACACTCAATTTCAAAAGTTTTTGTGAAATTAGGTAAAGAAAGTAAGGGTGCATTAATCAATTTTTCTTTAATCAAATTAAATGCCTTTTCTTGTTCATCACCCCATTTAAACCCCACATTCTTTTTTATGACTTCAGTCAAAGGTGCAGTTAGGCTACTAAAATATTTTACAAACCTTCTATAAAAGCTAGCAAACTAATGAAAACTTCTAACATTACTCACGTTTGTAGGACTTGGCCAATCTTGAATTGCTTTTACCTTTTCTTCATCCACCTCAATTTCTTTAGCACTAATAATAAATCCAAGAAATACGAGTTTATCTGTGCAAAATGTACACTTCTTGATGTTAGCAAACAACTTTTCTTTTTTCAAAACATTTAAAACAAGTTTTAAATGTTCAACATGTTCATTCAAGTTTTTGCTGTAAATCAAAATATCATCAAAGTATACAACCAAAAATTTGCCAATAAAAGCACGCAAAACATGATTCATTAATCTCATGAAAGTACTTGATGCATTAGTTAATCTAAATGGCATAACTAACCACTCATATAAACCATATTTTCCTTTAAAAGCAGTTTTTTATTCATCACCTTCTCTCATTCTAATTTGATGATATCCACTTTGAAGATCAATTTTTGTAAAAATATAAAAACCATGCAATTCATCAAGTATATCATCTAATCTAGGAATGAGATGTCTATACTTTACAATGATATTATTAATAGCATGGCAATCAACACACATCCTCTATGTCCCATCCTTCTTAGGCACAAGTAACATTGGAACTGCACAAAGACTCATACTCTCTCGCACATACCCTTTCTCTATGAGCTCTTTAACCTGCCGTAGAAGTTCTTTTTTCTACTCAGGATTGCTTTTATAGACTGGCTTATTTGGAATTGATGTTCCGGGTATAAAATCTATTTGATGCTTAATTCTCCTAATTGGTGGTAAGCCATCGGATATTTCTTTGAGGAATACATCCTCATAGTCTTGCAAAAGAGAAACTACAACACTAGGCAAAGCAGAGTTAAGTTCATTAATACTTAAACAAGTCTCTTTGTACAAGAGTACAATTAAAGGCTTATTTAAACACAATACTCTTTTGGCTTCACTCTCTCTTGCATAAAAAATTATTTGTTTTCTCTCTTTTGTTTTCTCATTTGCTAATATTTCTTTTTCTTTTTCAACATATCTCTCTCTTTCTCTTGGTTCAGTCTCTCTTTCTTTTGAAACATCACTCACTTTTTTTTATGTCACTCTCTTTTTTTAGCTTAACTTGATCTTCAAACACTTGCTTTAGAGTTAAGGGCACAATAGTGATTTTTCTTTTATCATGTACAAATGAGTATCTATTGGTATAACCATCATAAATTACATGTCTATAAATTTGTCATGGTCTTCCCAAAAGAATATGTCCTGCTTGCAGTGGTACCATATCACACAAAATTTCATCTTTGTACTTTCCAATGGAGATTGACACCAACACTTACCTAGTTACCTTTTTCCACAGTCATTCAACCATTGTAGCTTATATGGTTTTGGATGCTTTAAAGTGGCCAAATTCACTAGTGCTAGCTACATTAGTGCAGCTTCCCCCATCAATAATCATGCTACATACTTTATTATTAACATGACATCTAGTATGAAAAATATTTTCTCGTTGTACCTCTTCATCTTGTTTGATTTGCACACTAAGTGCTCTCATTGTAACTAAAAGTTCTCAATCAATTGGATATTCAACATCACTCACATCCTCCTCCAAAGGGGGCATAGACTCATTATTGAACTCACCTTCGGTCTCAATGTCACCATCTTCTTTCAATATCATTACTCTTTTATTTGGATATTGATTAGCAATATGACCCATTCCTAAACACTTAAAACATTTAACATCTCTAGTTCTAGAAGGTTGGAAAATAGTTTTACCTTGGTTTGGTGTGCCTCCATTTTTATTTTCTTTGGAAGATTTAGCCTTGGATTTTTCATTCCTCCTACTCCAATTCGACTTCCATGTTGAAGAAGAACCCGAATTTTGTCCCATTCTTGAAGATCCCTTCCTTTTTAGTTGTTGCTCCACCTTTATGGCCATGTGCACCATGTCATCCAATTCCACATAATGTTGCAACTCTACCATATTTGCTATATCACAGTTTAAGCCAACTAAGAATCTCACCATTGTTGCTTCTCAGTCCTCCTCCACATTGGCTAGAATCATGGTTATCTCTATCTCTTTATGGTAGTCTTCAACACTTTTAGACTCTTGAGTAAGACTTTGCAATTTCTTAAACAAGTCCTTATGGTAGTGGTTTGGATTGAATCGCCTTCTCATAACTGCTTTCATCTCCTTCCATGTCTCAATGGGTCTTTCTCCATTTCGTCTCCTACTTAAAATCAATTGATTCCACCAAATAATAGCATATTCAGTAAATTCAATGACAATCAATTTTACCTTTTTCAACTCAGAATAGTTGTGACAATCAAACACCAACTCCATCTTTTTCTTCCATTCTAAATAAACTTCTAGATCATTTTTACCTTGGAATGGTGGAATTTTCATTTTAATACTTTCTAAATTATCATCAACCCGATTCCTAACTTCTCTAAACCTCCTCCATATTTCCTATTGTTATCACTCAAATCCTTATCAACTTCATCAAAACTATCTCTATAATACTCTTCATCTTCAACACTTTTTCTTGATTGAACTCTCCCCCTCCTTCGTATATTAGGAGTGTTTTGTGACTCTTCCACATGTACATTCTCTACTCAATCTAACCGTTCATGAACCTGCTCCATCTCCACTCTCAAAACTCTTTTCATCTCACTTACTAAAGCTTTCATTATCAACTTTGGATCCACCATTCCCGACACACCTTCAAAAGTATTTTTGTATTTGTTGTGTGACATGATCTTTCTGCAAAAGCAATGTTAGACTAAAGAAATCTCACAACACTAACTCACTTGTTTTTCTCGAGATTAATGGCACTCACACTCGTGTTTATTCAAATTTGGCTTTGACCCTTTTATAAGCTCTCACACTCTCTTGCCTTTTTCCTCTCTTAGTCCCTTCTTTCAGTTCTTTATTGAACTCAAACAAAAAATTTTCTTGCGACAATCTAAACTCAACTAATAGAATACAAAGAGTAAAGGAAGAAGAAAAAGAACATAATTTTAAGAAACAAAGAGAACAAAACAATAGAAATTTAGGAAAAACAAAATTAAAGACAAAATAAATAACTAAATAAGAAAAATCACAACAAGAAGCAACTATAATAGAAAGAAATCAATAATTAGACAAAAGAAAACAATTGAGATAAGAAAAATAACCAAAATTAGAAAAACAAATATCAAAGCATGAAAAAAAAATTGATGCAATTAGAATTACTAGGTCACTTTTTTTTAAAGATCAGATTGCAAAATCTAAGTGGAAACTTGAATTTCAACAATAATGGGTTCTAATTTTTTTTTTCGAATTTCTTTTTTTTTCCAAATATACACTTGAACTAGGAACACTAGAAATAAAACGAAAATTAGAAGATAAGTAGAATGAAGAACACAGAAAAAAATACAAGATAGTAAGATGGAATAATAATAAGAAAACAAATAGGATAGATCAAACCTGATTTAGAACTTAAGTTTTGATACCAAATGATGTGAATCCCTGATATGAACCTCACTAAGAGTAGTGAGACTCGAAATCAATATGAGATCCAATAGGAAGGATCGTGTTCTAATTCAGATTTATAACAAAATAAATAAAAAGAAAAATAACATTGACTCGTTATCTATAAAAAGATAAGAATCAAATGTATAAGAAATATTACAGATGCCACACTCAAGAAAGAGGAAGAAAATTGTAAGTAATAAGTGTTACTTAAACGCCACAAGAAAATCTTGATAAGTTCAGAAAAGTTCTTTGAAGAACCAAAGAGAAAACACTCTCAATATTATTAATGATAATCTGTATTGTTCAAGAGTATACATGCCTATTTATAGACCAATAACCTAGACTAACAAAAAAAAACTACATAGGAAACTCCTATAGGGTTAGGAAAGTTAAAAATAGAAAACTTTTTTAGAAATTATCAAATAGGAAACTTCTACAGGGTAAAAAAAATTAGAAATATGAAACTCTTTCAAAAACTATCAAATAAGAAACTTTCCTAGTCAAATAAAAGAACACTACTAATAAATAAAAAAAACGTAGGCTAAATTGGGCTATTAAATAAATCCATTATTTTGGGCCTATATTCAGTTTTTAACTTTCAATCTTCTTGCACTTTAGGTCCATATTCAGATTAGCGGGTCTTGACCCATAGTTAAGTGGATTTTAATGATATGGACCAATCTTGACTCTTCTTTAGTAGTCTTGCAGTTTTCTCCTTGATGAGCCTCTAGAATTAGACCATTAAGTGCTTCTTTGAATATTTTAACCCGAGCTCTTGTAATAGGTCTAACTGGGACTTGTAGCGGGTCTGCATTCCATTTCCATTTGTCATCCCTAACTATGATCTCATCAAAAGGTAACCTCCCTAATCGATCAGGGAACTAAAACTTGGAGAGTTAAAATCCTTAGAGAAATACTCCCCTACCACTAGCTCAAGGATGCCCTTGTTACACCTATTCCTACTCACACCCAACCTGATAAATTCATTTGGCCATGTGTACTTGAAGGCTAGTACAGGGTAAAGAGTGGCTATGACATTGCTAAAGAGAAGGGACATATAACAACTTGAAACAGGGCGTTTACCTCTACTACAACCAACACAAAGTTATGGGGGAAGGTATGGGATTCCTTAATTCCTCCCAAAGTCAGAATTTTTATCTGGAGGTTACTGCATAACGCTTTACCTAGTATGGAAAACCTACACAGAAGAAAAATAGCCCCTGACCCTTTATGCCCTATATGTAATAAGGCCCCAAAAACAATTGAGCATATCATGCTAGAGTGCGGTTGGACAAGACTTGCATGGTTTGGGGCTAATATCCAAACACATGTTGATCTTGATCAAGGATATAAAATAGGAGACGGGTTGGGGATAAAGGTAGACATGTACAGAATAGAATAGGGAATAGATGAGAAGGAAGCGATATTTAAATGCTTGACCTTGATGTGGTTCATCTAGAAAGAGAGAAATAATTTTGTGTTTGACCAAAAAAAAGTAGACCCTAGAAGACCTATACAAAAAACGCTCTCCTTGTTAGCAGATCTTACTAATTTGAAGAGCCGAAGTGACCAGATTAGAGACAGGGGAGCAAATGAAGAGATAAGGTGGATCCCCCCACCGAAAGGATGGACTAAGATAAATATAGACGCTGCCCTACCCAGCCAAAGTTCAAAGTGTTACCTTGTTGCAGTAGTGAGAGACGACAGGGGATTGCTCCTTACAGGCCATGCTGAGCAGTCTCTCGCATTCAGCTTTGGAGGCGGAGTGCAGAGCCATGGAGGAAGCTTTACTCTTGATCCGCAATTTGCAACTCAATAGTGTTATAATTGAGACATACTGCAAATAATTGGAGGAAGTGTGTAACCATATAAGCCAAATCTGGTGTGTGAACCAAATTCTGAGCAATATCAAAAAAATTACCTCATATGGTAGGTAGATTAGGGTGGTCTTCGCCCGTGAAAGCCTCTAGAGAAGCTGGATCATCAACCCTCTAAGAAGCCTTAAAGCTCTACTAAAGAAGGAAGCTGAAGAAGGAGTGGAAATTTTCCAAAAAAGGTCTAGAAATTGAGGGGTCATGCAGTATATTTTTTTGGGTTTTTTTTCTCAGAGTATGATGCTTTGATTTTTTCACCCATTAGCTAGATATATTTTGAGAGCCAGACTCGTGTCACTGTTTAGCAAAACAGGTCTTTCGTGTCTCTCTGATTTTGGGCTTTTGCCCATCCAATATGTATTTGAGGCCTTGGCCTTTGTCCAAAAAAAAGGTGGATTTTGTGAACCAACACAGAGTTTGACTCACTTTAACAACTCTGAATATCCATTGTCCATCATTACTTTTATAATAGAAGAAAATCAACATTTAAAATTTTACTTTATTCACTTGATAGTTATTATCCAATGAATTAGTGATGACACTAAAATATGTAATTATTTTATCAGCCAACCTAGAGAAGTTAGAGTAATGACTAATTTTTTTTATCATTTCATAGCTTACACTTTAACGTTATATGAAAAATTAGTAATTGATGATTACTTTATTTTACAAAAAAGTGCGTGATTATTTTATTATAAACAAAATGAACGATTATATTAATTTTTTGATTAACTTAATAAAATACAATATATTGGGCTATAAGAGTTTGAAGTGATCTAAACACATACACACATAAAATACAATATGTCATACCATAAGAAATCGAAGTGATCTAAACACTCACATGTTAACAATATAGCTATAATTTATTTATATACACACATGACATAATTATAATTTATTTACCCACAGATGAATCATATAGTTATAATTTATTTTATTAATCAAATATTAATTAAAATTCAAAATATTTCTTATAAAAAATATAGCACGCTATTTACATTTCATCTAAAAACATTTAAAAAGAAGAGTTGTGACCGTTGAAACAGAGTTGTGACCGCTGAGCTGTCACAACTCTATATATAATTTTTTGTGAAACACAGCTGCATAGCAGAAGAATACACAGGTAGTTTTTCTTCTCTTTCTTATTTTTTTTTCTCTCTCTTGTTTGCTGATTTTTCTGTTTATTCTTGTGTTATAGCAATATAGGTGGCTACAATAAGGAAGAGAAGGTAATCATTGGTTATGATCTCGTAGATCTCAAAAATGGTGGGGTTTCACCACCCCTACCAACTTTCCCATGATCTTGATTCTTTTCATTTTGTTGTTTTTGTTACATGCAATTTTTCTATTTTATCGCATAGATTTGTTTTTTTTATAGCATAGATTTCGATTTACTACAAAAAATTGAAAGAGAAGAAAATACACACACACACACACAATTTTATAAACTCTTTTGTTAATTTATCTCCATATTGTAAGAAGAATAATAGTTTCTCTTTAAACCGGAACTACTTGCTCATAAATTTTATTTTTTGAGCATAATCTAATTTTGGTGCTTAAAATTTTTTAAATTAATTATTCAGTTAATCTCTCGAGTTTTGGTCAATTTTTGAATAGATCTCTCTATTAAAAATTTAGAATTATGTCTCTATAATTTTAATTTTTTTAATTTAGCCCTTATCATTAAATTATTGTAAAAATTTTGTTAATTGATGTTGATAAAATAGATATAAGTCATATTTGACATTTAGAAATGAAAATTATGACATATATGAAAAGATGACGCTCAATATGTTGATAGTAAATTAATAATAGAGATTTGATTGAAAATTTTTAAACTGTACAAATTTAATTCCAAATTTTTAAACTACATCGATGTAAAAATTAGCTGAACAATTGGGTAATAAAATCTTTTTTTGCCCTTTATTTGCTATTATAACTACTTACTGGTCATAAGTTAATGCTAGGATAAAAAACAATTTAGCATTCACTACAAAAAAGGTGGTCACACCCGTAAAAAAAAAAAAATCGATCACACCTTATTTGTTCCAAGGCTTTTGTGATCGTTCGAGCCTTTGTAGAATTATTGCATTTCCAAAGATACAACAGACTTGTCTAGAAGTGTTTTTAAAAATAATTTTTTTAATTTTTGAAAAAAATATAGAAAAAAATGTTTGGCAATGTATTTGGGTCTGTGTTAGAAAGTGTTCGTAGAAATAATTTATTGTTTTTTGAAAAAAAAACATAAAATATGTTTGGCAATGTGTTTTTGAAGGGTGTCTTTTAAAAACAATTTTTAAACTCTTGTTTTAAAAAAGAAAACAAAAAACAATTTTACCATGTTTTCAATGAAGCAATACTATAAATACGTGAATTTAATGATGACATTTTAGTAATATTAGTACATCTAAAAGAAAATTTTAATATGTAAATATCAAAATTTAATATAAATTTTAAAATTTAAATCTTAAATCTTAAACTCCAATTAATTTCAAAATTCTAAATCATAAATTTCAAAACATTAAATAATATAATATTAAATTTTAAATTATAAAATTTTAAACAACAAAATTTTAAATCTAAACTCCTTCAGTCATAAACCTTAAATATAAAATTTATAAATATTAAATTTCTAACATTTAAATTTTAATATTTAAGATTAACCTAAGTTATAAAGCTGCGCCACGCTGAATTTCATGAAGTACGACACCGGCCAATGACATCGATCCACGACAATAAGCTGCTTTGGTTGACCACAAGAGTCATTTCACATTGACAGAAACGACGCAGCAAAACTAACGTAACGGCCCCCAGCTCTGCCTCCTTTGGTGCTACGGCCACTCGTTTCACGGGTGTCCTCTAATGATTGGAGGGATTTCCATTATTCCGTCACGGTAAGTCATCCTCAGGCCCACGTGTAATATTCTTCGAAAACCAATCAGAGAAAACGCAAAAACGAAAATAAAAGGAATCAGCGTGTGCTCGGCGGACCGCGGTGAGCGGGGCCCGCAAGAGAGAAGCGCGCGTGGATAAGCGCGGGCACTAACGTGATTGGCGTACTCGTAATTTCAGCAGAAAATCATAGGCATTTCCGGGATTGGATCGCAATAATGCATGCCTAATAGATTTCTACTTCTCTTTAGCATAATCGAAGGTTGGGGAAACACACCAGCGCTGAGAGAATATTAAAGGGGAGAGAGAGAAAATAGAGAAGAGGGTGAGAATCGAAAGGTCACGCAGCTACGTGAATGGCGGTTAGGGTTTCCTGTTGATCCCCTAAACTTAATTCCCTTACTGTAGTACTTTTCTATCAGTCTCCTTCTTCTCAAAACCCTAATTTGAAGCCCCCCAAGATTCAATATCGCCGTTTTTGCGCTCAATTTTGAATTACGCACAAAGGAGCTGTGATGGGCGCGCCAGAGAAATCACAGGCTAACATTAATTCGATGCAGGCAAGTGTTGAAACCTTTCAGCTTTGCCCTAGATTGTAGTCAGTGCAGATATTTGCATTTCGATGTTGTTTGTAGGTTGAGGTCTGTCTTTGTGTACCTGTATTGACTGGTTTGTTAGCTACTAATCAGTTCTTCTTATGTTTCCGCTTTTGGGTTTCGTAAACTACTTGTTTTAGCTGTTGTATTTTCTGAAAACCATTCTTTGGTTGGTATTTTAGACGCATGACAGCAGAGTAGAGCTGTGGGATGGTGCACTTACTTGGATACACACTCACTGTTTGGTGTAATCACATATTCACATGCCATTTGTGTTAGTGTTACCTTTATTGAACACTGGTGTATCTATTTCATGGCTTGTATGGCAAAAGTTATATTAACTGGTTTTATTTCTTTGGCAATTATCCCCTGGGGTTTTTGAGAAAGTTAAAAGTGAACTGACACTGAATGGTGAGAATTCATTTGTTACCTTCTTATGCACTTAGAAGTTTTTGGAGCTTGCGCTCATGCGCTTTTACATTGTAGTTATCAGACAAGGATATTATATGGTGGGAAGGTTTGATTAGGGATTTTTGGATTAGCACAGAATGTTTCTAGCTTAAATTATATTCTTAATGCATTCTGCTTGTCTTTTTTGAATTCTATCTTAATATTCATTTTAAATTTGTGGTCTCCTCATGTAGTTGCACTTGGTTGATGCTTGCTTAGCATACACGGTGTGTTTCCTTTTAGGCAGAGGCATGCATTTTCCCCAAATTTTTCAATTTAATTTTTGTTTTGCTTATAAGAAATTAAAAGCATCCATTATTAATCTACTATCCTTAACTGTTTGGCCATGTTTTCCCTGTCTTCTTGTGCTGCATTTGCTATCTCTTTCTTTCTTTTTGGGGAACAAATCCTACTTTTGTCCTGTAATAATGTGGAGTGACATGATTTGTAATATGAAGATTTTCCACATTAGGATTGGAACCTGTTGCTATCCATCTCAGTTTTCTCAATCTTTTCACTAGTAATTATAGTATGAAACCTTTTAAATTATGAAAGTGCATATTGTATATATATTTCTTATAATTTCTGACATGTGACTGTAATCTTGTTTTGTGTCTCTTTATATATACTCTTTCTTAACTACTTGATTTCCTATTCTGTAAATTATTCAACTATTAGCTTGAACTTTTAAGCATTTATTCTGTAGAATTAGTGCTTAACTGCTTATATATCATAAACTAAAAAAAGAGACTTTGAATTAAAAGTTCAGTACAGAAAAATTAGGACTGATATTTTTCGGTGGTTATTTTTTTAAGCACACTCTTAGAAAGTGAAAGAAGAAGAAAGTAAATTTAAAATTCCCTTTTCATTTTTGCTTGAAGCTGAAGTCTGGCAGAAGCAATGTATTTTGGAACATAGGGCTTTTGTTTGCAGATTTATCTGCGAAGCATGTTGGATTTGTTATCTTAAGCAGCCACATGGATGATGGGAATTTTAGGATATGATACTTTTGTCACCTTTCAATGTCATCTTAAGTCAACTTCATTTAGTTGATGACTTATATCTTACCTTCCCAGTGGTATCATGCCATTCTTTTAGGTTTTTCTTTGTTTTACATCTACCACCTTACAAGTATGTGTTATATGATACAATTTTCCTATCAGGTCTACAAATCCTACTTGGGCAACAGGTTAAGAGTTTAGCCTCCCTTTTTAATGATGAGTAGGCATTTTTTATGCTTGAAAATTGCTTCTGACTGTTTGGATAAGCTTGTGTGAAAAAGAAGCAAAAGTTAACTGATTAATTTGAGAACCTATTAGATAGGATTTTTTTGCTGAACCAGAATGCAGAAGACATTATTTTTTGGACAAAATGCTCACAAAGAAAATGCAGCTTAAATAGAACTTTTCCATTGATGCATCTAAGTGCCAAATAGCATGTGCTTTTCACATAGGAGCCTTTCTGAAAAAAATCTTCTATGAGCATTTATTTTGAAAGATCAACCAAACGGGGTCAAGAGTTTATTAGAGATTGATACATCTATGTATCTTTTAAATATGGCTATATGGGACTAGAATGTTGGACTCCCAATAAGTGAAATGGGAGAAAAGAGTAAGGAGAGACCAAGACTTACGGTTTTGAATTGATGCTTATTGAGAATTATAGGTTAGTGAAATAAGGGAGAATATTATAGGCCCTCTTAGGTAACTGTTTTTAAAAACAGTTTTCTGTTTTCAGAAAAAAAAACTTGTTTAGAAATTGCTTTTGTTTGTTTTGAAAATAAGTTATGGAAACTAGTTGTTTTAAAAAAGAAAGAAAGAAGGAAAAGTTGTTTTTGGTCTTGTTTGATAATTGTTTTTAAAAAGAGTTTTCTACTTTCAGAATAAAAAAACTCGTTTAGAAATTATTTTCTGTTTCTGTTTTGAAAATAAGTTTTGAAAATAAGTTGTTTTTAAAACAAAAAAAAAACAAAAATAATGGAGAGCTGTTTTTTTCTTCTTATTTTTGTTCTCAGAATGTGCAAGAAGAAAATCAAAACAGTTTATCAAATATTTTTTATTTATTTTTGTTTTACTGAACAATTTTTAAACATAGTTTTCAGAAATAATTTTTAAAAATAAAAAAAATAAAAACAGAATCAAACAAGTCCATATACTTTTGAATTGCTTGTGTGAATTAAAGACAAGTGTTATGGAACATTCATAGCTATCATAAGACAATTTGGGGATAAAATTGTGTTTCAAATGATGAATTTATGCTTCTTTGAACTGTGAGAAGTTTGTTGAATTGAAAATGAGAATCCTGATTTTCAGTTCTCCATGTTTATTAATTACTCTCAACCTAGACAGAAACTGCTTTTTACTTTGTAATTTCTTTTTGCATTTCTTACCAATAGTTGTTAATGGCACACTGCATTGTATATTGCAACATTGAAGTGTAGCAACATTAGTTATATAATTTAATATAACAGTAATGCACAAATAAAACAACTTATATATTTGAAAACCTTAACTCATACTATCTCCATTAATCATCCAAAATCCAAATGACTAAGCATAAGATAAAATATCAAACACTTGAATCTTAAACATGTCAAAGTTGAAAGAGTTTAGGGTCTAAAAGTTTATGAGAGGAGGTGGCAGGATGCCAGTGTCCAACTTTGAAATTCTTGAAGTTTGAGTGGATGATTTCCTAATAGGACAAGGCTATTGTCAATAGTCAATACTAACTAATGCAGAAATGCAAAATTCGAAGGGTGTAACTAAAAGCTTGACACACACCCACACACACATGAGAATGGATTATTTGGCTGTGTGTGTAAAACTTTGACACACTTACACCTTTCAATATCTTGTAATAGGATGTGATTTTTATTGATCCTATCATTTAATTAGAAGTAGTTAACATGCGGATATTGCATGCCAAATTTTAGAAAAATTAGATAACAATAAGCTTGCAATCAAATATTTGATTGTTTCTTATATTTGAAAAGTATTATGGTACATTAATTTTATGATATAGTGATAGGGGGCAAGAAAACTCTGGATTAAAATGTTGTTAGTATGATATACAAGATTGGAACTTTTAATCCACGGTGGATTTTGTGACAAACTTATCCTATAGAAAGTTATTCAATTGTGTAAGATTAATTTTGATTGACATTGGTGTCAATGGGTCGCTCCTCATGGTGGTAATGATTGTGTTAATAATGAACTGCTAGTCTAAAAGTCTGACATGTTAAAATATGTGATCAGGGTGCTGCAGCCTAAAAAATAGTTGGCTACTTATTGGTTACAACCTGAGAAAGAATTATGAAACAATGTCGATTTATCTTATCCTTATTCTTCTCATTCTACTTGTCAAGCAAGTGCTTTTCATTTGAGTTCTTTTTATAGTTAATGAGCTATGAAAATAGAAGTACAGTGTAGAAAACTTGTATGGAGTTTTAATTAAAGGAGTTTCCTGAGCAGCATGATAGGCGTTTTGGTTATTTGCATGGGATGTGTAGCGAGCAATTTGAACTGCTACTGAGATCTGTACCGTACAAATTTAAATTATGCTGGTTTTTGACCTTAATTTCGATTGGTGTGTCTGATGTTTGCCATGCACAGACCACAGAAAATAGTGCATTTGGCTGCCATTATTTGATCCTGCTATCCTTTTATTCTTCTAACACTACTTAGACTTTGTTTTTATTGGATTTCAGCGTGTCAAGGTCTACCGTCTGAATGATGATGGAAAATGGGATGATCAGGGTACTGGCCATGTCACTGTTGATTATTTGGAGGTTAGTACATCTTGTTGATAAGGCAATTCATTTCAGACTGACATGCTTATTACATTTGTCTTGCTGGACCCTGGGGGGGCATCATGCATGTGCTTGACATCTCTATACTATCTGCTTATGTGCATGCTCAACAGTTGTTATCTGCTTTTTAAAAGGGTGGCTGGGGAATGGCTTAGATGACCATGCTTTCTTCAAATGTTTTTAACCATTAAGTTCCCCCCTCCTTCACATAAAAAGAAGTACGATTTAGAATTAAAGCTAGTTGAGTATTTATAAAGAAATAGGCGGTTGATCGGTACATTACTATATTGGCTGCATTTGTATGGAGAGTTGGTATATTCATTTTAAATATATGAACTTTAAGTTTTCCTGCATTATAAATGAGTGACAAATCTTATAATGCAGCGATCAGAAGAACTGGGTTTATTTGTTTTTGATGAAGATGACAATGAGACCATACTTTTGCATCGCATTAGCTCTGATGATATTTATAGGAAACAAGAAGGTAATTGGTAACTTCTTATGCCTCCTCTCAATAATTACTAATAAGTATGATGCCATCCATTGGTGCTATAAGTACACAAAGGTTTATTGATTTTTCAATTTGATGGGAGAGATTTTTTTTTGTTCAACAGATACAATTATCTCATGGAGAGATCCAGAATATGCTACAGAACTGGCGCTTAGCTTTCAAGAGACTAGTGGCTGCTCTTACATATGGTTACAAACATTAATTTTTAATTTATTTACATGTTTCTCTGGAATCTGGATCTTTTTCCTGCTCTTGTGAAATTGAGCTTAATTACTATAGTTGTTTCATTCAGGGACCATATTTGCAATGTGCAAAGGAATATGCATTTTAATACTCTAAATAGTAAGTGCTGGAATTTTTTCTGTTCATAGAAAGTACTGTAAATTTTAAATCTCTTAATTACCTCTCTTCTGAGAGTGTGCATCATTGGAAAGGAATTGTTGAATTGATCATTTGCAGAAATTTATTTTTTAAGGGCTGGTGAATTAGCTTCTGCTATAAAATATCTTTCTGTATATGTGAATTATTTGCTTGGTGTCTGGGCATTGAAAGAGAACATAAGTAGATTTTAGAAATATACCTGCTGTGCATGTGTTACAATTGACATCATAATTTATTTCTGGACGTATCTATTTGGTGGATAAAATTGACCAAGTTTAATAATCTCTATTTTCAATGTCAATGCAATGCTATACAAAGAAATACTTCCTTGACTAGAGTGGACTGCTCTTGCCTAAGTGATGAATAATACTCAGGATATGATCGTCTAGGTATCACACCTGCAACTTAACAGACTTGCATATATGGCTACATATGTCTCTCTTATGCAGAAATGGATTGTTCAAATGACGATGAACTTACTGCTTTGGATTAATTTGATCTTTAAAGACATGGTGTCAACTGTTAAAATTCTGTCTAAAAGATTTATTAGGGGGTAAAAAGGAAAAATAAAATCAAAAAATTTCAAAAGAATGATGCTTATCAATTTTATGAAATATCAATGGATTAAAACAAACTCTACCATTTTTCATTTCTGGACATTTTGGATATAGATGCATTTCTGATGAAAGCTTGAAAATAAGGGCCACAATCTTATTTGTTGCATTAGAATTTTCTTTTAAACGTTTTTTTGATATATTTGCAGAATTATCTTGTTTGGTACTTTATAGACTGTTGTATGTTTCAGGTGAAGCATTTCGCAGTGTAAACAGTGAGTTAAGTGAGCTACCTGCAGTGGAGCTATCGACGCTTACTTTAATACTTAAGGTTTGTATACACCTTAATTTTCTTGTTTATTTCATTTCTACTTCTGTTCATTTATTGTTTTACAATCTTATAGCATCCCTTTCTCAGTTGTTTTTCTTTAGTTTTTGGAATACAGTATTAGGAAAATTAGCTACATGTACTCTGGCTTCTCTGGTATTTTACTTACCATAACCAAATATCTAATGAAGTTTGGTGATATTTGGTTCAGTTGCTTTACCTTCTAAGTTCTCAGAGAGGGTTGATTGCTTAATCAACTTTTGTGTGGTGGCTGTCTTGATTATTTAGTTATTTTGTATTATCTGTCAGCTTATTGAATTGCACCCCATCCACTCAAAGATTTTCTACATTTTCATAAAATCTAGCAGTGCTGTTACCATTGGGGTCAGTGTTACCTGATTTGCCAGTTCCCCCATCAAGACCTGTTCCTAGTCACATGATCGAAATCTCAGTGTGTCCGTGCACCAGATTGTTAATATCTGTGACCCAGAAAATGAACCAAAGGGAAATAGATGAGGGGTAACTAGGTAGTTTGGTAATGCCAGTTTCTCTTCTGGCAATATGTCGCCACTGCCATCTTTTACTTCTCCAATCAGAGTTGGTGTTATGGGAGGTGGAGTTTTGGACAGGTTTGCTGGCATTGTCATTGTTTCTTCCCCCAACCAAACTGGACAAAGAGCTGACAGTACTGGAGATGGCTTTCAAAGTGCAATAAAAGAAGAATAGGAAATGAAATGGGAAGTGGCAATGATAGGATTTCAGATAATAGAGACAGCAAAATACACAATATTCACTGAAATTCACTAACAAATCACATAAAACAATAAACTCTGGTTGGGTAAACTCCACAACCAGCCCTTAGTTCTGAGAGAAAACATTTCCCAGACCTTTTTCCAACAACAAACACAACATAACCCTCATAACTGCTGTTCCCTCGTTTTAACCTCCTCTCACCCTATCCACTACTCTCCAACATAACTAACACATCACACATACATAACTGCCACACACACACATACATAACTGCTACACATAAACCCAAAAGAAATAACTGATTAACATAATGAAAACATCAAGCCTGATTAGGTGCGGGTTTCTTCTTCCTCCTAGAGTAGACAAGCCAAGGTTTTGGCTTGTCACCTCTATGCACCAATACTTGGTTCCTATCATGGCCACCCGCTGCAGCTTCAGCCTTGTCCTCAAGGCTGAAATGAGGAAATTGAGTGCGAAGAATAAAATCATCCTCCCAAGTAGTGTCTAACAAATTCTTGCCCTTCTATTTAACTAGCCATTGACGAACCACTTCACCATCTTGAACAATTTCTTTACTAGATAGCACTGACTCGGGCTCAATTTCATCTTCCAATGACATCTCCGTCCCGCTTGGCAGTTCTGCTTGTACCTGATAGTCTCCCATGGCCTTTTTCATTAAAGACACATGAAAAACTAGATGGATGCGAGAATGAGGAGGAAGTTGAAGCTTATAGGCGACTTCCCCATACTTAGCAATGATTTTGAAAAGGCCATAATACCGGGATGCTAATTTTTGATTAATCCTTCGGGAAACTGATTGTTGTCTATGGGGCCATAATTTAAGAAAGACCCATTCTCTTACTTGAAACTGTAAGGGTCGCCTTTTGTTGTCAGCATACCTTTTCATTTGCTCTTGAGCCCGGGAGAGGTTGTATTTCAGCTGAAGAAAAGCTTCATCTCGATCAATCAACTCTTGAGCCACTGCCTCCACTTTAGTTTCATTCCTTAAAAAACGAGAGTGGGGGGTTGCCTCCCATAAACTACCTCAAAAGGGGTTTTGCCAATAGAGACCTAAAAAGAGTGTTATATCAATATTCTGCCCAAGGTATCCAATGAGCCCAAGTCTTGGGTTAAACATCGATTCAACACCTCAGTTTGACCATCTGTTTCAGGGTGGTAGGAAGAACCCATCTTCAACATGGTACCCTGCAAGCGAAAGAGTTCCCTCCAGAAATGACTGATGAATAAGGGATCTCGATCACTAATAATGGATTTGGGGACTCCATGAAGCCGAATGATCTCTCTAGCAAATAATTCAGCAATGGTCTTAGCTGTATAGGGATGTTTCAGCAAAATGAAGTGACTATATTTAGATAATCTATTCACCACCACAAAAATAGCTTCATTTCCTTTAGATTTTGGGAGACCTGGTATGGGTAATGGTTGTAGTAATCCCCCTGGGGTTGTGGCAGCATACTTATGTCTCTGACATACATCACAAGATTGCACAAACTCCTGTATACGACGCTTCATCCCAATCCAATAAAGGTTGCCAGCTAACTGTCTATAAATTTTCAAGAAGCCGGAATGTCCTTCTAGTGGAGTAGAATGGAATTCCTGGATGAGAACTTGGATTGCGGGAGACATGGCAGATATAACTAATCGCCCTTTATATAAGAGAACGCCTTATTGTAGCTCAAATCCTGGATGAGACCTGAAATTGGTGACCAAATCAGCCCGTGGTTTCTGCAACGTAGGATCCTGGTGAGTTTCCTTAATGAGGGTCTCTCCATCCCTCCAAGTAGGATAAGATAACAAAGCTCGATATTCATTTTCTTTATGTAAGCGGGATAATGAATCCGCAGCCTTATTTTCTGGCCTTGGTTTATAGATGACTTCAAAGTTATAACCCAACAGTTTTGCCATCCAACATTGTTGATCTGTAGTGGTAATCCTTTGTTGCAGCAAATGCTTAAGATTCTTTTGATCAGTGTACACAATAAATGATCTCCCCATAAGATAAGGCCGCCAATGTTGCACCGATAAGACTACAGCCATCAATTCTTTCTCATAGGCTGACTTAGACAAGGACTTGTTAGACAAGGCCTTACTGAAATAAACTATGGGTCTCCTCTCTTGCATTAGAACAGCCCCAATATCCTTACCAGAAGCATCACATTCAATCTCAAATGGTCTAGAAAAATTAAGAAGAACTAAAACTGGGGGATTGGTCATAATCCTCTTCAATGTCAAGAATGCTACCGATGAAGTAGGACTACAATGAAAATTATCCTTCTTTGTCAATTCAGTTAGAGGTTTGGCCACTTTACTGTAATTTTTCACAAATTTTCTGTAATATCCTGTGAGACCCAAAAATCCCCTAACTCCCTTAACATTCTTAGGTATCTAAAATGCATTGAATTTTGGTAGGATCAACTGATACCCCCTTTCCAGAGATAATATGGCCTAAGTAATCCACAGCAGTCTGATCGAATCTACACTTTTTGAAATTAGCCACAAATTGATTGTTAATAAGGACTTCCAGCACCCGTGATAGATGAGACAAATACGTAGGCCAATCTGAATTGTATATTAAAATATCATAAAAAAAGCACAAACTTACAAAAAAATGTCCTAAATAAATCATTCATAGCTGTTTGAAAAGTAGTGGGCGCATTAGTTAGCTCAAAAGGCATAACTAGAAATTCATAATGTCCGTTATGAGTACGGAATGCAGTCTTTGGAATATTTTCTTCCTTTACTCTAATTTGGTGGTAGCCTGATTTCAAATCAATTTTAGAGAAATATTTTGCTCCAAATAACTCATCAAGTAACTCATCAACCACTGGTATAGGATATTTATCCGGAATGATAACCTTATTTAAGGCTCTATAATCAACACACATTCTCTATGAGGAATCTTTCTTTTTAACCAATAAAACTGGGCTAGAAAAAGAATTTACACTAGACCGAATAACCCCTTATTTGAGCATTTCCTGAACTTGCCTCTCTATTTCCTCTTTTTGGTGGTGTGGATAACGGTAAGGGCGCACATTAATAGGTCCTTGCCCCTCCTGCAACACTATAGCATACTGTTGATTCCTCATTGGTGGTAATGCATCATTTTCTTTAAAGACAGTAGAGAATGTCTCTAGCAGCTGTGATAACTCATTTTGTTGTGATCCATTCAATTCAGGTGGAATGGTAGTTTGACAGGGGTTGGCTTCAACTGCCCACAACAATCCATCTATACTACGGGGGTGCCCTTCCAGAAAGCAATCTAAAGAGCAGAGATCGGCCCCCCTTGGTGTTGCCCAATGCATTTTCCTGGTGTTCTCAACTCTACCCTGTAAAGTAACCACAAGGTTTTCTTGAGAGAATTGCATGGTCATCTCTTTCCAATCCATGACAACCTTTCCCAATGTTTTCAACCAAGAAACATCCAATACCATATCTAATCCTCCCAAGTCTAGGACATAGGCTTCTGTTATTAAATCAAAACCTCCCAATTGCATACATAGCCCTGTACATTTTTCTTGAGTAAAAAATCTGTGTTCATCACCCAATGTAATTCCTAGCTTCTTTGTAGGTTGCACCTGTATTCCTAGAGCCACTGGTAAGTGTGGGGAAATAAAATTGTGACTAACTCCACTATCTATCAACACTACAATATTAATTCCCAGCAACCTACCCTCAATTTTCATGGTTCCATTCTCATCCTCCCCTGTAGAGTTCATTCTCATTAACCCCATAATTTTACACTCCACATCGTCCTCACCATCACAACCTTCTGCCTCCAAGCACACTTCTTTCCCCTCTGGATTTAAGGTTTCATCTTCCCCAAGGACTAGCAACTGTAACTGTCTCTGTGCACATTCATGAAGGGGGTGAAATTTTTTTCCACATTTAAAACATAACCCCTTTGCTCTCTTCTCCATAAGTTCTGGATATGTCATAGAGTGCATACCCCTAGGCTTATCAGCATTTGTCCTTCTCTCCCAATTGTTTTTCCGTGTCGTGGAGTCCAGAGAAGAAGCAGAAACGCGAGTTGGTGCATTTCCCACGCTGCTTCCTTCTCGGTTTCGACCTGGACCCCATGCAGAAGAGTTTCCGGGCGACTCGCTGAGAATGGCTGACCCATTTCTTTGGGACCCGAAATGGGTCCTAGGTTGGGCCGATACCCACCCAAACTACCACTCTGGTTATAACCGCCCATGATTCGCCCCCTTCCTCCCAATTTTTGTTTGTGCTCGTCAGCGCCGCGCAACTCTTCCTCCACATCCTTGGCTACGCGCATCACCTGGCCCCATGTTTGAGGATTGAAAGTCCTCACTCGGCACCGAATTGAAGGCTGCAACCCACTCAGAAAGTAACCCAAATACTACTCCTCAAGGAGTCGCGGCACTTGAGAGGAAATGAGTTCAAAGGCTTCGATGTACTCTTCCACCTTCCCAGTCTGCTTCAGCGCTGCCAGTTCTTCAAATGGGTTTTCGTGTTTGCGTCCCCCCTCCCTGGCTATAAGAACTCTCTTCCACTTCTCCCAAGATAATTGGTCTTCCGTTTCCTTAAGGAGATTAAACCAATAAATGGTTGCTCCCTCCATACTAACATGTGCAAGTTTCACCTTAACTTCATCTGGAACATTTTGCACCTCAAAGAAAATTTTTGCTTTAGTAATCTAAGCCACAGGATCCATCCCTTCAAATATGGGCAATTCAATTCTCTTAGCAGACAGCCTGTACTCCTCCCCATT
Organism: Gleditsia sinensis; assembly: GCA_037074535.1. Lineage (NCBI taxonomy): Eukaryota > Viridiplantae > Streptophyta > Magnoliopsida > Fabales > Fabaceae > Gleditsia > Gleditsia sinensis. Next base: position 64,387,818 of record CM073464.1, read on the forward strand.
CACTCCACAGTTTTCAGGCAACCTGGGTTGGCAGACTGGGTGTCTGAGGAAGATGCTTCTTGAAGTGGTGCTGTTTCTGGCCTTTTCCCCAATTGCCTATTGATCTCCTGTAAAAGAGATCCTTGTTGCTACATTTCAGCCACCATTCTCTGCAGGGAGGAACGCAATTCTTCCATATTACTCTCTTGCTGTGCTATCCGTTCTTCCAGGACATCTACCCTATCTGACATCTTTGACATTCCTTCTCCAATCTCTTGTCCCCACTCGAATCTGGCAGGTCGGACCAATGATAGGATTTTAGATAATAGAGACAGAAAAATACACAATATTCACTGAAATTCACTAACAAATCACATAAAACAATAAACTCTGGTTGTGTAAACTCCACAACCAGCCCTTAGTTCTGAGAGAAAACACTTCCCAGACCTTTTTCCAACAACAAACACAACATAACCCTCATAACTGCTGTTCCCTCGTTTTAACCTCCTCTCACCCTATCCACTACTCTCCAACATAACTAACACATCACACATACATAACTGCCACACACACACATACATAACTGCTACACATAAACCCAAAAGAAATAACTGATTAACATAATGAAAACATCAAGCCTGATTAGGTGCGGGTTTCTTCTTCCTCCTAGAGTAGACAAGCCAAGGTTTTGGCTTGTCACCTCCATGCACCAATACTTGGTTCCTATCAGGCAAGGCCTTTTCTTTTTGGAGATTTAGAGTGCAAAAAGAAAAAAGAAGTTAGAAATAGTTCTGGCTGAATGCAGTGGACAAAAAGGAAATGGGAGAATTATTGGGATGAGATAGAGATGAAGTGACAACTGAGCAGTAAGAAATAAAAAAAATATTGAAGTTAAGAGATAGAGGCGTGAGTGGGGCTTGGTAAGGCATTAAGTGGCTAATTTAAAATAAAGTAAAAATGTATAAAGAAAATCAGTAGTGGTAGATGATATGTGTGTGTGTGTGTATACACGCACGCACGCATGCGCACACACATACACAAAGTGATCCCAAGCGTACCAACTAAGTCTACCCCCTTGTATCACAAATTATACAAAGTAATGTACCACGGACCAATACCACATTTACATACCATAGTGTATCACGAATTAGGTAACACTGATTGGGGTAATGGATCAATATCAGATACTGAATTTAAATCACACATGTCTAGACCTTCTTCATTAAGAGAGGACATATCTACTTTAGACTTGTGTGTTTTTACATTTCAGATCATATTGGCATAAAAGTTTAGGAAATTGGGAAGTGCTGTTGCCAAGAGACAATTTTTTTTTATAGCAAATACGAGGTCCTTACAAGAATTTTAACCTTGGACATTTAGTGTAATTATATCAGAACCATTGGCAAGAGACAAAATCTTGTTGTGCTCTTGTGTATTTTATGTGCACCGGCGCTGCCCTTTAATGTTGCCATGTGCAACGCCACACACCATGGTTCTAGAGCGCTTTTCACAATGGTGCACCACACACAATTATAACAACTTTCATAGTCATTAATGGTGCATTATAGTGCAGCACCATGTAGGATGGTGCTATGACACAGGTGTTTTTCTGTAGTGTTGCTAACCATGCAACATGTGCTACAGATAAAAAGGTCAATGTCCCTAATAAAAACTCACGTTTTGAGGATGGAAGCCATCATCCTACTTCTCTTTTCAGTCTTAAAGCACCCTCTGTCCCCTTCAGCACCATCTCTAGCAACTTGCAGCCACTGGCTATTGCTGTTCTGGTGACCACTCTTTCTTCTCCTCTCTTTGTTTTTCTATTCCTGAACAATTGGTTTTAACTCATTCCCTGCCTTCACTTCCTAATCTCTACCGGTTGAAATTTTCTTTCCTTTGTTTTTTTTTCCTGATTTCAGATTTCTTTTTCAGTCTTTCCTCCTTATCAATCTTCTGTATCTCCCAATTGTCTGTACCAACTGAAATCCGTTTGTTTTTCTATTAATTTGATTTTTTTTTCTTTTGGCTACCTATCAATCTGCAATCTCTCCCTTCATTCTACCCAACATCCACCATGATTTTCTTCTCCATTTCTTTTTCCAAATTTCTTCAACCTTGTGGATCAATTATTATGCTGTCATCAGTTATGTTTTAAATGTGAGTTTAGCTTTTCATATGTATTATTTGGTTTATTATTATATTGTCATTATGAATCATATTAAACATATTTGATATTTTCAATGTCCTTGTGCTACATTTTCATGTAGCCTGCACAATGCTATGTGCTATAGCATTTCGGAGTCCTTGTTGCTACAACTGTGCTACGCCCTAGTAATAACTATGGTCTGGTGATCCTTGAATTCTTGTAGTCGAACACAATGTCTTTAAAAAAGATATTTGTGTGTGTGTGTGTGTGAACTGAAACAACCAGTAGAGTTTTTATGTGGATATATCTGTTAAGGTCCACTGCATCCCAAAAATTTAGGCTCTTAAGTGAAGACTTATGTATAGTTTTGTTATAATCTTTAACACGTCTTCTCTCACACAAAAGCTTCTCAGGTTTGAAATGTGGACAAAGCATTGGCCCACCCACCCTGTGCTTTTGAAGAATAGGGATAGCAAGGATTGAACTTTAGAGCACTTGGTCATAAAGGATTTAATATTGTTAAATCAAAGACAAATAGTAGAAAAATAGAATTGTAAAATGTAGTCCATTAGAAAGGCCTACATTAGTCACTGATAAGAGAAAATATAGATAACCATTATACCCCAGATCAAGGGATATTATGATCCCCTAAATCAAGGGATACTACAATTCCTTAAATAAAGGGATAAAATTGATACTCCTAATCACACACAATCTATTCACATTAATATTTACATTAATTCTAACAAACACGATATTGAAAACTACTACACATCCCAAAATATTAACTTGTTAAGTGAAAGCTCACTAATAATTTTATTATAATCTATAATATGCCCTCTTACATGATAGCCCTTTGGGCTTGAACTGTGGTTAAAGAAAAGACCCACTTACAATTTGCTGAAATTTCATTTAATTATGATGAATGTGGGTGGCAAGGATTAAACATTAGACCACTTGGTTATAAAGGCTATGATCTTAACTCTCAAGAAATGCAGATATTGACACAAATACGAGACATGAGACAATACAGACATTATGATATAATATATAGTGTTTTAGCGTAATTTAAAGTGTTGTGACATGTTTAATACTAGTGTTGGATACTTATCGAATATGATACTCCATTTGTGAAATAGTAGTGCTTCATAGCTTTGATCCCATGTTAAGTACCACTACATCTCAAAAGCATGAGTTGTTAAGTGAAGGATGATGAGTAGTTTTATTATAATATTTTTCTTCTTTCGTAAATTCAAGAATTTCACTTTGGGCTAAGAAATATGAATATCCCAGACTGTCCCTATTAATTGTTATTCTAATCTCAAAGACCTATGAATAGTTTTATTATAATCTTTAACAATATCAAATGTTTTGGTAACTGATCCTAAATGTTTGGTGTTGCTTTTGTGTTATTGTGTTATCATCTATGAAGCACGGACACTTCATTTTAGGGCGTTTCGACGTGTCGGACACCGACACTCTTGGGACACGTGTCCGACGTGTCCCGTGTCTAACTTTTTTTAAAAAAAAATTATAAAAAAAAAATCGTGTCGGACACCTTTTTGAATGTGTCCAACACTTATTTCAGGCATTTTAGACATAAATCATCCATCCCCTTTAAATTTTTATTTGAAGTTAGAATCCAACACCAATGATTGCAAGGTCATCGTAACATGTCTTCCATTGAAGTTGGGTACCCATCATCTATCGTAACTTGCATTTCAGTCATCGCATCTCTATTATTTGTTTTTGTTGACCATTGAGAATAAGTTCCTCTATTTTCTCTAATTGGATTTGTCTATGTGCGTGTGGCTATGTGCATATTTCTTTTCAACAAGTCTTCGAAGTTTGTTTTTTTTATGCAAGCATATATACTTATTCGAAAATTTGCTTTTGGGGTTCAAGCTTTTTTATAGAGGAAAAGAAAGTCAAATTCTTCAACTTTTTGTGTTGTCTCTTAATGTCTTACATAAATATAGTGGTAAAGAACTGAGGTAGCTTTTGTCAGTGAAGGAGTTGAATTATAATAATGCACATATTATTCTTTTTGGAGTTGCTCTCTTACTTTTGTTCTTTGTTATTGCTGTATGTATACATAAATTTTGTATTCTTTGTTATTTTTTGTTGTTGTTGATGTTGGAGTTTTATCGGTTGCAAATATATCTTTGTATAAGTCAGAATTAGAAAGTTCTTTTCACGGACGAAGGGAATGAAAACAATAGCAATAATGAAGAATATATTGAAGAAGAATGAATGTTTATTGTATTATAAATTTATGATAATTTTTTTGAGATTAAATTGTGAAATGAGTTGTAAATAATATTATTTGTTGGCTCTATATATATATATAATTTTTTTTTTAATTCACGTGTTTTCAACGTGTCGTGTCCTATATTTTTTTAAAATTTACGTGTCCTGTGTCCGTGTCCGTACTTCATAGGTTATCATTTTCTTCCTATAATAAAGTAACATGATAATTGCTGTGGTATTGTTTTGAGTCCTCTAGCACTCCAAGAAATAAGTTTAACCTTTTTAGTTTTGTGCTTTTTACTTATTTGTCTTTCTTTCATTATTAAAAAAAAAAAAACTTTACCTATGAAGTTTTTATGTAATACCAATTTTCCTCTTATTTGCAGACGGTGGTTGAGAGTGGCATTGCAGATCAGCTGCGGCTTACAGAACTATTATTACATGATGTAAGCTTATATGAATCTCGTGTTTGTGCATGTTATGTCTTCAATGGATACTGGTGACCTTCATTCTGTTTGTGATCTTGCACTATAGCTATAGATCACCTGTTCATCCAAGTCTCTATCTTTTGATTTAAACCTTTTGATATTGGTTCTTTTTAGCTGTATTGGTTTCAATCATTTTAATTTTATCTGCAGTGGATTTTAGTGTGCCATAATGATGGATATGATAGGCCTTCATTGCCCTAATTTTATTAGGACATTCTGATGCTTAGAAATATGTTAACCAATTCATTCTATGGTCTTGAAATTGAGGATTGAGGACATTGGAATCAATCAAGTTTTCACTTAGCTTTTAACGGCAGTATGTGACTCAGGAACCAGAGACCAAAAGAGTAGGATGGACTAGATGATTTTTTACGTCATTTAAGACTTAGTTCAACATCATCACTTTGCAATGCTTCTAGATTCTTGTTGCATAAATTGAGGATTTTTGTGTTGATATTTGAAGAGAAAACAGAAATGAAAAAGATGAGATTTTCAGTTAATTTCAGTGTGTACAATTGAGATGTTTACACCCCTATAAATAGCTGAAATAAGGGAAATAAAATCCTAAAGAAGGCTGATATGATTTCCTGATTTGGAGGATAAAATCTCTTAATCAAATAAGTAAATTAGTCAACCTTAATAAATGAAATCCTACTTAATCTCCTAATGAATACAATGGATTTACAGGATTAAATTGGTCCTGATTCCCCTAATTTCTGAATAACAACACCCCCCTAAAGCTGGGTTGTGGACATTGATTAGTGAACAAATATGGTGAAAAAGAATTCTTCCCTTCTCACTTTCTAATTATACAAAACAGAAATATATACACTAGGAATTCCCTATAATCAAGGAAAGAAAAAAAGGAAATAAACTGATTGTATCCTATCAACATAAAAATGAGATTCTATCCTATTAAATCCCATATATTTTGGGATTTCTACAATCATATTTATAGCTACAATAATAAAGACATAATCAAGCATTAAATTTAAAATATCCTAGGATATAATCCTGGGATTCTCTTCCAACACTCCCCTTCAAACTGGTAAATAGATGCCAATTATTCTCAGCTTGTTGATTAAGAACTTGAACCCAAGCTTGGATAAAGCTTTAGTTAAGACATCTTCTTGTTGATGCTTCGCTGGAACATAGGACACATGTATGGCTCCCAAGTCTATTTCATCCTTGATAAAACTTCTATCTATCCTCACATGCTTCATCTTATCATGTTGTATGGAGTTATGAACTATGCTTATAGCTGACTTGCTATTGCTGTATAGTTTCATAGGGCCATCTATAGAGAGCTGTAGATCTGTCATAAGTTTTTCAACCCAAATAAGTTCACATACCCCTTGAGTAATGGCTCTATATTCGGCTTCAGCAGTACTCCTTGCCACAACTAATTGTTTTTTACTTTTTCAAGTAACCAGATTTTCCCACACTCTCGTGCAATATCTGGTAGTAGATTTGTTGTCCTATGCTCCTGCCTGTCTACATAGCCTTCTATGCCTCTTGTACTATCCTTCTTAAACAGAATCCCTTTACCTGGTGTCACCTTAATATATTTCAATATTCTGTTGGCAGTATCCATGTGTCTTTTTGTGGGACAATGCATAAATTGGCTGATTATACTTACATTATAGGTAATGTCCGGTCGAGCGAGTGTGAGATATATTAACTTTCCTACCAATCTTTGATACCTGCCATGGTCAACTGGAGGATAATCAGGAAGATGTCTTTGTTTCTAGTTTCTCTCCAAGGGGGTGCTGACTGGTTTACACCCAATTTTTTCAGTTTCCCACAACAAGTCCAGTGTGTATTTCGTGTAACATAAATACCTTGTTTGCTTCGGGCTATCTCCATCCCAAGAAAATATTTCAATATTCCGATGTTTTTAACTTGAAATTCTCCGTTCAAGTGATTCTTCAATCTTCCTATCTCCTCTTTGTCATCTCTGGTGATAACCATATCATCAACATAAACAATGAGTATGGTCCTTTTGTTATTTTCTCTTTTCTTAACAAACAATGATTGGTGAGCTTGTCCTTGTGCATATCCAAGAGACCTCATGACTGCACTAAATCTTGTGAACCAGGCCGTGGGAGATTGTTTCAATCCATAAAGGGACGTGTTCAGCTTACAAACTTTAGTTTCTCCATCACTAAAACCCAGTGGCATCCTCATGAAAATTTCTTCTTCCAATTCTCCATTTAAAAAATCATTTTTGATATCCAATTGATATAAATCCCAATCAAGGTTAACGACTAGAGATAGAAGTACCTTAATTGAGTTCATTTTTGCCATGGGTGCAAAAGTTTCTTCATAATCTATGCCATGAGTTTGAGTATACACTTGAGCCACTAACTTTGTTTTGAATCTTTCTACCTCTCCATTGGGTTTAGTCCTTATGGTGAATATCCATTTGCATCCCAAGATTTTCTTCCCTGGAGGTGTGTCAATAACTTCCCGGGTGTCAATTTTTAGCAGGGCCTTCATCTCTTCATTTTCCAGTTTGGATCCCCAAGAGCAGTTTGAATATCCTTTGGTATTTGGATGCTATCAACCGGTGTAACAAAAGCTTTGTAATTTGGAGATCGTTTAGTATAAGAGAAATAGTTGGATAAAGAATGTTGTGTGCACTTTCTTATTTCTGAAAGCAATAGGAAGATATAATCCAAATCTTCTTTTGAGATTTCTGAACTCATCCTCGGTTTTGATGACTGGACAGTACTTGGATGTTGTGTTCTTGGCCTTCTAGAGTATACCATGATAGGTTTGTCTGGGTTTTCTTCTCCCCTTAGATGAGATGTGAGGTCATGATCAGTTTGGGCTAAATTCGAGAGAGATTCATTTGTGTTTTGAAGAAGACAGTTTTCTATTTTCTGGAAATTTTGTTCTTGATGAATGGGGGAAAGAGATATGGGAAGATATATAGTTGGGTCCCAATGAGTTTCTTTGTTTTGGTTTTCCTCGCTTGGAGCTCCTAACTGATAAGAGGGTTGATTTTCCAAAAAAGTTACATCATAAACAAAAATTTTTCTTGAGGCAGTATGATATCATCTATAACCCTTTTGAGTGGAAGAATATTTTAAGACTATGCACTTAAGAGCTCTTGAATCGAATTTTCCTCTCTTAGGATCATGATTGTGTAAGAAAGCAGTGCAACCAAATATTTTTGAAGGTAAATTATGGAGGAAATGACTGTGTGGGAAAGTATCTAGGAGATATCTAATGGGGGTGCGAAGATTTAGAGGTTTTGAGGGTATACGGTTTGCAAGATATGCTGCAGTAAGGATAGCCTCACTCCAGTATTTGTTTGGGACACTATTGGTGAACATTAAGGATCGAGTTATCTCTAAAAGATGTTTATTTTTGCATTCGGCTATCCCATTTTGTTGAGGTGTATAGGTGCAGGAATGCCGGTGAAGAATCCCTTGATCTGATAGGTAGTTGGTTAGGTCTCTTGTGAAATATTCTTTTCCATTATCAATTTGGATAACTCGAATGTTTGCTTGAAAAATGTTTTGAATATGTTTATGAAATTGTTGGACAATGTGGCTTGCCTCCCCCTTTTTCTTCATGAGAAAAACCCAGCAAACACGGGTATGGTCATCAATAAAAGTAATGAACCATCTAACTGTTGTGAGAGAGGTAACCCGTGTTGGATCCAAAATATCACTATGTATGAGTTGGAAGAGTTTTGAAGGTTGATAGGGATGTGGCGTGTAAGTGCTTCGTGTTTGCTTTGCTGAAATGCAATGTTCACAATGAAAATTTTGGGCAGTTTTATTCATGAATAACTTTGGATACAACTTTTGTAGATAGGAAAAACTAGGGTGGCCTAAGTGTCTATGTCGTAGCATGATTTCAGAGTTGGAGGTAGACAAAGAGGCTTTCGGGTGTGAGTTTGAAGAAGATCCAGATTTTGCAGATTTTGAGTAGTAGTAGAGACCATTATACTCCTTAGCACTGCCAATCATCTTCCTCAAAGATAGGTCCTGAAAAATACATTATGAGGAGGAAAAAGTCACTACATATTGCTTATTCTTAGTAAGCTTGCTGACAGAAATCAAGTTACATTTTAAATTAGGTACATTTAAGACAGATTTCAGACTTAACCCTAGGAGATTTACAGTACCATGCCCTTTTACCTCTGCATTCTTTCCATCTGCCACAGTAATATAAATCCCTTCCATACATGGTTCATAAGTAGAAAACAATTTAGATTACGGGTCATATGGTCAGATGCCTCAGTATTAATAATCCAATTATTATTCTCTTCGGTTTGGGTAAGGAAACAAGTTGAAATGAGTTTACCTTTGTAAGCTACTGCAACATTCTCGGATCATCCTATGGTGTGATGATTGAGAATAGTTTGTAGAGCCTTAACTTGTTCAGCAGTTAGGCTAAGTTGTCCTCCATTGCTATTTTCACAGGTTGATTCAGCTACATATATTTTGTTCTACTCCTTTTGGTTTTGAGGTTTCCATCCTGCTGGCTTTCCATGGATCTTTCAACAGGTATCTCGGGTGTGGTTGGTCTTACGATAGTGATCACACCACAATTGATCTTTTCCTTCCTTTCCAAATCTCTGATATTTTTGCATGTTTTGTTTGAATTGTTGGGTAACCAAGGCTGATCCAAAATTGTCGGGGGTACTGGATTCAACAAGCATAACCTTCTTTCTACTTTCTTTTCTTCTGACCTCAGCAAACCTTCTCTAATGGTTGGGAATGGTTTTCTCCCCAGCAATCTCCCCCTTATTTTATCCAGGTCTTTATTCAGTCCCTGAAGGAAATCAAAAACTTGTTCTCTTTCTACTATCTGGGCGAATTGGATTCCATCCTTGGCACACTTTCATTTAATTTCATGGAATAAATCCATTTCTTTCCACAGTTCTGTCAGCAAGTTATAATATTCTGTGACAGACTTGTTCCCTTGCCTCATTTTTCAGAGTTTCGATCTAACTTCAAAGCATTGAGAGGTATTTTCCATATCCGAGTAAATCTCTTGAATCACATCCCAAATATCTTAAGCGGTTTTATAGAAGAGATAGGTGCGACCAATTCTAGGCTCCATGGAATTGATTATCCAGGCCATAACGATCGAATTTTCAGCATTCCAAGTGCTGTATTTCGGGTTTGTAGGTGCTAGCATCATAATATCGCCAGTCACATATCCAGCTTTTCCTTTTCCTTTTGGACGAGGAAGACAGATTGGAACCATTCTCTAAAGTTGTTTCTATTGAGTTTGTGTTGGGTTATTTGAAAGGAATGATTTTTAAAAAGAGATTGGACTGAATGGGTATTGGGTGAGCTGTTTTCAACAGCTTCTTGAAGAGACTCGGACTCAGTCATGGTAGAACCAGAACCAGCCTCTGATACCATGAACAAATATGGTAAAAAGGAATTCTTCCCTTCTCACTTTCTGATTATACAAAATAGAAATATATACACCAGGAATTCCCTATAATCAGGGAAAGAAAAAAAGGATATAAACTGATTGTATCCTATCAATATAAAATCAAGATTCTATCCTATTAAATCTCATATATTTTGGGATTTACACAATCATATTTACAGCTACAACAATAAAGACATAATCAAGCATTAAATTTGAAATATCCCAAGATATAATCCTGGATTCTCTTCCAACAATTAGGCCTAGCTTGTAACTAAGATTTTCAAAATTATATCTTGGGAGAGCCTTTGTTAGGATATCAATAGTTTGAAGAGAATTTGATGTTTTGAGCAGCTCAATTCTTCCTTCCTCTAACTTCTCGTTTATGATGAGACGATCAATCTCCACATGTTGCCCTGTCATGATGCATAGGATTTCTTGCAATATGATGGCAGATTGGTTGTCACGTACATCTTCATAAGTTCCCCAATTTTTACCTTAAGCTCCCTTATTATTCTTTCAAGTCATATTCCTTCACGAATGCCATGGGCAATGGCTCTGAATACAGCTTCTGCTCCTTGACACCAATGGTTGTTTCTTACTTCGCTAAGTAACTAAATTTCCCCGAACATATGTACAATAACTAGAAGTTGATTGTCAGTCTTCTATTGAACCATCTCAAAAGAAACTTCAGTGTCTTTTCTTGTATTCTTCTTAAAATGTAGACTGTTTCCTAGTGCCATCTTAAAATATCTAAGGATTCTATAAATTGCCTCCACCTACTCTTCATTCAAATTGTTCATATATTGACTGACTACATTGATTGAAAAACTAATATCTAGTCTAGTATGTGACAGATATATTAGTTTTTCAACCAGCCTTTGATACCTCCCCTTGTCTATTGGAACAATATTTTCTTTGGTCCCTAGTTTAGTGGTTGAATCCATTGGGGTGCTAGTAGGTTTGCACCCAAGCATTCCTGTTTCTTGTAGAAGATCCAAGGTATTTAATTTCAAATTATTTGGCAAGCATTTAAGTTTGTTCATCTCCTCAATATCATTTCTTGTAAAAAATGATATAATCTATGTACACAATAAGGATAGAAAGTTTTCCTTCATGTAAATGTTTGATGAATAGAGTGCGACCAACTTGATTTTGAGAGTAACCATACCTCCTAAGAGCCTTTGTAAATTTGTCAAACCAAGCATGAGGAGTCTGCTTGGGCCCATATTAAGATCTCCTGAGTTTGCATACTTCTTTTCTTGTATTTTGTATCTCAAAACCGAGAGGGATTTCTATGCATAATTCTTCTGTTAAATATCTGTTAAGAAAGGCAGTTTTGACATCTAGTTGATGGAGTGACCAATCTGAGTTTGCTACCAATGAAAAGAGAATTCAAATTGTATTAAGTTTGGCTACACGAGCAAAACGTTTTTTGATAGTCAATTCCATATGATTGGGTGAGCCGTTTTGCAACTAGTTAGGCCTTGAATCTGTCCACACCCCAATCTTTGTATTTTACTGCAAATATTCATTTGCAACCCACTGGATTTTTATTACGTGGCAGATCTATAATTTCCCATGTCTCATTTTTTTTTCTAATGCACAAAATTTCCCCACTGTTGTCTTCCATTTATCTGGTATAGGGCTCCATAAATGTTGTTTGGAATCTGAATTTGGTCTAGATTAGTCATCGATGCTCAAAATTTTGATGATAATCCTTCGTAAGAGAAAATTGGAAATTGGGTGCTGTGTATAAGACCTAACACTTATCCTTAGAGCAACTGGCCAATTAAGATCATCATTAGGTAACTCATTGTTGACAGAATCAGAATTGTATGTTACTTGGTGGATTTTCACTTGTCCTGGAATTCGAGTGGGATTCTTGGGTTTGCTTAAGAGTTCTTGGTGCTCTATCTCCTCTTGAATTCTTTTCCTCCTTGAGTAGGTGCTAAGTTCCCTGTTGTGTGAAGGTGGAGAAGGGTCTTGGGGCTAGCCAGAATCATAACTGGAATAAGAAGTGAATGTGGGTAAAGCCTCATCTTGGTTAGGCCACATATCCATGTGAGGACCACCTATGTCAATGTGAGTATCATGGGATGAGTCATCATTGGCTATAGGATTATGCCAAAGCTGGTGTTCTTGTGTGAATTCCTCCCCCTGAAAAGCAGTTTTGGGGTAATATGGTTTTTGTGCAAAAAAGGTGACATCAAAGGAGTTATAATATTTTTTGGTGATTGGAGAATAGTATTTATATCCCTTTTGATGAGTAGAGTACCCAAGGAATATGCACTTAATGGTTCTAGGATCAAGGTTTTCCCGTTGATGTGGATGCACATGAACAAAAGCAGTACACCTGAAAATTTTGAAGGGAATGGAGGGTATTTGAAGATTGAGGGCCGTTGAAGGCATTCTATTGATCAAATAAGCTGCTGTAAGAACAGCTTCTTCCCAGGAAAATTTTGGTGCATGAGAAGTGAACATTAGGGATTGAGCTACTTCAAGGTGTTTGTTCTTTCTCTCTGCAATACCACTCTATTGGGGAACAAGAGCTTCGGTGTATATTCTTTGGTTAGCTAGATAGTCTTGCAGGGTGGTATTGAAATATTCTTTTGCATTATGAGTTCTTAGGATTTGAATCTTAGTCTGAAATTGGGTTTCAATCTTGTGGTTGAAATTCTTAAATATTTGACCCACCTCAGATTTTTCTTTCATGAGCAAAACTCAAGTAATCCTAGTGTGATCATCTATAAAGGATACAAACCATCAAACCTAGTAATGTTTTTCACCCTAGATGGTCCTCACACATCACTGTGAATGATAGAGATAGGATGAGATGGAGTGCATTGTCGACTAGTATAAGAATTTATGGTATGTTTAGAAAATTGTCAAATTTCAAACTGAAAATTGTTTGGTCTTTTATTAATAAACAAGGATGGGAATTTTTTTTTTTCAGGATACACAAAATTAGGGTGACCTAGCCTGTAATGCCATGATATAATTGCACAATCATTTCTGGAAGAAATAACAGGATTAGGGGTGCTGTGAACTGAATTTCTGATATCATGCTATCTGCCCATTGGAGTTGAATACTTGGATCATCATTTATTTTGAGGAGATAGAGACCTGAGCATATTTCAGCATTGTCAATTTTCTTCCCTGAACCAAGTCCTGAATTTCACACAGGTTTGGAAGGAATTTAGCAACACAATTTAATTCTTGAGGGAGTTTACTAATTGACAGAAGATTGAAATCTAAGTTGGGAACCAAAAGGACAGAGTGAAGAGTGAGGTACTTTGCAATAGTAATAAAACATAGATGACAAAGACAAGATTCTCTGTTAATTTCAATGTGTACAACTGTCTAGGATTTTTAGGAAGGCAAGAGCAGCAACAACAACAAAACCTTTTTTCACTAGGTGGAGTCGGGTACATGGGTCAAACGCTGTCACAATGACCTATTATAAATAAGATCAAAAGATAGATTGTTAATTGTTAAATCTTTTTTAACAGTTTTACCAATTGTTTTCTTTGGTCTCTCTTACTTTTAACTATTGGACTGCTCTTTATCTTATCTACTCTTCTCAGTAGGGTTTCTGTAGGTCCACCTTAAGTAGGATTATACCATATTCTCCTCAATAGGTGCTACTCTGACTTTCTCTCTAATGCACTAATTTCTAATCATATTTCTTCTAGTGTGTCTACACATCCAGTGCAACATTTTCATCTCTGCGGCATTGAATTTATCTTTATATTGTCTTTTAATTGCCCAACATTCAGTACCATATAATATAACAGGTCTTATAGCTATACGGTAGAATTTTTTTTTAACTTTGAGTGGCACTTTTCTGTCACAAACGACACCTGGAGTCTTCTTTTATTTCATCTATCCCGCTTGAATCATATGGTTTACGTTTTTCTTTATTTCGCCGTTATTCTGTATAATGGATTCAAGATATTTGAAGTTTGTGATTTGTTTTAATAGATGTTCTCAAAATTTTATTTTTAAATTCGTATTTGTTCGTTTTTTTATTAAAATTATTTCATATATTCTGTTTTATTTTTTCTTATACGAAAGCCATGTGTTTCAAAAACTTGTCTCCATGACTCTAACATCCTATTTATTTCCTCTTTTGATTCACCGACTAAGATTATATCATCTGCAAAAATTATACATTGAGGCATCAAATCTTATATATGTTTAGTAATTGCGTCCAAAATCAAGTTAAAAAGATATGGGTTCAGAGATTACCCTTGATGTAGTCCGATAGTTGTGAAAAAATTATCTGTCTCTATTTTGTGTTATCACGCAAGTCGTGATCCTATTATTACATATATTTAATTGTTTGAATATTCACAATACGTACTATTTTTTTTTTAAATCCTCCATAAAATCTCTCTCAGCACTCTATCATATGTTTTTTCCAAATCAATAAAAACCATACGTAGATCTTTTTGCTTCCTTTGATGTCTTTCCATCAATCTCCGCAATAAGAAAATTGCTTCCATAGTTGACCTTCTTGGCATGAAACCTAATTGATTCGTTGTGATTTGAGTCTCGTCTTAATCTCTGTTCAATGACTTTCTTCCATAACTTCATAGTATGATTCATGAGTTTAATTCTCCTATAGTTGACACAATTTTATATGTCTTCTTTATTTTTATAAATAGGAATTAAAGTATTTTTCCTCCATTTATTCGGTATTTTCTTAGATCTCATTATCATATTAAATAACTTAGTGAGTCAACTTATGCCTTTCCTACATAAACATTTTCACACCTTAATAGGTATATTATCAGATTCTACTGCTCTGTCATTTTTCATTCTCTTCAAAGCCTTCTTTACTTCAAGCTTCTGAATTACATGATAAAAGGTATAATTGCGGTCCTTCTCTGCAATATTTAATATATCAGAGTAACATGCCAACTCATGTTCTTCATTAAAAAGTCCATGAAAGTAATTTTTTCATCTTTTTTGGATATCTCACTCTCTTACCAAGACATTACCTTCTTCATCTTTAATACATTTCACTTGATCTAAGTCTCTTGTTATTCTTTCCCTACTCTTCGCAAACCTGAAAATTTTTCTTTCCTTATCCTTAGTTCTTAAAAATTGATATAATTCTTCAAAAGTTTTAGATATCGCTTCACCCTTCTTAGCGTATTTCTTAGTAACTTTATATTTTTTTCAATTTTTATTATCTTTACATAAGTGTCACGCTTTATAACACTTCTTTTTAACTTTAATCTTATTTTGCACCTCTGCATCTCACCACCAAGATTCTTTACCCTTTGGTTCAACGCCTCTTGATTCTCCAAGAATCTCTTACTATTTTTCTTATCCCTTTGGCTATCTCATTTCACATATCGTTAGCATTTCTCTGAACCTCCAAAAAGCTCTCTTCCTCCACCCTCTTTGAAAGTTTCTTTGTTGTTCATTCTTCAAATGCCACTACTTAATTCTTGAGGCTGTTTTCTTATTCTTTCTTTCAACTCTTCTCTTAACCCGTATCTCTGTGTGCATACACGCACAAAAACATATCGCTTCGCTACGCTACACTCCACTTTTGCTTCGCTTAGACCAACAACTCTTAGCTAGCTTTAGGGAGTTTGCTCGGATTTAAGCAGAGCTCATCTCCTCCAAGAGATTTTTCAGTTTATTCATGCTACGTAGCTACTACGGTGTTACTAGGTAACACCTTCGTACCTACTTCATACTCATTACTACATAGCTGAAATAAAGGAAATAAAATCCTAAAGAATGCTGATTTGATTTCCTGATTTGGAGGAGAAAATCTCTCAATCAAATCAGTAAATTAGTCAACCTTAATAGATGAGATCCTACATAATCTCCTAATAAATACAACAGATTTACAGGATTAAATTAATCCTGGTTCCCTGATTTCTGAATAGCAACGGTATTAAATCTTATTTTAAATTAATTTGGATGCAATTTTTTTGTGCATTGAATAGAATGAGGCATATTTCTTTGATAATTTATGATATAAAAAGCAGATTTTCTGATGACATCTTGTTAGTTATGTTATTACATTTTATAATATAGGAGTTGAGGCATATATCATCTTGATGATGATTGTGCTGGTAGTTTCCACTAGCATTATTGTATCCTTAGACTATTTACTAATGTCTATCTTGTTTGCATCGTAAGTTTGGGGTTTTAAAGCATATTTTGTGGTTTCCACAGTTCACACTGTTCACAAGTATTTCAGAGTGCTTTATAGACTATTTGTTAACCCAATCTTTTTTCTTATTTTAGATATTAAATGTTCCCCTTAACTATTTTTCCAATGCAGCAAGAATTTTTTCGAAAGCTGATGGAACTATTCAGAGTTTGTGAAGACTTGGAAAATATGGATGACCTTCACATGATTTTCAAAATAGTCAAAGGGATCAGTTAGTATTCATTTTCACTTAGTTTTGATTCCAGTCCTTATGTTAACATTTGTCTCTTTCATCATTTCTGAAACATGTGTTTGCTCTCTTGCAGTTTTGCTCAATAGTCCACAAATTTTTGAGAGAATATTTAGTGATGAATATATAATGGACATTATTGGTGCCCTTGAGTGTAAGTGTATTCTTCAGAAATTTATTTACCAATTAATTACACGAGGTTTTCATATTTAGCCATTGTGTCTATTTTATATTTTTTTCTCCTGTTTTTATTTTGTTTTGTTTTTTCTGCTGAATAATCCCTTCTAAAATGTAAATGGTTTATGATATATTGGTTGTGTTTTTGCTTATCTACTATTGTATTTCTTTCTTATTTAACTTCCTAATTACTTCTATTGAAATATGCAGATGATCCGGAGGTTCATTGTGTTCAACACCACCGTAATTTTTTAAAAGAGCATGTTGTTTTTAAAGAGGTAATTTCTTTGGTTGTTTTGTTACTGTTATTTTGGGAGGGGAGCTGGAAGTCAAGGAGCGAAGGTGATAGGCAGATCTGTTAGGAAATTTTACTTCCTACTTACTTTTCTTTATCTGTTTTCTTTTGTAGGCCATACCTATCAAAGATCCTCGTGTGTTGTCAAAGATACACCAGACATACAGAGTTGGTTATTTGAAGGTTTTATTCCTTTCAAGCCTTGTTAATTTTGTTTTTTGTTTGTTTTTGTTTTAATTGTGTTTCTAACCTTTTCTTACTACTTTCAGGATGTTGTTCTGGCTAGAGTATTGGACGAGGCCACAGTTGCAAATCTTAACTCCATAATACACGCAAATAATGCCATTGTAATATTTTATTATCATTAAAAACAAGACTTCTCTTTTAATATATTGAGGTTTATCTTTATCTTTAACTGCTATGTTATTTTGTAGGTTGTTTCTTTGTTAAAGGATGACAGTACTTTTATCCAGGAGTTGTTTGCTAGGTTGAATTCTGCCAACACCTCTCCAGAGTCTAAGAAAAATTTGGTAAGTCTGGTTCAAGATATTGTTGCTTTTCTTAGCCATGACACTGTTAATGTTTATTTTTCATAATGACCCTGTTATTTCAGAAATTATCTGGAAGTTGTTTCCTCTTTAAGTGTTGTATCTTATATTTATGTGCAGTGCACATGATTGATGAAATTTGACTTAAATAGTTTCATTATAAAGTTATGCTGATAATTGCTCCCTTTAGATTTATAACTCCTTTAACTATCATTTTATTTTTTTCTTCAGTAATTTTTTTTTGTTCCAAAATTTTTGAAAACATAGATTGTGTAGATTGCCTATCTTAAGTCAGTAGCATCATTGTGCTTTAGTTTTGAATTTCATCATAGCAATACATAAGCTTCCTTACCAAAGTAGCCTAATTTAATAAAGCACCCCCGTTTTATTGTTTTAACTCAGTCATAGCATTACATGTGGCAACCTTGTAGGTAAGACTATGGAATGATATTCTAATAAATTATGCCCTTGCAGTCTAAAAATGTCTTTTATAATTGGAAAAAATTCAGAATTTCATTCCATCTCGTGTTCCCCTTGGAGGATCCAGAAAAGATTATACACGTCTTTAGAAGGAACCACTTTCTTTACCAATTGCCAGTTGGTACCTTAAGAACACAGCCAAATAATGAAATGTTCTGTTTTCTCATACTTATCTCTTCTAAAATATAATTTATTAAGATGCGAAAAGAGAATAAGCTGGGAGAAAAGTGGTTGAACATATATGCTACCATAGAATAATGGCAGTGATTCACTGCTTTTAAAATGAATCATGCCTACGTGTAGTGATTTTACATTGTAGTGTTCTTGTCATCCATTGTCATGGTGTATTAATGTCATTTAGGTTTATTCTAATGATTGACCTTAAACTGATTATTTTGTTTAATTATAATTTACTTTTCCTTGAGATGGTCAGGTCTATTTTTTGCACGAGTTTTGTTGTTTAAGCAAGAGCTTACAGATGGTCCAGCAGCTCCGGCTATTTAGGTATGTTATGTATAGAATGTTAAATCTTGTAACTATTTAGGTTGAATTTGGTACTATTTCTTTATGTTGCTTTTACAGCTAGGTATATTTATTTTATTCTGTTATGAAATGTAGCTTTTTAGCAGAAACTGTTTCATTTACAAAATGTGGTCATGAACCAAATTGGAACTTTTTTTTTGGTTAATTTCGTCCTTGACTATAAATATCTGAATAGAACTGCTTCTAAAAGCAACTTTTGATATTTAGTCATGAAAAACAGTATGGACTGTAGCTTTTGAAAGCAACGTTTGTAATTTACCTCATCCAACACATCTATGAAAAGTAAAGGTAGTAGTGTGCATATCCATATTTTTTTGTTTTGCTTTTTTTCAATTTTCTTTTTTGCTCTTACTAAATTCCATTGTTCTTAGAATCAAATTTTAATGTTTGTAGGGATCTTATGAATGAAGGTGTCTTTGACATTATCACTGATGTTTTGCAAAGTCAAGACAAGAAGCTTGTGCTAACTGGGTACTGATGATCCTTTGTCACAGTGATCTGTATAAAGTCTTTGATTGTTCTATTTTTGCATTTCATATGTTTAATTACTGACAGGAAATCATTGTGATGGTTGCAGAACAGATATCCTCATTCTTTTTTTGAATCAGGATCCTAATCTTCTGAGAACTTACGTTGTTCGACAGGAAGGAATCACACTCCTGGGACTGTTGGTACGTTTTATATGCAATTTAGGTCATTTGTAGTTTCAAGATGGCATGCACATATATAGAATCTGATTGTTAATAACCTTGGTGTACCTTTATATTTAGGATGCTTGATTGGACTGTGAATTGAAGAGAAGAAAGTTTCACTAGCAAATACAATATAAATAGGAACCAAGAAATGAACCTGGAGTGTGTCCTAGCTAACCTGTAATTCTGAGATGAGAAACCAGTTGTGCTGCTTGGCTTGGTTTTTCACTAAGTTCCTTGTGCAAGTTTATGCTAGTCTGAGATGTAGCAACAAAGTGATGTAGGAGCCGTGATTGGGCTGTGAAGCCTGTGGTAGTCAAACTTATGTAAGATAGCAAAGAACTAAGGATTTTAGCTAGCTAGGATTGACTAAGTTTACTAAAGGATCTGGATGAGTGTGTAGCAGGCTCATATGGCTATGGTTGATTTGAGAGCCAAAGGAAAGAAACCTAAGATTGGACACAACGGGTTGTTCTGGGAGTCTGAAGTTTGTAGAGTTACTACAAAATGTAACTTCATTGTTTGATTGTCTTTAGGGCAAATTCGAAGATGGAGGAAATAGGGAACTAAAGAGTGAAACAATCTGAAGAAAAGCTTCATACCTACTGAAATTCTCCTTAGAATTGATTGTTGTCAATGTAAATTAGCATCTGATAGAAATTGAGGATCATAAGACTGTAGAAAGTCCAAGTTGGAAAAAAAAAAAACCTGAATTGCTGCCTCTGAACATATTCTACTAGAACTATCAGAGATACTTTCAAATTAGAAATGAAGAAGCTAAATTAAATTGACCATTTAATACTAATATTAATAACTAATAATAAATTCACAGTATGCGCATGTTTTCCCCAGCAAATCTGTAACACTACCAGGGTGTCTTTCATTTCTCTGCCTAGGAAATTCAGAATCATCTAAAATATTGTTTTAGAATTTTGAAATATATATTTTTAAAATAGATAAGATGTTCAATATTTAAAAGTAGGTACAACATTGGATTCAAGTAGTAGGATGCTTGCTAACATCCATTAGTTGCTATGATAATTTAGTTATGTTTTTATTTTGAAGACTGATCCATAAGATATTCATTAGCCGTTCTGTCATATACAGGTTAAAGGAATGATAACAGATTTTGGAGATGACATGCATTGCCAGTTTCTTGAGATTCTTCGCAGTTTATTGGACTCTTGCACTTTATCTGGAGCACAGGTTCTTGTTTTTGCTAATCTTTCTGATCCCATCATTAACCTTGCTTTGCAACTGATTTTCTTGGTTTCAACATTCTACTTGACTAAAAATATTACAGAATTGATAATGTATCAACTTTGTTATAATGTCCTGATATAAGTTCTTTTGATATGCAGAGTTTATTGATTGTGGTTTTTTTAGTTTTAAAATGAATTTTTTTTTCTTATTCTTATTAACTTGGTCTTTTCAGTTGATGACATCTCTTTGCTTTGTTGATAGTTTTACTATTGGTTATAGGTTCTTGAGACTGAAATTATAGGTTAATTACTAATAAAGAAATTCCTGGTAAAAAGGTCCCCTGCGAAGGAATTAATCAAGAATATGCTGTGGGAGAAGTTAGCCTAAAAAATCTCCTATTGGGACGATTCACTTTCTCCTCATTGCCATCAATCTTTTCAGGTTTCTAGTCCTTAAT
This sequence comes from Gleditsia sinensis, assembly GCA_037074535.1. Taxonomy (NCBI): domain Eukaryota; kingdom Viridiplantae; phylum Streptophyta; class Magnoliopsida; order Fabales; family Fabaceae; genus Gleditsia; species Gleditsia sinensis. Next base: position 64,408,910 of record CM073464.1, read on the forward strand.
GCATATCTAATGTGGTCAATTTTGTTAAGACGTGGTTAGTATGTTCTGACTCAGCCACACTGAGTAAAATGGGTTACTATGTGGGAAAGTGTGGTTAATTATGTTGATATATGGTTACCAAATTACTATATTGTCTTCCTCCAGCCATCCCCTAACCCCAATGGTTAGCATTTACATTAGTTGCTTATAATTGGTTTCAGATGTGATTGGTATGTTCACACTCAGCCACCATGAATAATAGTGGTTGAATAGTTCTGAAAGTACAGTGTGTCAGTGTGGTTAATATGGTGTGTTGTTTGTTGGTCTTCAACTTTTAGCACTAGTGGTATTTTGGGGACGGGAGAGTTCTTTACTGTATATGGTACACTGTTGGTTTTTATCAGTGGTTTCAATTTTCTTGCCTTGTGTTTCCATTTGGAGTCAACACATTTGAGTTTGTTTATGCAGGTGTAAATTTTGAATGTTGATTGTGTTTTTTATAATATATCTGCTGATTTGTTGGAAAACTTATCAGTTTTCACGTAAGATGGAGGTCTCTTTCTAGGTTTGTTAGATTGTTATTACTGGACTTGTTTTATTCACTGTTTTATTTTTTTATGACAGAGGGACACTATTATTGATATTTTCTATGAGAAGCATTTGGGTCAACTGATCGAAGTAATAACAGCATCATGTCCTTCAGAAAATGTTGTTTGTGCAAGTAGCACTTCAGTGGATCCTGGCCAAAGAGTTCAGTCTCTGATGAGGACAAAACCAGAAATACTATCAAACATTTGTGAATTACTATGCTTTTGTGTCCTACATCACACATACAGGATAAAGTATTTCCTTGATGCTCATTATGCAATAAACTCTTTGATGCTTATCATGTAAATTATGAACATGGATCACTCTTTGCTGTTTGCAGGTGCAACTTTCTTCTGAACAACGTGATTGACAAAATTTTGTTACTGACACAAAGAAGAGAGAAATACTTAGTTGTTGGTGCTGTTCGGTTTGTTCGTACTATTCTCTCCCGCCATGTGAGTTTTGACATTTGTGCAAATACTGTTATTAATTGTGGGGAAAATGCAAAATGGGTTGAAGTGGAATATTGAAAGACTAGTTATAATGGTCAAAAGGTCTCAAATTTTATATTAGGGTTGAGAACTTGGGATATTGACTGGTTTTACTGGTGATTCAAGATTGAAGATGGTCTGAGGTTTGCTAAATAACCCATGTTTCTCGTCATTTTCACTAACTTCCCTGACCTTATCTGAGTGGAATATAGCAAAAACTTTGAAAGTTATCCTATCATATCTGCACCTTGTTAGCACTATCAAATTAATTTCCCTTATCTTTTCTTTAGAATCACATTTTGGGCTAGCTTTTTAAGTGTTGCAATCCCCTTCTTGCAGTATTCATTACAAATGGCTAAGTTGTGCCTGTCAATTCAGAGCTTGCCACCTCACACCCACCTTGTTATTTAAATTATTGTTATTACCAGCAAAATCTATTCACATCGTGGGAGAAACTGCAGTTAATTGTCGCCTGAGGGATATTACCTGTAAAATTTGATTACATCTATGTGACCAATTTAATTTAGAAAGTTACTAGGTAAGAAGATGTTGAAGCTGAGTGACACTTGGTTATTGCACAGCATGTTTGCTTAATGAGCTGTAGGAGCTAAATGGAGAACATCCTCTTAGGCTTGATGACAGTTGACAATAGATTAAAGTATGCTTAGACTTTCCACTTTTGAAGGGATGAAGGTATCAGTTTGTGAGAGCAGCTGGCCGTCTTGTTGCTCTTATGTTATTAATTTTCTAAATCTTGTATGTATGTTTGGCTGTATATGCTTCAACTGTTATTCTGTTTCCATGTAATCCTTGTTTCCTGCAAATTTCTGGTGGATGACTCTTCATCCAGCTCATATAACAGATTGGAATGTTTACCTGCAGGATGAGCATCTGATAAATCATTTTGTCAGGAACAACCTTCTCAAACCCATTGTAGATGCCTTTGTTGCTAATGGCAATCGCTACAATCTGCTCAATTCTGCAGTTTTAGAACTTTTTGAGTATATTTGCAAGGTGTTCATCTTTTATACCTATTTACAGGGCATCTTTAATGTCTGAAGCAATTGTGCACTGATAATGTTTTGTGATGTAGGAAAATCTTAAGTTATTGCTGAAATATATAGTTGATTCTTTCTGGGACCAGCTGGAGAAATTTGAGTATTTGGTTTCCATTCACTCACTGAAAGTAAAATATGAGCAGGTATTTTCCTCTTTGTTGCCCACTTCTGGCTTGGGCACATATGTTTGAGCTGATATGTTTGCTTGCAGTGTTTGGATAATGGTGGGACAAAAGGTATGGGTAATGTGACAGACCACCGAAGGCGAATTGATGAGCGTGCTCTGGAGAAAGAAGAGGAAGACTATTTTAATGAAGACAGGTACACACATTACAATAATCTTTCTTGAGTATTGTAGGACATTTTGTGAAAATAGCATAGAGTCTGACTCTAGTGATTGGATCAGTGATGAGGAAGATACAGCTTCTGCATCCAATTCACCTAATCAGAAAGGACAACAGCAACAGCCTAATTTATCCAATGGAGTTGCTGCAAGCTACTCGCAGTTAAGGTAGATTTGTTTTTGCTTATTATGGAAATTTAATTATGTGGATTCCATCTTCTATAAATTAATGTGTTCATCCGGGTTTTTGGTCCAAGGTCTGGTGGACTAGTTGACTATGATGATGATGAGGATGATGAAGATTACAAGCCACCACCAAGGAAGCAGCCGGAAGCTTCTGAGGAAGATGAAGGGACAATGGAGTCTCTCAGGCTGAAAAGGAAATTACCTAAGGATAAGGAGCCTGATCTTGTGAAGAAGCAGAAGTTGTCTAAGAATTCAAAGTCAAAAGATAGTGTTTTTGCTGCCTTGTGTACAACATTGAGCCAGGCAGTGCTACCTGCTAAGAAAACTGCACATACAAGTCCTCACACAGCTGAGGAGAGAATGAGCTCTAGTGACGACAGTCAAGAAAAGGCACCAAATGTTTCTAGAAACTGCTCTGATAACAACAGCACAACAGCTGAAGAGAATCATGTAGAGAAGGAAACTGCTGCCTCTAGAAGCTTTTCTGATCTCTTGCATGGCAGTTCAGATAATAGACAGTTGGATGGGGAGGAACGTCCATTGGTTCCACCAAAATCCTCACCAGAGATGGCTGTAAATGGATCGTAAGTTTTAGAACTTTGTACAGCAAGGCAGATAGTTTATTCGGTTTGACATAATTTTGATAGCGACAAAGTGGTTGCTGACTGCCAAAGCAATAGCTTTGAGACAGGACATGGGGAGATGATATAAAATGCCACTAGGATGACATGAGGAGGTATCGGAAGTTATCACCAAGGGGCGGAAGATATTAATTACAGCAACTTGGACCTGCTCCTCTCCTCCAGTTTGCTATTTCAGCTGAGCTTTAGTAATTGTTGCTTTTGTATAACATTGATCAGCATTAATTTCCATTTTTCCCTCTTTTTTTTCTCCTCTCTTATTCTTACTTCTTCGTGTCCTTTTACTTTCATAATTTCTACCAGAAAAACAATAAAAAAAAAAGGTTGGAGGGGGGGCGTTGTGGTGGTGACAGGAGGGGACAGTACCGTTATAATTATTCTCTCAAGTTTTTTAACCTGGTGACAGAGGGCATCAATATCTGCTCTACACAGGTTTTCCTTTTGTTATATTTTGCGGTGGATGTGGTAACAGGGATGTGCAGTGAGTCTGTAGGGCCAATTTTTCGCAAATGTACTAGAGGAAAAAATTATCTAGTGTAAATCTATATTGAAATTTTATGCATGGATGAACTTTCAATGCTGTTTTCATTCTGCGTTGGGGTTATTTTGGTTTTTGTTTTTAGACTTTGTTCCAACCTTAAACTACAACTTTATTTCATTCCCATGTCTGATTTAACTTGCAGATGACTTTATATCCATCTAAGTGTCTGCTAAACTCAACAGAGCTATCCGTATAGTGCAGTGTTATAAATAGAAGAATCTATCTTACTCAATTCCTCGAAGCAGGAATTGGAGGTCAGGATTATAACCATTTCTAATATTTCCTGCAGGGAGGATAGGAAATTAGTAATGAGTTTGAAGTTGGGGTGAGGCGCTAGTGAAGTGCCAGCCCAAGCGAAAGCGAGGGTGAAGGTTAAGTAGTAGCCTTTGGGGGGTCGGTCGGGGAAGCAAAAGCAAGGCCAAAGCCCAAGTGAGAGCGAGAGGCGATGGTAAAGCAAATTGGTGTTTTATGTTTGAGAGTTATTGTTCACATTAGAGTTACTCATTAGAGTAGTTGTGAGGCTAAGAATCCGTCTTTTTTGGACGGAAAGAGTAAAATAGGCGTGTCTAAACCTTTTTTTCTTCAGCTTAAACTGAGATGGTACAATATGAATGACTACTTGTGAAGTAACATGGAATTTGTGGGGGGTGGGGGACATGTTGCCAACACTAAAACAAACTATTCAAGACAGGCTCTTAAATACCAGATGTCTAATACAAGCAGTTTGTTTATTGTGAAGGAGAAATCACAAGAAAAGTTGGTGAATCTTCTATGGCAAGTCGCCGATCGGCAAAAGCCAAACCCATAAATACCCGTGCCGGCTTGTATGTGCATACTATTGATTTATAGATTATATTGACAAAGTAAAGAAGGAACAATGCCATCCGTACTTATTCGACTAGGAGCCTCATCTTCTAGTTGCTGTACGTGATATAAAAGGCTATGTTAGAGATTAGATAAGAAAATGAAATTAAAAAGTGAAAATAATTTAATTACAACTAATAGAGAAGATTTAAAAAATTCTGGTGAATTTGTCCTTTCTTCCCAATATGTGCGGGCATGTTGCAGAAGCGATAAAAGAAATACTCTATGAAATTAATGTTATATACACACACACAGATATAAATATATAATGTTAAAAATTTAAATATACATATCTATACTATAAATGTTTTTAAATTTAAAATTATACAAATTTAATTTTTATAACAACTGAATTAATATTAAGACTGGGGAAAGTAGATGTGAAAATAGAAGATAATATCATCAAGAAAGGATTTGAGCTCGCGAATAACCCGTGTAATGTATCTCGTAAACAATGTGGGCTGATAACAAAGTGTAACTTGCTCAAATATAAATTTGAGTCAGTCGGTCAACATATTAAAAAAAAAAACTAAATGGATCCACAAAATTTAAGTTTACTTGAATATTTTATAAAATTAATTTTTTTAATACATCTATAAATAATTGTGTTTGTAATATTCTATAATTTTTATTTTTTAAATAATAATATTTTGTTATAAAAAATATATTTTTATTTATTTAAAAAAGATTATGTTCTGTTAAAAAGAAGTTTATTTTTAATTAAAATAATTATTATTTTATTTGAAATAATTATATTGATCTTTAATAAATTTTGTTGTATTTTTAGAAATATTCTTTATTTTATTATGTATAAAGATATTTATTTTATGATTTTTTTATTAAGAATTTTATCAAAAAAAGTCATGATTTAAGAGTTTAACTAAAGGTTTACGAGAATATAATTTTATAGAAATTTTTGGAATATTTTAGGATGAAAAACGGAATTTATATGAATTTATATAAAAAAAATCATATTATTCAATTATTAAATAATTATTATTATTATTTAAAAAAATAAAAAGGGAAGAAGGGACGCAGGAGACAGAGGAGAAAAAAATTTGAGAAGAATAAATAGTGAGTGAATAGTAAATAAATAGTGACCTTCACATTTTTCTCTAAATCTGGAGTACCTATTGGTTTCTGATCTCAAAACTGAAGGTGTTACTGGATTCAGGACGAAGAATATTATGGTTTTGACCGATCAATTTTTCAAATCAGTCGTTGAATTGCTATAGATCTGAAGTAGAAAATCTCAGAAAAATGTAAATTCTGAAACTCTTACTTAGAGACCTCTAATTGAAATTCTGATATCGTAAATGGATTCAGGAGTTAGATAAACCTTAGGATATGAAAATTTTCAGCTATCTGACAACTTTTTGTTCGTCGTAAATAGTGATTTTCGCGCGAGTGAATAGTATTTTTCGGTGGTGAATAGTGATCAAACTCCCGGAGTCATTTTCTAAGTATTTGGACCTTCTGGACACATTTTTGAGGTCTAATTGGTCAAATTCAGCTTAGAAAAAGTATATTTTTAGGGCTGTCCAACCAGGAGCCTTACCCTGTGAGTAGATAATTCTTTCTATGATTTGCACTATGCTCTTCTTGAACTATAAATGTATTATTATTTTTGTTTATAAATTATTTATACTATTATAAGTTTCTGAAATGTGTTAAAATATCTGTTATTCTTACGAACTGACACATAGTTCAAGAAAAGTATGGTTTTAGAAATAGATTTTGGAACTCATTGAATATGTGGTTCTAAATGTATTTATCGTTATTTGATAAAGTGAATATTATGTGCACGATGCATTGATTTGTAAAGCTATATACTTGTGAAAATGATGCATGTCATATTATAAATGAGATTGAATGGCAAGCGTAAAGCTCATGGCGAGTTGCTTGATAATTTTACATGTATTTATATGTATTGATGAATATCGGCTGGTTGTATGGCTTGTGACGGTACCAAATAGGGGATGCTCTATTAGTTTAAGTGAACCGGGGGAGGGTCGCTCCAACCGGGTTGACAGTGGTAATGTGAAGAGGCAAGAGGGTGATGTACTCACATTCCCTGATCACTTATTGTGACTAGGGTCGATGTCATTATACGTATAGCAAATGAGTTATATTTTCATTGCATTGATCAAATTGCCGAGTGAGGCAAGTGCATTAAAAGTGATGATTTTATCTCCAAATCTTAATATTTTACTATAGCTTATACAGCTGAGCATATCAACATTTGTTTAATGATCATACTGTGCAGCATATGGTTTTGGATATCTGAATATCCTTTGATTTGAGAATATTTGAAATACAAGTATCATATGAATGTATTTCTGAACTGTATTTTCTATGTGACATATTTTAAAATATAAGTATATCCATATGCTGACCTAAGAGGTCATAGGAGGAATTATTTACTCACCGAGTTGTCAAACTCACTACACAATATTTCCATATTTTCTAGATAAGAATATCAGAGTCTGATTCGGCAGATAGGTGATATATTCTCTAGGTGAGTCTACGTTGCTTCTAAGACTCACGGTCTTTGAATTATACTGTGTTTGTATTCTAGAGTGCTCTGAACGCTACAAGCAGAATCCTTGTTTCTGCTGTACTTTGATATTTATAGACTTGGTCTGTATATTGTATATACACGAGAGATCCTATATGTATATGTTCCCATGATAAAGAATTGAATTATGTATCTTTATGGAAAATATTTATTTGCGGAAATATAAAAAAAATATTTATTTTACGTAACGTAAATTAAGGGCGTTACAGTGTTCATGTATTTTTTTTTTATTGTCTAGTCTAAAGTTGTTATTTTTTTTGTAGGAAATGACCACACAAAACAATACAATATTTATAAATTTGGATTTATCTTTTTTTGTCAATCTAAAATATGGAGTGAATTGAGTTGCCTCATTTGACAATGTTAATCTGAGAGTGATGGAGAGTTTGTGGTTAGTTACAAGAACGAGAGTAATGGGATAATATTAATATAAGAGAGTGATGGGGGTTCGATATTGATTTAAGAGAAAAAGAATGAAAAAGAATTGAACTTGTAACTAAGTTAGAAATGATTTTAGCACCAAAAAAAAAACACTATTGAATGAAGTTCTATAATTAATTTTATTAAATTTTTTAAAATAAAAGTAGTTTTTTTTTTGCCAATAACAAAAGTAATTGATTAAGTTACCATTGGTGTGCCACATAACATAAAGGGGATAATACAAATAATATTAAATAGTATTGTATAAACTATTTATAACATAAAATTTTATATTATCAAATTTTTTTTATAACAATATATATCACATAGACTAATTTATGTGTGTGTGTGTGGCACTAGTAATGAAAAAACAATAATAATAATAATAATAATAAAATAACGATAATAATAATATAATAGTAATAGTAATATCGATAATAGTTATAATAAAATAATAGTTAAGACGGGAACAATGACAATAGTCATAAAATATTAATGATAATGATATTTGATAAATAAATATAAAATAATTTATTATTAAAAAATTTATATAAAATTCTTTATTATAGCTTATCCCTCCAATTTTAAGTTTATAGTATTATATGATAATAATTATATTAAAAATCATAAATTGTATAAATTTATACGTGCCAAACATCTTGTAACTTGTAAGATAAAATTGTAATATACACCAAATATGGCTGTCAAGTGTTACCAACGTGAAGAAGCATGGCATCGTTGGCTCTTCTCAAAAAATAAAAATTATATGCTACGAAGTATTTTTATGGTAAAGTACATTAGATTATTGGGATTAATCATAGCAGGTTAAACTTCAAACATCATTTGCACAAAAAAAAATAAAAATCAAATGTCCACAAGTAAAGAACTTCTATTCTTTCCATACTAGAAAGACACGTGGCAAATCTGTTGCAAATGGGTTGCCAACAACTGCGCATTCCCGTTATTTAGAAACAGCCACGAGTGAGTCATAGTAACACGTGTTCTCCAACCGAGAAGTCTAGGACTTGTTTCTGTTTTTCCATTTCTCTGTTCCTTCCTTCACTTCTCCATCGTGGTTTCTGTCTGTTTCAGTGTGAGAGTGTTATTTGAAGCTTTTTGGATCTGAATCTGGGTATAATAGAAAGTTTTGTAGATCAGTAAGATCATGAGCACCAGCGGGAGCAGTAACTTGGAGACCCGGTCTCTGCTCGATGAGCTTCGTAGCTTTGATCAACATGGAGGACTCTTCGACCTTGGCCATCCTCTTCTCAACCGCATCGCTGAGAGCTTCGTTAAAGCTGCTGGGGTACCCTCTCATCTCTCTCTCTCTCTCTCTCTCTCTCTCTATATATATATATATATATATGCATTTGAATCATGAATGTTCTAAAACTCTCACAGATAGGGGCCATCCAAGCTGCGTCACGTGAGGCTTATTTTACAGCGGTTGAAGGTGCAATGCTTCCACCCTTTTATTTATTTATTTATTATTAATTTGTTTTTGAAATGACCAATTTTGCTCATGAGAAAGCCTAGACATTTTGGAAACTAAAATTGGTATTTACTATCGCCATGTTCATGATATTGATTCCTAGGTACGGGCCTGGATAGTAATGGCGGTATGCCACCAGAAGTTTCCGGTGCTAAAAAAGACCGTTTTCCAGGTCTAAGAGGTAATCATAGCTACTTTGGATTAAAGATTTCTTTTTTGATAGTTTTGCAATTAATGTTTTTGTTTCTATTTAATTTTGTTTATGCACGCAGGAGAGACCAGCGGTAAATCACTTGAGGCCATGGTGAGTTTAAAAAGATAAAACAAAAGTAAAGGAGCAATTTCTGAATTTATATACGCATTTAAATTTAGTTTTAAATTTTATTGAATATCCAGACTAATTTTTGAAATTATTTGCATGCTAATTATTTTACTAGTATTTGAAAATATCAAAACTAATATGCAACGGTTTGATATTTTTAAATATTAACTCACATATTTAAAAAATTTCAAAACTAAAACTATGTAAATCTATAAATTTAAACAATAAATTGTTAGCTCTTATATTCCCTATCTTAACTTACATTATTTGCATGCTAAATTTTAGTGTTTCTGTTAATCGTTGTCTTTTTTTTTTCTTCCTCAGGTGAAGAATACCGGAAAGGAGTCCTTTCAATGGGGTAATAATGTATTTCAACAACCTAAAAGACTATCTGCTTTTATCAATTAAAAAACTGCTAATGATGATTAGTGATTTTGTTTAGTTTGTGAAATGAATTAGATCTTTATAAAATTTGATATAGCTATTGAGGGGTTTGTGTGTCTTCAATGAAGATTATCTAGTTGGTTTCATATATAATCAATTAAGGGCATTTTTCCCATGTGGAGGATTTATGAACCTCACAAGTTCTTCTCAAGTGCAGGATTGGCTGCAGGAATATATTCAGGTCTCACATATGGGCTAAAGGAGGCTCGTGGAGTTCATGATTGGGTAAAGTTTTCAAAGACAATGAATTCTACTGTGCTTCAAGTGCATCGTACTTCCTTTTTAGCAATAAGACTTTAACAAGATAGGGTGCTGGTGCACTTGGTCGTACTTTTCTTTGGTTAGCCTTTCATGCATTTTTATGTAGGTTTAAATTATATAGACTTCCAAATCAATGTCATCATACCGCAATAGGGGACTCTACTAGTATTTTAATTGTTTACACATATTTTATCACTTGTAAGAGTAAATAATAAAAAATTACAACTTTAATACGGGTGAATTTTTAAAATTATGTACGATAAACACTGATCGATGAGACTATATAAAAATATCTCGTACCACTATATGAATGTAATTTTTTTTTGTTAACTCTTTCAAGATCTAGGAATGATGCAGTATACCTTAGCTGTTCCCAAGTGGCATATTTTATTTGGCAAACAAGGATTAGAGTAAATTACATTGATTTTCTTTAAGGTTTAGCTAAGCTACACTCAGTTTCTTCCTTGTTTCAAAAATAACATCCCATCCCTTGAACTTTGAAGACAGACATCTCTCTTGTTAATTTATTGTTAACAGAGTTAGTTTTAGATTCCTATTTCAAATTTGAAAATACATTTTGTTACTTCCAAGAACAGTTAGAACTAGAAATTAAGAAATGCAATGATTATTATGTGTGATCATTTTTTATATGTTAGGTTGGTGGACAAATTGTATTCAAAATTACAATTATTGCATTCTTTTCTTTTAGTTTTAGCTGTTGTTGGGAGTAATAAAATAATAATAACGACAAATAGATAAGAGTTAAGGGTAGTAGGTGCAAAAATTTATTTTCAAGTTTTGAGTTGGAATCTAAAATTGTTAGCCATAAATTAAGAGGAAAGGGAATTTCTGTAATATAGCTTTAAAATTCAGGGAGTAAAATGCTATTCTTGAAACAAAGGGATCAAATACAATTTAGTCCAACCTCAAGGAAAGTCAATCTAATTTATAAATCAAAGGATTAACATGCTGCACTCTTTTACAGATTCTGATCCTTCATTTACTTTAGTCCCCTTTTTGTGGATGATTATTGTTCAAATCATTAATTTTCAATCTCTTCTTTGTTTTAGCACATGAACAAAAATCGAATTGTTGTTGTCCCTGTACCTGGCATGATGATTGTGCTCAGCTTAATTGCAGATGTTTTGTTTAATAATGGAACAACATTAATTTCTGTTTGGTGCAGAAAAACAGTGCAGTTGCGGGAGCAATCACAGGGGCAACACTTGCACTGACATCGGAAGACTCATCGCACGAGCAGATCGTGCAAAGTGCAATTACTGGAGCCGCCATCTCCACTGCTGCAAATCTTCTCACTGGGATATTCTAAGTGGAAGTGGGTGCAGTACTGCCCTCTTGGAATTAATGGCTTCTAAATTTGGTAGACTTTTTATCTTCTGCAATGTAACAGTGACTGACTGGTACATGTTTAGGATAAACTTGCATTCCCTCTTGAGTTTTGGTGATTCCCATAAATGATTTCCTTGTCAAAATCTTTCCAATTCTTGCCTAAAACACGTTCTTTTTGTAGTAATAATTAACTCCCTAGTTTTACTTGGTTGGCTTTGGCAGGAAATTTTTATAAATTGTCAACTAAGTTTGATTTAGTTGGTAAGAATTAAAGAATGTAAGACTTAAGTTTGATTCTCACTTTTAACAGTCTCTTTTTATAGACTATCTTGTAAATACTACCATAAGTTTTTTTGAAGACCTGTGGCATGTGACCTGACTTTGGAATAGAACTTTCTCTACGCCAAACTTTTTTGTATAAAAAAATAATTTTATAATTTCTTTAAAAAGTAGTTTTATAACAAAAATTTTACTATTTGTTTCATTAAAAATTTGGATTATATGAGGAGAAAAAAAAAGGTGGCCTGGTGAGTACAAGATGAGTCTGGTGTCCAAGAAAAAAATATTTCCTGATAGAAAATATTTGTATTAGGCTCAAATTTAGCTTGTTTTCAATTTTTGTTTTGGAGTTGATCTTAGAATGATTTTCTTGTAAAAGGTTTTTCAATTTTTTCCTAAAAAAATCTCCTTTCTAATTAATAACACCTATTTTGCCGCAGGTTTTATGTATTTTTGAATATTCCTACTTTTCTTTTGGTGACGAGGATGTTCTTCTCATTACTTCTGCGTAATCGTAATTAATTCTAGCTATATTCCTTTGCATCTTATGCTCAATTATTCAGTGGAGATTTTCAATTTATATGTACACAATAAACGATGATTGAATAAATATAAAAAAGAATTTGAGTAATAAAGTAAATTTCATTGATTTAAATAAGTAAATACAATTTCTAAGAAACTTTTCATTAAAAATATAAATTATTTAATTTTTTTCTTCAATTTAATTTCAATAAGGGTTTGAAAAAGCTTGATTCTCAATCAATGCAGTATAAATTTGATTGGCACATGAATAATAGTGCATTAAAGTTTCAGCACTAGAGAATTAGTTTTATTTATATGCCATAAAATTTGATTGATTGTTGTATATTTATTTTTGTAAACTCATTTACTAACATTTAGATTTTTCTAAGATATTAATGTGGCTTATATTCTTGTGAAATGAAATATTATAATTGGCTTAAAATTTATGAAATAATAAATTTTAATTAGTTTTCACATTGCACGTTTTTTTTCATGAATTGTTTTTTTCTTAATGATGATTATCTCCAAATTTAAATAAAGCATTATCATATTTAAGATAATTAAACTCTCACTTTCTTGTTTTCCTTTTATCTTCTAAGACAATAATATTTGAACTTCCTAGTTATATCTTTAAGAACATTATCCTAATTTGTGAATTCTTCTTCTCAATTTATGTTTATTTTCAAAGAATTTTTTTTTAAAATTTTGAATTTTTTTTTTCATATTTTTCTAGTTTTTATTTCTGATTTTTTTTCATTCCTTTTATTTTAAAATTTACAATAGTTTTAAATAATTTTTTAGTTTTCATTTTTAATTTTTTTCTTAAAATTTCATTCTCTTGGATTTTTCCTTTTTTTTTTTAAATAAAATTCTTCTGTTTTTTTTCTTTATTTTTTTTTGCTATCTTTGTACTACAACTAATACGGGCTTAAGTAGCGACAAAATTTGTCATTAAAACTGAAAATGTCACTACTAAAAATTTTCAATGAAGACATTTTGCATCACCAAAATTGCGTTATTGATACCTATAGCAATGACATTTCAAGTCATCACTAAAAAGAGCTACGGTGATGACAATTGTTGCGTGGATTTTTCAAATACCCAAACGTCTTAAATTCATCAAACCAGAGCTTAAAGCACTTGAAATTGGAAGCTTCCTAATTCAGCTAGAGTACATGCATAAAATGACAGACTTAGGATGATGTATAGGTTTGGTATTACAATAACGCGCCAAGGCTAGCAACCTCAGCTGAATTCACCAAGAAATAATTGAAAAGATAAAGACAAAAAAAAAATAGATGTTTAAGATATAAAAATCTGGTGACAGACAAATCAGCAAGGAAGAAACAAATATACTTCAACTATTTCTTCATCTATTATGATTATTAGAGTGTTCTAGTCATTGTAGAATCAAATAACACGATCACTTTGGTTATTTTATTAAAAAAATTTATAATTTCTAATCTTCAATGAATCCTTTTACAACTTGTTTCTCATAAAAAGAAAAAGTAGACTCTTAATACTTTAAGATATGGAAAACATAGCGCTGGTCAAATCCTTTGTCAGTAAACATTGTGGATATCAATTAAAAAGTATAAGATTTAACATGGATACAAGACACTCATAATATGAATATTGTAACATAATAAAATATGTAGTGTTTAAATATAATTTAAACTATTGTGTTATATATATTTGTTAAAAGTGTCACACACTATACGATTCTATTTTTTAGTATTGATGAGAAAGTGTATATTCTTATTAAATTTTAGACACTTACAATTAATAAGTCTCAAATCGGCCAAACAAAGAAATGTATAACCTAGATAGGTTTAAAGATAATAGTATGCAACATTTGTGATGTGAACCCTTGATATGAACTTCACAAGAGTAGTGAGACCCGAAATCAATATGGGATTCGATTGGAAGGATCGTGTTCTAATCAGATTTATAACAAAAATAAATTAAAGAAAATAACTTTGACCCATTATCTATAAAGAGATAAGAATCAAAGGTATAAGAAATATTGCAGACGCCACACTGAAGAAAGAGGAAGAATATTGTGAGTGATAAGTCTTGCTTGAATGCCACAAGATAAATCTTGATAAGTTCAGAAAAGTTCTTTAAAGAACAAAAGAAAAAGCACTCTCAATAATATATATGATAATCTGAATTGTTCATGAGCATACATGCCTATTTATAGGCCAATTACCTAAACAAACAAGAAAAAGTAATAGAAAACTCCTATAGAGTAATGAAACTTAGAAATAAGAAACTCTTACAGAGTTAGGAAAACCTCTTCTAGTCAGACAAGGAAACCATCAAATACTAAACTTTTCTAGTCAAATAAAGTAAAATAAAATAAAAAACGTAGCCTAAATTGGGTTATAAAATAACTCATTGATTTTGGGTCTATATTCAATCTTCAGACTTGAATCTTCTTGTACTTTAGATCCATATTTAAATTGGCTGGTCTTAACCCATATTTAAATGAGCTTCAATGATATGGACTAGTTTTTGCTCTTCTTTTGAAGTGATGCAGGTATCTCTTTGTCGAGCCTCTAGAATTACACTATTAAATGCTTCTTTAAATCTTTTAGCCCAAACTCTTATGATAGGTCCACTTGGAACTTCAAGCAGATCTGTATTCAATTTCTATTCGCTAGTTGTGCTCACATCATTCCCCTCCTCTTGAAAATGATTTGTCCTTAAATTAGCACCTACATCAAAAAGAGTTATATCAATAACTTTGAAACACACACTAACATTATCATTACTTGGAAGATCTAGCTTGTAGGCATTTTCTTTCAATCACTTGAAATAAACCATATCCTCTTCGAAGTAGTTTCAAATGCCTTTGAGGTATAATCATTTCTTTTCTCATATGCAACTAAACCCAATCTCCAGAATCAAATATAATTCTTTTGTGTCCCTTTTTAGGTTTATTGACATATTGTTCAATTTTTCTCTCAATGTCTTCCCTTACCTTCTTATAGATCTGCTTAACAAAATCAACTTTCTTCTTTTCATCTAAGTTAACATAATCATCCATCGATAAAGGAATTAAATCCAAAGGAGTTAATGGATCAAAATCATGCACAGTTTCGAAATGTGAAAACTTAGTTGCAAAATGCACACTCTTATTATATACAAACTTGATATGTTTCAAAAACAAATTAGACTCAATACTCCTAGGCATACCATGCAATCTCACAATTTTCTTGAAAAATAAATTACCAATATGTGATACATCATCGGTTTTATGATATGGCATAATATGTGTCATTTTAGAAAATTTGTCAACAACTGCATATATAGAATCTCTACCCCATTTTGACCTAGGTAAACTCAATACAAAATATGTAGATAAGTCAATTCAAAGTTCACTAGGTAGATGCAAAGAAGTATATAATCCATTAGGCTTCATTTTAAACTTAGCTTGTCTACAAGTTAAAAACTGCTCACATATTCGTTTTGCATCATGTTTCATATGCAGAACATCTAAAGTCTTAGATATGACAAAATGCCACATTAAACCACCTCCATGAGTTTCCTTAACAAGCAAATCCTGCAATGAATATTTAGGCATACACAATTTATTTTCTTTAAACAGAAATTTATCATGCCCAAAGAACTTATCAGATGCCACTTTCTCACATACATTGAGAACATTACCCTGCAAAATAGAAACTTCAAAATTGGGTAAGTAAGAGTTAAGCTCATTAATACAATCATTGGCAAAATTGAAAACAAAACATTTTTTTGTCACACTTTCTCTTGCATAAAAATTCATTTGTTTTCTCTCGATTTTTCTTTCGATGACCCAATTGGTTCTTGTAATTTCTCCATCAATTTTCTTAGCCTCTCTTTCATTTTCTCTCTTAACTTTTTCGGCCTTTATCTCTTTTTCTTCCATAATTTTCTCAACCTCTCTCTCTTTTTCTCTCTTAATTTTCTCGGCCTTTCTCTCTTTTTCTATCATACTTTTTCTGTCCTCTATCTCTTTTTCTCTCATAATTTTCTCAACATCTTTCTCTTTTTCTCTTTTAATTCTTTCATTCATTTTCTTTTCTTCACTCTCTTTCTTTTGTAACCCCACTTGATCAACATAGTAGTCTTTAACACTTTTGGACCTTTGAGTGGAGCATTGCAACTTCTTAATTAAGTCTCTATGGTAGTGACTTAGAATAAATCGCCTCCTCATAACTGCTTTCATTTTCTCCCACGTCTCAATGGGTCTTTCTCCATTTCGTCTCCTGCTTAAAATCAATTGATCTCACCAAATAATAGCATAGTCAGTAAATTTAATGGGAACCAATTTTATCTTTTTCAACTCAGAATAGTTGTGACAACCAAATAACAACTCCATCTTTTTCTCCCATTCTAAATAAACTTCTAGATCATTTTTACCTTGAAAGGGTGGAATTTTCATTTTAATACTTTCTAAATTATTATCAACCCGATTCCTAACTTCTCTAAACCTCCCACCATATCTCTTATTGTTATCACTCAAATTCCTATCAACTTCATCAAAACCATCTCTATAATACTCTTCATCTTCAACACTCTCCCTTTATTGAACTCTCCCATTCCTACGTATATTAGGAGTGTTTTGTGACTTTTCCACATGTGCATTCTCTACTCGATCTAACCGTTCATGAATTTGCTCCATCTCCACTCTCAAAACTCTTCTCATCTCACTTACTAAAGCTTCCATCATCAACTTTGGATCCACCATTCCCAACACACCTTTGGAAGTAGTTTTGTCTTTGTTTTGGGATATGATTTTCCTGCAAAACAATGTTAGAGTAAAACAAATTCTCACAACACTAGCTTACGTGTTTCTCTCAAGATTAATGGCACTCACACTCGTGTTTACTCAAATTTCGGCTTTTATCCACTTATAAGCTCACACTCACTTTCCTTTTTCCTCTCTTAGTCCCCTCTTTTAGTTCTTTATTGAACTCAAACAAACTCAAACAAAAAATTTCTTGCAACAATCCAAACTCAACTAATAGAGTACAAAGAGCAAAGGAAGAAAAAAAACAAACAGAATTTTAAGAAGTAAAGGAAGAAAAACAAACAGAATTGTAAGAAGAAAAGGGAACAAAGCAATATAACTTTAGAAAAAAATAAAGACAAGTAATAGGATAAGAAAATCAGAATAAGAAGCAACTAAAATAGAAAGAAATCAATGACTAGAGGAAAGGAAACAATTGAGATAGGAAAAATAACCAAAATAAAAAAACCAAATATCAAAGCAAGAAAAAAAAATAAGAATTGATGCAATTAGAATTACTAGATCACTTTTTTTTTAGATCAGAATGCAAAAATCTAGGTGGAAACTTGAATTTTCAACAACAATTGGTTCTATTTTTTTTTGAATTTCTTTTTTTTTTTTTCAGAATTCTGCACTTCTTCTTTTTCTTTTTTTCTTTTTTCAATTCCGATTTTTTTTTGAATTTCTTATTTTTTTAAAAAATATGCACTTGAACTAGGAACACTAGAAATAAAACGAAAATTAAAAGATAAGAAGAACGAAGAACACAGAAAAAAAAAGATACAAGATAGTAAGATGGAATAGGAATAAGAAAACAAATAGGATAGATCAAACCTGATTTAGAACTTAAGCTCTGATATCAAATGATGTGAACCCCTGATATGAACCTCACCAAGAATAGTGAGACTCAAAATCAATATGGGATCCAATTGGAAGAATCGTGTTCTAATCAGATTTATAACAAAAATAAATTAAATAAAATGACCTTGACCCATTATCTATAAAGAGATAAGAATCAAAGGCATAAGAAATATTGCAGACACCACACTCAAGAAAGAAGAAGAAGATTGTGAGTGATAAGTCTTGCTTGAACGCCACAAGATAAATCTTGATAAGTTCAGAAAAGTTCTTTAAAGAACCAAAGAAAAAACATTCTCGATAATATATATGATAATCTGAATTGTTCATGAGCATACATGTCTATTTATAGGCCAATTACCTAAACAAACAAGGAAAAGTCATAGAAAACTCCTATAGAGTAAGGAAACTTAGAAATAGGAAACTCCTACAAAGTTAGGAAAACCTCTTCTAGTCAGACAAGGAAACCATTAAATACTAAACTTGAAACTCCTAGAGAGCTTAGGAAAAACTCTTCTAGTCAGACAAGGAAACCATCAAATACTAAACTTTCCTAATCAAATAAAGTAAAATAAATCAGAAAAAAAACGTAGTCTAAATTGGGCCATAAAATAACTCATTGATTTTGAGCCTATATTCAATCTTCAGACTTGAATCTTCTTGTACTTTAGATATATATTTAAATTGGCTAGTCTTAGCCCATATTTAAATGGGCTTTAATGATATGGACCAGTTTTTGCTCTTTTTTTGAAGTGATGCAGGTATCTCTTTGTCGAGCCTCTAGAATTACACCATTAAATGCTTCTTTAAATCTTTTAGCCCAAACTCTTATGATAGGTCCACTTGGAACTTCAAGCAGGTTTGCATTCAATTTTTATTCGCTAGCCATGCTCACATCAGTTTGCAAATAAAACATGTGAGCTTGCAGCAAAAAAATTTCCACTAATTGATGAATACTCAATGCTGGCAAAGAAACAATATTGTATAATGAAGAATTCAATTACGATAGTAAAAAGATCGAATCTTAAATTTTTTTCCAAAAAATAAAAAGAATTAAGTACCTAATTCACTTTAAAATAAAAATAATAAAATAAATGTAGAAACTAAGATTGATTGATTATATAAAAATGTTGTTATCAAATTTATAAAATAAAATAAAAAGAATTCGATGACCTTCTAGATGTTGTCACTTAATTCAATTAAGAATAAAAATAATAAAATAAATGTAGAAAATAGAATTCGGTGACAACATAAAAAAGTATTCAGTGTGTCTATTAAAAATTAAATAAATAATTTTTTTTGAAATTCAATGATGACATTTTAAATGTTGTCAACTATTATTCTATTCAATGACAGCAAGTTGTGGTCACCGAAGTGACGATTTGAGAAAGTTTTTACTAAAATTACAACACAATAACCTTATATTGACAATCTCAAAAATTTACTATAAAAAATATATTTTCAATGACAAATTTTATGTTCATCCACTATCAAAAAATCATGACACAGTGATGGTCAAAATGTGGCTTTAATTGTCGCCAAGTACATTAACGACAATTACAAAAGCCATCAAAAGAATCATAGACATAGCGATGGTTTTAATAAATTGTGGGAATTGGGTTGTTAAGACAAGGCCTAACGATGGTTATGAAACCATTACAATGTCAAGATATAAAGACAATTTATTTAACCGTCGTTATGATTGATTTAATGAGGGTTTAACAATCTTCATTAAAATTAATCTGTGATAGTTTTTGACTGTTGTCAAACTTATGTCTCAATGGGTTATAACATTACTATCGTTAAGACATTTTTTCATTACAAAAAAATAGAATTTTGCTAGCAACTTTTTGGTGGTGACTTTCAAAGTCGTAACTAAAAACGATATTCAATGATGACCTTTTGGGTCACTGCTGAAAGTCAGACTTTCAATGACGGCTCCTTAAAGTCGCCACTAAAAGTCAGACTTTTAGTGGCAACCCTACAAAGTCACCACTAAAAGTTTATACTTTCAATATAAAGGCATATCTTCTATTTTAATAAAAAAAAAACTTTCTGTAGCAACCTGTTAATAATAGTCATCCCCATCGCTAAACACCATTTCCCCAAACACCTTTGGCACATCTCTTCTTGCACACAATAGTCATCCTCATTGCTAATCGTCATCAGTAATCGTCTCTGTACACAAAAAATACTCCTCTACGCTTTGGGTTCATTTCCTTTTTTCCCCTCACCAATCATCCTCTCTGTCAAGCGTTCCTCTATAGCTAGAACTTGCTACAGCTTGCCATGCCTTTTATTTTCTCTCCTCACTAATTGTTCTCTCCATCGATCACTCCTCCATAGCCAAGTTGCAAGCTTCATGTGTGAACAATATGATTCTCATTCTTTACATCCATTTTCTATTATTGGCTGAATGGGGATGGGGGTTTTGAATTGGGAACCATTGGGATTAGACAAGCAGTGGAGTTCTATAAACAATTTTTTAGGCTTATATACCATTTAAGAAAATTGATTGCAGATTTTGATGCTGAAAGATGGAAAGTATATTTTATATATAGTTTCAAGAGAATATATAAATATAAATGATCACTCTCATTTTCAAAGGACAATTTTTAGAAAGCATTTTTTATCTTCCAAGAACCATATGTGCTTTCCTCCATTCTTAAAAGCAGGTAATCTAATCTTTATCTTCTATAACAGAAAAGGAGATGCTAATTTTTATAATAATAAGTATTATTAATTTTACAAGATAAAGCATGTGTTTAGGACAATTCCATGTATATCTGTCTCTTTTATGAACCATTTGATATATTAAGTTGTCCTGGGTATGGTTTGGCATTGATGCATATGGAGTACTTCGTTTCCAATTTGATTTGGAATTTTGTGGGCTCCAGCTAAACCAATAATGGATAAAATCTTGGGAGGTTGTAAGCATATGCTTTGGTCTATCTCAAATTTTTTTTTTCATAACTAGAGTGTTCTGGGCAAGAATAAAAAGATAGAAGGAAAAGAGATGGAGAATATGCCAAGCATATGGTTTGGAGAATATGGCTCCAAAATTAGGAAGATGATTTGGTCTTAAATTTTGAATTTACACTGTTTAGAGCGATTGATGTTAAGTAGTGAGGACCAAATTCTTTGAAAAGAGATGGAGTAGAGAAGGAGTTTTTGTTTGGTAAATCAAAGTCACCAATTCATTTGGTGTCAATTAAATACCATGGAAGCTTTTTCTTGCAGTATTTTATCTTTTTGTGGATATGATCGCATTTGAGCATAGATTTTTACTTTGTTTTTATTATTGGCTGTCTATGCCATATTCTTGTCACGTTAAAGAGTTCAAATGTGAGATGCGCTTGATTGTGAAACTTTGTGAAGTCTTGTGCTCATGATGTAGTGGCTTCTTCAAGAAGCTTGAAGGTTCTACGTCGTTCATATTTATTGACTCTCAAGCTTGGAAGTCAATCAATATGTTTACAAAGTAAAGATCAAATTAACCTGCATTTATGTCATTGAAATTACCTTCCACTAATAGTCAGGTTTGTACTCAAAATTTTTGGGAAATTGTAAATTTAAGTTCTTTAAAAATTGAAAAGGAATTACAGTATATATATTGAATGAGGACATGTAGAGTAGGTCTCTACACTCAATGTGTATGTACAAACCACATTATGAATATACTGCTTTCGGTATTTTTGCTATTGGATTGCTGGGTGTATTTTTGTTACATTATGAATATATTACTTCCGGTAATTTTGCTATTGGACTATTGGGGGTATTTTTGTTACACTATGAATATACTACTTTTGGTCTTCTTGTTATTGGATTGCTGGGTATGTTTTTACTTTTGCTACTGGACTGCTGAGTGTATTTTGTTACATTTTGAGTATGCTAATGGACTTATAGGCAATGCATATTTCAATATTTACATTTAATGAGTAGGGTTATACATTCTGTGCTACGGAAGTGTTGTTCATTTAGTGTTTTTAAGAGGGTTTTGTTAACTTTCCCCTCTTGATTCTAATTTTTTTTTGGGCTTCACATACTCCATCCTCCTTACACTGTGATACGCTAGACATTTATTTCTATTTGCCCTGATTTATGTAGTGATATTTTGTGTGATAGAAATTGGTTTTGTTAGTATTAATTTTCGATTTATGTATTAATTTGTTACTGTACTATAAAGAGGGACAAATTCTATTTAGTCTCATGGTTAATGTTGCATCAACCTCCATAACTAATACAACAAGTAATGTAGCATCGATGTCTCCAATTGTTATTTGTTCTTCTATTATTATGTAAAGTGTTTTCTATTAATTGATATGGTGTTTGTATCTCAACAAGCAATTGTTTTATCTAAAATTATGTTAATGCACATCAATTTATTAATTTCTTTCTTTCTTTCTTTGTAATATAATGAAATGTTTTAATTACATAAATGTTTACAAATAACTCAAAAGGAAGCATAACAAGATTCAGTGGCCTCTTAGGTCGCCACTAAAAGTCCATCAAAACTAGAAATAACTTTTAGTGATGACTTCTGAACTTTCTATGCCACTGAAAGTCAATTTTTTTGTAGTGATAATGTCACTTTTTTTTTATGGTTTTGACCAGATAACTATTTTTTTTTACATTTTTTATTTTTTGATTATTGTATTAGTAGTTAAATATATAATTATTAACAATAAAGGAATTAATATAAAAAAATTATATTTTAAGCTTTTAGTGGCGACTAAAGTGGCCACTAAAAATGTACATTTTTAAGTTTTAGTGGCGTTTAAAGTCGTAACTAAAAGTTCATTTTTAGTGGTGACTATGGAAAGATGCCACCAAAAATGGATTTAGTGGCGACAAAATTGGCCACTAAAAGTCTACTTTAGTGGTGACTTGCTAAAGTTAACATTAAAAATGGACTTTCAGTGTCACTTTTATTGTTTTAATGGCGACTTTTATTTTCATTAATGGCGACTGCAAAAGTCGCCACAAAAAACTTTCAGCGATGACGTGGTGGCGACTAAAAATCTTTCAGTAATTGCAATTGAAAGCCTATTTTCTTATAATGTTTAATGATAGTTTATTAAAAACTATCATTAAATTGATAGATTTTTTATTTGTTTCAATAAACTTTTTTGGATACAAATATTCATAAACAAAATTAAATTAAGAAGTAGAAGTCAAATTATGCAATAAAAATTGACATTCAATTAAAATTTGAACTATAAAAAATGTTTTGTGTTAATTTCATAAAATATACACTGAAATCATAAATTAACTCTTAGGATCTAAAGGAGACTAATATCCACTAGCTTGATCATTGGGTGCCTAGAAGAAATATATTATTAGTAAATACAGCCCATAAATAACAAGAATATTTATTTTTATAATACAACTAAGAATTTAGAAACTTACCTTTAGATCAGGATTAGGTGGAAATGCAAGTTCAAGTGGCAATTGACCTTGATAGTTATTGAGAAAAATATCTTTGCTCACTTTTGTCAAAGTGAACAAAGCTGGAGGAGATTTACCATTATCATTGGGCCACAAATTATGCCTAACCCTCATTTTTTGCAAATATCTTCATACATTTAAATGGTCTTTTGATAATCTAGGATCATTCAGCAAAGTGTAAATCACATTATAACACTTTTTTTTTTCAATGTGCATAAGGTCAAGATTGTAGCATAACAAATGGTTTGCCCAATAAGGAAATTGGAAAAATATACTCCTGTTACACCATTGTTGAGTGTCAACATCGACCCCACCACCTTTTCAGGGTCTATGTTCTTGGCCTTCAACTTTTACATTTTACCAAATATGACATTAAAATCCTCAACTTGTGTTAAGTGTTGTAGTTTTAATTAAAATTCGCAAGCGTACGAATCTATTAGAATATAAATTTAGTGGTATGCAAGGTTGATCTCACGAGAATTGCCAATTGAAAGAAAATCTAATTCAGATCTAAAATAAATATTTCTAATCTAGTTGTCAGAATGTTTGTTTTGTGAGAACAGTACTGAATAGAGTATGCAAAAAACTAAAATACTGAAATTAAATGTAAATATATTCAAAGTAAAGAAACATGTTAAGGTTAGGGGATCTACTCTTATTACATCAAATAATAATAAATTTTAACTCTTTTATTACTCAAATAGAATCTTCACATAAATGAGGTTCCATTCGAAAGATATGTTACATTAAACGTGCTTTGATTTATAGATAAAGCGTATTTGCCTTCTTTTTATTGTATTACTAATAGTAAATAACTCTTGTAAAATGGATTTAAGTATACATCGTGCCAATCATTATATTTTCTACAATAAATCAAGAATGATTCAAGCATTTATTGTGACAAAAATTGTCTACAATGTATTAAGATTCACACTTTACAAAATTAAAAATGAAAAGATGTAAAAGGAAGAAAAACACAACAATAGAGTTAATAATAATAATATAAAGTATGCGGTAAAATCAGCCACTAAAAAAGAAAATAACAAGAAAATAAATAATAGAAGAGTTAAAAATAAATAACAGAGGGGCAACAAAGTCATCCTTTAAGAATGTAAATAACAAGAAAATAAACAATAAAAGAGCAGAAAATAAATAATAGAGGGACAACAAAGCGATCCTTTAAGAAAGTAAATAACAAAAAAATAAATAATAGAGATGTAGAAAATAAATAACAGAGGGGCAACAAAGCTATCCTTTAAGAAATAAATAACAGAGGGATAACAAAATCATCCTCTAAGAAAGAAAATAATAAGAAAATAAATAAGAAGATAAATACAACATCAAATATAAACATTGAAATTAATAGTTAGATAAATTATTATTTTCATACCAAGAGTTTTACCTTTTCATCTTAGCATTAGGAGATTAGTTCTCCATAATCAAGGTAAGAAAATAAAATGAAAGATGAAAAAGCATGATAAAATTTATGAAAGAAGGTAAAGATACAAAAGTATAAAGAAAGAAAAATATTACAAACACTTAGAATTCTAACAAAACTTTTTCAAACTCACTCTTCAGCCTTTCTCCCTTCTCTCTAGCTTACAAGATGTCTCTATTTATAGAAAAAATAAGGGGAGTAGGTGACAAAAATGGTAGGTAGCAAATTGCACTAAAGTTGATACGTTGTGTTGCATTATGTGCCCCGAAAATCATTGTGTGATATCTCCTTGATAGTCATCAAATCTATTGATCCCATCAATATAAAATTTGTATATATTTTTATTATATTTCCAGCTATATAAGATGGAGAAAAATTGGTCACGTAGGTTGTGATTTATGGCCAAAACACTGCAGCAAGGTCAAGCTAGGCTGCAATAGTAAACATGATCTATTCTAGCTCAATTTTGGCCCTTTTAATATCTGAAATTACTGATCACTTGAATATGAACATTGTATAAAATTATATCTTCTATTCACCTACCAAATTTTGTATCCATTGAATTTGTATTTTTTGAAATATAGCCCAAATACTACAGTAAAGTTGGGTTAGACTGCAACAGTAAACATGTTATGTTCTAACCCAATTTTGGCCCTTTAGATGTCTGAATTTACTGATCATATAAACATGAAAGTTGTAGGAAATTATGTCAACTATTCATATACCTAATTGCGTATATAATATATACGTATTTTCTGAGATACAACCAAATTACTATAGTAAGATCAAGTTAAAAAACAAGCAGCAAACAAATTTTTAACATTAGGTGTTTTGTCTTGAATCTTTATGTTTCAATTCTTTTAGAAATGTGATCATAAATCAAGATTGAATTGATACATATATCCATTAGGATGCGTCTCAGAAGTCATAAAGATAATGGTCCTTACACAGTCTTCCTTAATGAATTTATTTTGTCTACTTGATTTATAAACATCATTTCCAAAGAACCACAATTTAGCTTTGATTTCTCAAATTGTGTCTATTTTCTATTCTTCTCTTCATCTATAAAAAATACACAAAACTAAAGACAAATAAGGGAGATAAATGTTTAATTAAGGCAAAAAGATAAGAGAAAAATATTTAATTTATGAGTATAAAACTCACTCATCACTAAGATATCTGAGCTGGTTAACTGTAAGGGGGATTTCTCTTTTCCTCCCTTCCATCAAACCTACTGCATGCCAATATAAATTTATGCCTTGGATTTACGAAACGAAGGTGGCCCATGAAACACCATTTTCGACTATAAAAAAGTTGTCTAGGAGTAGAGTCAAAGTTACAATGTGGACAAAATAATCCAATATGAGTATTCCACCCTGATAAAGTTCCAAGTCCTGGAAAATCACTGATGGTTCACATTAAAATTGCACACATATCGAATATTTCATTGCTAACAAAATTAAATGTTTCTACACTGATAGCCCACAAATCTTTCAGCTCTTCTATTAGCGGTTGCAAATAGACATCTATATAATTCCTGGTGCCTTTCTACTTGGAATTATCAATGAGAGAATGAAATAACTCTTTCATACACATCCAAGGAGGGAGGTTGTAAGGCATTAGTACCACTGGCCATATATTGTAATGTGTACTTTAGTTGTTGTATAGATTAAAACTGTAAGATCTGGTTTATTTATTTTCACATTTCGTATGTTAAATATGCCATATGTATAAACACAATATATGTATATATATATATATATATATATATATATATATATATATATATATATATATATATATTACAAACTTCACATATGTAATAATTATACAATACAACATTACAGTACACAAATAAGAGTCATTATACAGCACTCCATCCTTGAAATACAAAGGATGAGGATGTAGTGCTAATATCAAGATCTCCACCGGTAATATTATCCCCTGGTGCATCTCATTTCTTTCTATCTAAACATAACACCACAAAATAGTGAGAATAGAGGTTCCCTGTAGACTTAACATAAACATAATATAATGAAAAAAACATGAGTTTTGTTCAGCTGTATAAACTATAGAAAAATATCAAGATTTTGAGATAAAATAATAACTTTTGTTGATGCATAATTAACATATTATATATGCACTGAAAATTCACTCTTTTTTACATAATGCTCAGACATGTCACAACTCTCAATATTTCTTAATTCACTCATTTCCTATATGCATAGTGACTGATCGAATATAATCACAATAAGTGATCAGGGATTGTGAGTTCATCACCCATCTGTCTTCTCACATTACCACTATCACTCGATTGGAGTGGCCTTCCCTTGGTTCACTCAATCTAATAGGACATCCTCTACTTGTTACTATCTCAAACCATACAACCCGTTGATATTCATCAATATATATATATATATATATATATATATATATATATATATATATACACACATGTATACATATACATGTATACATGTATATGTATACATGTGTATATATATATGTAAAATGCATATCCATCAAATACAATGTATAATTATCAAGCAACTCGCCATAAACTTTATGCTTGCCATTCAATCACATTCATAATATAACATGCATTATTTTCATGCTCAATGAATAATAATCATTCATCACATACCAATATCTAATATGATTCATTTTGAATCAAATAAAGAAAAGGGTATTTTGTGATACAAAAATTATCATTTTAAAAGTATTTTTCTTGAATATATGTTTCCTAAAAATCTTTCAACAAACAAGAATATTTTCAGGTAGAAAACAGTGAGAAATATGATAATCTAGCATCTAACACGGCCTGGTCATATTTCAAAAATAAACAAAAACGTAAAAACAAACAATGTCGCATACTAATGGTTTTAAAAGCCTTGCACGTAAGAAAGTTGAGATAGTAAGTTCAAATTAGTATATACTTTGGCTAAGTTTAATTTTTATTAGAAATACATTGCTTTATTTTTCAAATTTTTAGGAAGCTAAGCTTGGGAGTCTAATCACTCATAGAGATGTATATACTGCAATCCATCTTACATTAGTGATGAAGTTAGAGTTGTTTGTGTAAGTGTTTGAATTTCATAGAATAAATTTTAAGTTTTGATTTTTTATAATGATGTACTTTTAAAATGATTTCTTACTCTTTATTTGAATTTTCATGAATAAATTGATGCAATTCAAAGTGAGTATTCTGCTTCTCAAGAACTTTCCAGTGGATATTCGTTGACCTGGTCTTTGGAAAGCTGAGAGCACCCCAGTCGAGTTCAAGTATTGGGTGTTTGCCTGACCCAAGTGTTCTGAGAGTTTGCAATCTGGGACCTCCAAAACAAGGTTGCAAAATGAAATACCCTGACTTAAAGTAACCGTACAAGAACAAGAGGTTGAATGACAACGTCGTGAGGTAGAAATGACACGAAAATAACAAATGGAAGAAGCTATGACTTTTCCCCTTTAAAGTTATCATGGCCAAGTGCCACCTAAACTTGCATTATTGCTAAGTCATGCTCCAAAGGTAATTTTCTAATTAATAATGTATTAGTTTAATCATAAAAATGAATATTTTTGCAATTGCATTTATTTAATTACTAATAACATGTTTCTTTTTCCTTTTAGGCACCAAGTTATCAGAAGAATAAACACATACCTTTGAACTCTTAGGGTTGATTTACATTTTTAATGTAAATTTATTGTAATTGTAATGTGACATTTTAATTCAAATTTTAATTAAATATCAATTTTCAATTGGTAATTTAGCTTATGACCGATTGGTAAATTAACTTTGTTGTGGATATTGGTATTATTGTCGATACAATATAAATATAAAAAAATTAAAAAAGTTAAATAAAAAATAGAAATTTTAATTTAACGATTATTGCTAAATAACAATAATTAATAAAACTGTCGTTAAAATTTAGTTTAATGACAATTAATATAATCGTCATTATTTAGAGACAGTTAGAAAACTATTGCTAAATACAAGTTTAACCATGGTTAATAACTATTATTAAACACGTATTTAATGATGAAGTGCCCACGGTTGAGAAAAACTGTTATTAAACTAGTTGCCATTGTGGATTTTATGACGGTTTAGAAAACTATCATTAAACTCTTTAGTAACAGTTAAAACTGTAGTTAAAACCACTTCCAAACCATCGCTAAATCTACATACAGTTAATAACCATTGTTAAACACATAGTTAATGACTGGGTGCCCATGGTTGAGAAAAACTATCATTAAACCAGTTGCCAATGTGGATTTTACAACGATTTAGAAAGCCGTTGTTAAACTCTCTAACAATGGTTAAAACTATCATTAAAACTACTTCCAAACCATCATCGAACCTACATTTTCTTATATTTACTTTATAGTCATATTTGAACGGAAGGACAATATCCTACTTTTCTAGTTGTGTTTAGATTGCTATCCTCAACATGAAGTGAACCTTGACATCCTTCCTTTCCAGTTGTATCTGGGATAGCGAGCCGTCATCTTCCTTTTCCAATTATGTTCAAATAATAAGCCTTGAAATCCTCTCTTTTTGGTCATATTTGGACGGCAAGCCAATATCCTCATTTTTTGTTTTTGTATAGATAACGATCCTTGAAATCCTCCCTTTTTGGTCATATCCAGACAGCGAGCCAACATCCTCCCATTCTGTCTGTGTGTAGATGACAAGCTAGCATCCTTTAATTTTGGCTATGTCCTGGCAATGAGCCTTAAAACTTCCCCTTTCCACTCTTGTTCGGATAATGAACCTTGGCATCCTTCCTTTTCGATCTTTTTTTTGGGGTATTCGAACAAGTAGTTGCTTACTCGTATTACCATGAATTTATTCAACTTCTTCATGAACTGATTCATTACATATATTATTATTTGTGATAGTACGTTTTGTGCTGGTACTTGTGAAAAATCAGGTGGCCTTCAACACACAACAATGGGATACTTCATTTGGAGGGATAATATTGTGCTAGTTTGGTTATATATAAATTGCTTTCATTAGAATTTAACGTCATGCCAAGAATTGATTTAGCGATCAATATAAATCTGGTATCAATTTTAGAATTGAAAGACAAATGATATCATTAAATTGTTAGAAAATTTAAAAATAGGTGATGAATAAACCATATATCACTATGTTAGGATCTTACGTTGAATTATCAAAAAAATTGATAGGGAAGACATTCCTAAATCTATTGATGAAGATAAAAGGGGTTATCAATTTTTTAATGCTACATAGACTAACTGTCATTTCTACTCTGAGATGGGAGCATAAAAAATTGCATGTGAAAAACTAATTATCTCTATGTCTTAGGGACTATAACCATATATATCTGTTTGATAGGTGACTTCTTTATCTTTGACTCGTCACAAAAAAACATGTATCACATTAAACTTTTACACATAAGGTGACTCGTGTCAATTATTTTTGATATTTTGTAATTAATCTATAAATTAGTAATTTAATATATTACTTAATTGAGTTCTTTATTAAATAGCGAGTCCATATATAATTAATTAATATGTGTGGCCTATATTACTTTAAATAAATTGTAACTATTGGACATGTACCTCCTTCTATTTTGGATTGTTGATATTAACATTAATGCCACTTGTATTATGAAACTCTTTAAAAAAATGGCAGTGTTTTTAATAAGTGAATTGTGTCTAATTAAGAAGGAAGGAAAGGAGCTTCCAATAAGGAAAAGGGCCTATATAATGCTATGCTAAAAAATAGAGTGAGATGTTATGAGTTTTGAGAGATACTTGTGAGATAAAATTATTCATACAACACCCAATTACATGAGGTGTTTAGAAGATAAACTTGTCTACAAAATAATATCTTTTGGGTTATGATATGCACGAATTAGATATTCGTTTAAATGCAAGTGTACACTATCATTGTCAAGTAATAAAAATTAAATCTCTATAGGCGAGTATAGAGCGTTGATTTCACGAGAATTGATATCATTAATTATTGCACTATTTTAATCTTTATCCCAATTGAATAAATTGAATATTAATTTGATAAATAATGTAAAAATAAAATAAAATAAAACAAAAAACAAAAATAAATCAGAAACTATCAATGAATTGAGATACTAGGGATTCTGATTTCACCATACACTACTACAAAAGCATGGAATAGCGACGGTTATAACCATCACTAGTGCTCATTATAACGGTTGGCATAACCGTTGCGAAGAGAGTGTCTTTGCGATGATTTAGACCAACCGTGAGAATAGCGTCGTTAAGACAGGGTATAGCAACGGTTTTGAACCATCGTTAAGTCTAGTCTTAACGACGGTTAATGGACCGTCGCCATGTCTGGATTAACGACGGTTCCTAAAACCCTCGTTATGTCGTTGTATATAACGACAGGTCTATAGCCGTCGTTATGTCTTTAAAAATAACGATGGTTATTTGAATCGTCGTTATTGCTAAATTTTTATTAAAAAATTATTAATTTACATTATTATTTAATTTTATATTATTATTATTATCATATTTAATCTTTTAAAATATATATTTTTATTTCAATATTCATAATTTACATTATTATTTATTTTTATTTTTATCTCAAAATTCATAATTTACATTATAATTTAATTTAATTTATTTTTATTTTTATTTCAAAATTCATAATTTACGTTATAATTTAATTTAATTTTATTATTTTCATATTTAATTTTCTAAAATATATATATTTTTGTTTGAAATTGTCTATTTTATAATGTTAAATTTTTTTATGAATTATATCGATATATATTAAAAATTAAAAAAAATGTAATGTAAATCACATTCATAAATAAATTATAAAAATAAAATTAATAATGACTTAAAAATTAAAATTACAATTTACATTTTTGTACCAAAAAAAATTGATATACAATATAATCATGAACTCGGACCCTGAGGACTTTGTGGCGTCTAATTTGGCTGATGTCCACTGCCTTTATCACTAGGAACCTAAAAATCAATTTTATTATATAAGCATTTTGAAATTAAATAAATTAATAATAAAAATTATTTATGAAATTTAGGATTTAAATATTACCCTAAGATTTGCATTGTGAGCAAGTGCAATTTCAGGCGGCACTTGACCCTAAAAGTTCTGGATTTAAATATTACCCTAATAATAATAATTTAATTTTATTATTTTCATATTTAATTGTTTAAAATATATATTTTTGTTTGAAATTGTCTATTTTATAATGTTAAATTTTTTTATGAATTATATCGATATATATTAAAAAAATAAAAAAAATGTAA
Organism: Gleditsia sinensis; assembly: GCA_037074535.1. Taxonomy (NCBI): domain Eukaryota; kingdom Viridiplantae; phylum Streptophyta; class Magnoliopsida; order Fabales; family Fabaceae; genus Gleditsia; species Gleditsia sinensis. The sequence goes on from CM073464.1 coordinate 64,441,077, forward strand.
TGTAAATCACATTCATAAATAAAATTATAAAAATAAAATTAATAATGACTTAAAAATTAAAATTAAAATTTACATTTTTTTACAAAAAAATATATATAATATAATCATGAACTTAGACCCTAAATACCTTGTGGCGTCTGATTTGGCTGATATCCACTGCCTTTATCACTGGGAACCTGAAAATCAATTTTATTATGTAAGCGTTTTAAAATTAAATAAATTAATAATAACAATTATTTATGAAATTTAGGATTTAAATATTACCCTAAGATTTGCACTGTGAGCAAGTGCAATTTCAGGCGGCACTTGACCCTGAAAGTTCTGGATTTAAATATTACCCTAATAATAATAATTTAATTTTATTATTTTCATATTTAATTGTTTAAAATATATATTTTTGTTTGAAATTGTCTATTTTATAATGTTAGATTTTTTTATGAATTATATCGATATATATTAAAAAAATAAAAAAATGTAATGTAAATCACATTCATAAATAAATTATAAAAATAAAATTAATAATGACTTAAAAATTAAAATTAAAATTTACATTTTTGTACAAAAAAATATATAATATAATCATGAACTCAGACCCTAAGTACCTTGTGGCGTCTGATTTGGCTGATATCCACTGCCTTTATCACTGAGAACCTGAAAATCAATTTTACTATTTAAGTGTTTTAAAATTAAATAAATTAATAATAACAATTATTTATGAAATTTATGATTTAAATATTACCCTAAGATTTGCATTGTGAGCAAGTGCAATTTCAAGCGGCAATTGACCCTGAAAGTTCTGGAGCAAGAACGTTATAGTTGCCTCCATCTGTTTCTATCGGGCTGTCATGTCAGCGTCACGTGTCTCTCGCTCTGCCTCTCTTCGCTGCTACTCGACGTCTCGCTCATGTATGGCTGCTTTCAGACGAGCCACCTCAGTTTGTAATTCCTCGTATGAAGGCCCAGACTCAAAGCTCGACCTAACAGAGGCACGTCCGAAGATTTGGGTTGGACAAACATCTAACCCAAATCTTCGAACACGACCCGAGTGCTTTGCAATTCCCAAGGCTCTCGCAAGTGAATCATCCATTGAGAGCTCTTGAAAAGAGCTATCCTCCTGTTAGATCGAGGCAATTTTTTCCTATAAAATAAAAAATAGACGTTACATTTTTATTACAATTAACAAACAATCAAATAAAATAGTAAATTAACAAAACAATAGCAAAATTATACATTCCGCAACTACTCGAGCCTCATCGTTGATGTATATTCCGTCAGCCCTTTTATGAGCTGCCGTCCATACATCGCCACAAGTTGCTGGGCCCCCAACCTCCGCCTCCTAATTAAGTTAACAATTAATAAAAATTTTAAACAAATTTGTATTTTATTTAAAATGAAATAAAATTCTTATGAAAAAAAACTCACAAGTTTAGCCTTTCTACGTGCAAGGCTCTTGGATCCAGTTGTATGTGGCATCGTCATACGTCTTTTGTTATGCCTATTTTGAGCAGCCACATCCTAAATAATTGCATAAATAGATTAATTAATCAATGTTTTTAGAAAAAAATATATATGAAAAAATAAATATAAATAATTACTCTGGTCCTCGCGTTAAGTCGGTAGTCAATGAATGTAACCCAGTGGTCACATGGAATGCTAGAGGGGACGTCATTCAGCAACTCCTCCCTCGACTTCGTCCCATCGTACTTGAGCCGAAACACATTATAACGTGTGGCTCTCCACTTGGCTCTAAGTGACTGTAAAATTAACTTCTTGTGGAAACTCGTCATATTAAAATGTGTCTACAAAAAAAAAATACAAATATCAATGAAACATTAAAAATATTAAAGTATACTTAAGAAGAATTAACAGTCCATACATGTATCGTATTGATGAACACTCCTATCTTGTAATCATCGGGAATGCTCCTCTAATCTTTATATGATATCGGAAAGAAACAGAAGTTATCCCCAATGGTGCTGAAGAAGACACTAAGGAGACCACCTTCGTCTCCAATGGGCTGGTGGGTGTTGTTACACCGGACAACCACCCTGTGTCCATGAGGTAACGCCCAAACATCGTGGACAGTCATTTGTCTTAGCGTCACTTGACCGGTCTCATCTGTTACAATATAAAATAAATGTGTTAACACAATATTTGGACGTTAATTATTATAAATATAAGAAATATTTTATATTATACCTATAACATCGACTGTCTAGCTCCTCCTGCACCTACGCTCCTGTTGAGCCATCTGACGCTCCACCTCAATGCCCTCCAACAAATCATCGACGTCTAAGTTGATATCAAAATCGTTGTCTGGTCCCTGGGCATCATAAGAAGGGAATGTGGTCGAGAGGGGCTCTGACTCCAACACCCTAGAGTCAAATGGGGGTAGTGTGGATAGTCCAGCCTCTGACTCTGGCGCCCTAGAGTCTGGAGGTACCGTGGATAGGACAACTGCTGACTGGACAGTATCATCATTGCTGGGATGTCCTCCCTCACTACTAGCCGGGCGAGCAACATGCCCAATTGAGCTCGCCGCACCCGCTCTGCCCGTAAATCCAGATCTACCCCTCCGCATTGTCACTATGCCAATCAAAATAAAATTAATAACATTAATTAATATCATAAATTGTTCATTTAAAAATAAGAAGAAAATAAGAAGAACATATATCAAAATACATAACAAGCATAAACTGTTCATAAAAAAATCAAAATATATTCAAGATATTATAGGATTAAATTAATATCGTAACAGACATAAATTTACTTTTTCTTCTAAAAATAATCTTTTTAAATTTTGAACGCGCAACTGATCACTATCATATAAAATATTATCATCGTCCTCGCCCATCTCATATAAATCACAAGGCTTCAAATGTACAACCATACTCTATTTGTTGTCAACTGCATCTTCTACATAGTATACTTGATGCGCTTCGGATGCTTTGATGTACGACTCGTCATCATCATTTTCACTGGTATGAATCAACCGAAAAAAATCGACAGATGTAACATCCTTAATTTCGTTTCATGTATTAATAAAAGTACAAAAGTATTCAAAGTAACATCTCTAATTTCGTTTCTTTTATTGATAAAGGTACATAAATATTTAATTAAAAAAATAAAATTTATTAGACAATTTTTAGATATCTAAGGAAATATAATCCTTAGAAATTCTTCATCTTACATGTATGCATAGAAATGTTCTAACATTAATGGAATAGGTAAAGAGAGAAAACCTAAGAGGAAAAATTAGAAATAAATATACTAAAGAAAGGTGAAATTCTTGGGTAAGGAAGATAAATTTTTATGAAGTAAGTAAATGTATTAAAATTTCAAGAAGATTGGATTAGGGTAATTTTTTTTAATTTAAGAGTTAAAGTTACTAAGTTTAGTATCTCCACCCATAGATTGGGCTTTCACCTATGGACACTTCATATAGAGTTTTTATACTTCACATGAATTTTTAGCAAGCCAATAGGATAGCCTAAGGAAGAAATAAAACATAGACTTGGACTAGAATATAGAAAGTGGACCGGTAGTCCAAAAATTATGAAAATGTGACTAAGCCCATTATGAAAGGTAGAATTTTAACCAAAGTAAAGAAACTGGGTAAGAATGAACCCAAACCCAAGAGAAAAAATAAAAATAAAAAATAAAATAAAGTGATGAAATAATGGTGTAATCAAGATTAAGTGACATGGTATTAAGACAAAAATTTAGCAAGTGATGTGATATCTTACATTCATAATTTTAGCAAGTGGTATGATAATACATGGCATTAGGACAAAACATCTATATCCTACACTCATAATTTTAGCAAGTGGGTAATAATACATAGCATTATGACAAAACATCCTTATCCTACACAAATAATTTTAGCTAAGCAAGGAAGATTTAAGGGTTGAAAATTTGCCACCTAAAAAGGCAAACCTATCATAATTGATTAAGACAAAAGAAAAAGAAAATGAATCCCTAAATCAAAGGGACCTTGTCCCTTATCTTAAGAACATATTATCATAATTTTCAAAATAAAAATCTCTTTTTCCTATGCATATCTTGACTAAGGAAGAGGAAGACAAGAACATAAGTTGTTTGTTTTCCAAAAATTCAACAAAGTGTATCCTAATTGTGATAAGGTAGACCCATGATTATGAAAGGTAAATTATTTGATAGTCTATATAAGCAAAACTCACCCTTATAACAATAGAATTTTTTTCCAAGTGAGGGAGAGGAAAAATAGAAGCAAGGTAGAGTGAGGAAAGGAGAGGAAGAAGGAGAAGTGTAGAGGACTAAGTGCTTAAGGTAAGTTTAACAATATTTCTTTTTGAAAAAAAGTTTTGAAACTTGTAATATTTATATGGGATTTTGATCTTATAACTTTAATGATCGGTCATGGATGTTGCTATATCATGTTACATATTATGTATGTTTGAATACTTAGGCTGGTGTAGATAGTTCTACATAGGTATGGCTATGGGTGGCAAAATTTTAAGCTTTTATTTTTAAAATTTTAAGAAGAATTGGTAAGGCATTTAAAGAAAAGAATAACATGAAAAATGTAGATCTATGTCTCATGGAGGTTTAGCCACTGGAAGCACTCAATTTGGAGTCCATATGAGGTAGATATGGTTCGATTAGTAAGTAGTGGTCAGAAAATGGTTAATTAAGGAAGAATATGTTAGGATAGTTTTTGTGTTTTAATTTCTGAGAATATTCTATAGGGAATTAAAATAAATTGTTAACATAAGAATTAAATCTATATGTGTCACGTATTTTTAACCACTGGAATCACTCAATTTGGAGTCCATATGAGGTAGATATGTTCTTATTAGTAAACAATGGTCAGAAATTAGTTAATCAGGGAAGAATATTTTAGAATAGCTTCAGTGTTTTAATTTCTGAGAATATTCTGTAGAAAATTAAAATAAATGATTAACATAAAAACTATTGTTATATGTGTCACAGATGTTTATCTAGTGGAATCACTTAATTCGAAATTTTTATGAGGGAGATATGGACAAATTAGTGGGTAGAGGTCAGAACCTAACCGAGAAGAAATAATCTATACTTTGAAGGAGTAATATCACCATGATTGCTTAATATTTAGTTCAACTGTTCAACATAATAGTTTTAGATAATTGTTTTATCTTTAAATTGACACCAAGAGAACCTAAATCGGAGTTAAATTTAGGGAGTTATGCTCCAATTAGTAAGAGAAGGTCAGATAAGATGAAAACCAGCACCAAGAAAATAAAAAAAATAAAATTAATATTTAAAAAAGAAGAAGAATCTTATAAATGAAATTTTGACATGGAAATATTTTATGAAGTGATATTTGAAATGGTTATGTTCATGGCATGATTACCAATGATTTTTGGCTATTATTGTGGAAAGAAAAGAAATGAGTACAGTCACATGGAAAATCCGTGTGGTGCACCAGTAGGGGACGCCCTACCAACGGTTATGACTATGCTAAAAAAAGAGAAAGTGTGCCATGTCAGACGGAGCTAGAAAATCCTGTACTGGAGAGTAGAAAATACTCACCTTGACCGGAGTAACTTGATATGAGAATAAATTGATAGTTATCTTATGATATTCTGTAAATACTTAATCTTATCTTACATGTCATTATTATACGATTCTAATGTGCATAGATATAGTGCATTCATGTGACCAAAGATATTTGCTGTAATTTATACAGATGAACATGACGTGATGAATTATATTGATGATGATTTATTGTTGAACTTACAGGAATTTAATTCTCACTATATTTCCATGTCATGTTCAAAAAATTAGTTATGTAGATTTTTCTATGGCTCTGGCTTTTAGTGCACGTTGGATCGATTTACTTTATGTTTAATAGATCTCAGAATCAAATAAAATGTTTGTGGTCGAGTTGGCTCAGATCCCGGTGAAAGTGCAACCACCCGCACCTGTATCCCTGGAATTGGTCAACCAGAATAAATAAGATGTAGATATTTATGTGTTTGATATGTTGTACGTACGTTTTGATTAATGACGTGTATGTGAACTCTATATTGTATAATAATAAAATAAAATAAAATAAAGTTGTTACAACAGATGTCACCTCGAAACCATCCGTGGTAATGCCCCTTGCTGTTGTTGTATTGACCCACATACATTTAAATAAAGTAACTGTAAAGTGACCGTGATATTCAATTCTACAATATCCAATAATTTTCCATAATACGGGACTCCACCGAATTGCATATTTCTGTCACTACTACTTGCATAACTCATCGTCTCGAAAATACCGTGAACTCCACTATTTTGGGTTGTCAACCCTTAGTCTCGCTCTAACATTCGAAATTTGAATCCATTTATATTGTATGCACTATATCGGCGTGCTCTATCCAAGGGCCCAATTGCCAAAAATTTTAGTTCAGTTGATAATGTCCCACTACTATCATTTGCCATCTGGGAAAGAAAAATTGAGCCGTAAGTTGTGCTCATGATAGACTGCAAATACAAATTGACTAGGTAAATTGTATACTTACACGACGAGTGAACCAGGAAAAAAACTCCCTATGAACTTTTTTATTTATCTCAGAAGACGATCGGATTCTATTTCATAAGCTATGCCTTACCCAATCTCTAAATTCCATGTAAAAAAAATTTGATAGGTATATTTAATGCTTCATATCCATTAGATAAATATTAATGTAACAATAAGTCTTGGTGTACTCACTGAAGGTAAGGATCGACTTTCGAAAAATTTATTAAGACATGACGATGGGCTTGCAATTTTTCTTGTGGAGAAAGTGTGAAATACTCGAACCCACCAACTGGCCTTCCTACTTATGGAAACAACGTATCCCCCAGATGTCCCCACATCAGGTCGATCGTCGACCCGAATAGGACGATTGAACACTGTCTCTACACCCTCCAAATACCTTGAACAAAATATTAAAACTTCTTCAGCAACACATGCCTCGACTATTGAGCCTTCTGGCTTTGCTTTATTTCGAACGAATGACTTAAACTTACCCAAGTATCTGTACAACATACGTTCAACGAATGAAAAATTGATAATAAAAAAAACATAATAAACAAGATAAAATAGATATGAATTTTTTAAGTTTTTGTGCCTTTCAATAGGATACATCCAACGATATTGAACTGATCCGCCTAACTTGGCTTCTTAGACCAAGTGAACTGTTAAGTGTACCATTACTGTGAAGAAGGAAGGAGGAAATAGCATCTCCATATGACACATCGTCAGAACAATACAATTTTGAAGTTGGTCAAGTTCGTTGACACTTAAAACTCTGGAACGAACATGTCGAAAGAACGAACAGAACTCGACCAGAACTGCAAACACTTGCTCAGGAAGTGACTTCCTTATGGCAAAGGGTAGTAGTTGTTCCATAAGAATATGACAATCATAACTTTTCAACCCCCCAATCTTACGTTGTCTTAAATCAATGCATCTAGAAATATTACTAGAATATCCGTCAGGCACAGAGGTGTTTTTCAGTATTTTGAGAAAAATATCTTTACCTGCATTTGTCAATGTGAACAAAGCAGGCCGATACTTACCATTCTCATCTGGCCAAAGCTCTGACCTCACATCTAACTCCTGTAAATCTCTTTGTGCATTGATGTAGTCTTTTGAATGGCCAGTGTCATTTAATAAAGTATACAGAATGTTGTCGCAGACATTTTTTTCGATATGTATCAAATCAAGATTATGATGCAACAAATTGTTCGCCCAATATGAAAGTTCAAAGAATATGCTTTTTTTACACCATTGTTGAGTCCTAACTTCAACCCTTCCGTGACCTCAGGACCTCTGTTCTCGACCTTCATGTTCTTCGTTCTTTTCGAATACAACGTTAATATCATTAATTTGTCTGAAAAATATTTACACCATTCAACTGCAGTGGAGGATTTCTTCTCTCTTCTGTTCCATCAAACCTGTTACAGGCCATCTGAAATTTATGACCCAGGTTTAGAAAACGACGATATCCTATAAAACACCACTTCTGACTATGAGGAAGGCGCACAGGAGTTGAATCAAAATTACAGTGTGGACAAGCCAATCCAGTATGAGTATTCCAATCTGATAAACATCTAAGGCCAGGAAAATTACTGATTGTCTACATGAGAGCAGCATACATGTTGAACTTGTCACTGCTGAATGAATCGTAAGTCCGCACACTATCGAACCATAGCTCCTTCAAATCTTCAATCAACGGTTGCAGAAATACATCTATATCATTTCCCGGTGCCTTTCTACCAAGAATTATCATTGATAGCATAAAAGAACTCTGCTTCATACACATCCAAGGAGGAAGATTGTAAGGAATCAGTACGACTGGCCATATGTTGTAACTTGTACTTAAATTCTCAAATGGATTGAAACCATCGGTAGCAAGGCCCAAATGCACATTCTTAGGATCGGATGCAAATTGAGGATTTAAGATGTCAAATCTCTTCCATGCCTCGGAGTCCCTCGGATGCCTCATCATACCGTCACTATTTCTGTTTATGGAATGCCATCTCATATATTCGGCAGTCTTAGAAGACATGACCAATCTTTGTAGCCGAGGCTTCAATGGAAAGTATCTGAGGACTTTATTAGCCACCTTCTTCCGCTTCTCCCCTTTTCTCCTCGGTTTCCACCTTAATGCACTGCATATATTACAAGCATCTTTATTTTCATTTTCTCCCCAAAATAACATACAATCATTGTTACACAGGCATGTATTTTTTTGTAGTTCAACCCCAACTTATTAATGATTTTTTTAGCCTCGTAAAATGAAGTTGGAATCTTTGCATCCGGAAAGATGTCAACTAATAGCTGCAGTATCATTGACATAGCCTTGTCGGATATCCCGCACAAACACTTGATGTGGTACAAATTCACCAAAAATGACAATTTGGAGTATTTCTTACACCCTTCGTACAATGGTTCTTGCCCATCCTTCAGTAATTCAAAAAAATCTCTCGTGCCTTCGTCCATCCTTTCACCTGACGGTGGAACCGGCATGTCCACAAAATTAACACTTTCATGTTCATGATGAATTTCAAATACTTCACGGATCATGTCCTGCACAGGGTCATTTCAAAAGATTGGACGTTTTGCAACATCATGTGGTATTATTTGATGTCCTGTAGCAGGATCTTCTGTTACCATTTCTCCGTGCATAATCCAGAAATCATAGCCTTGTGGAAAAGGCTCGACGATCAAGTGTTGGTGCACAACCTCCGTAACTTGCCATTTTTTAAATCTGCATTTTGGGCATGGGTAGATTATTTTATCTTCCACACCCAAGTTAGCATTTTCAAAATCTAAAAAACCTTGTAGACCTTCCAAATACTCTCAGGTGTGTCAAGGTTTATGGATCCAAGTCTTATCCATGTCTGAAACCATTATGAAATAAAAATAAATAAATAATAATTCACTGAATAATGTATTCTTAATGCATTATTTCATAATCTAACCCCTTATCGAGGATTAAATAATATACAACAAAGAAAAATTTCATGATTTTTAATTCTATTTAACAATTTAACACTCCTATCTAATTTGTATACTTAAAGTTAACTAATTAAGTTCAAGTTAAAATAAATAATAAAATTTAAATACAAAAAATAATCATTTAATGCGATAATTTATCATTATTGACAATTTTATTTTATTCGACAAAATTTCTTACTCATTTTGTTGGAATATTTTAAATTGGATTGTTATTTTATTAATTATTAAACCCAATACAGATTAGGCCGTTATATTCTTGTGTGGACTGTGATAGGTGGTATGCACAAGAAATTTGGGCAGAGGCACAACCTACAACTTTTTTTGCTGTCATTTTTATTCCTATCGAAATGTTGACTAATAACTTGACCACTTTAATTACTATCTGAATTGCTCTCTCTCTCTGAACTCTCTCTGAAAGTTAAAGGAGTTCAATAGGTTGTAATTCTGCTTCTCTTTAACCTATGGATTCTTCTAGTACATTTTCTTAATCTATACTTGATTACTCTTATTTATTCTATTGAGATATTATAACACTTGGTATCAAAGTATCGTTGTAATATCTCAGTTTAATTTTATTGAGATGAAAAGCTATATTTAAATCTGCTATGTAATTTTTCGTACAATTTTCTGTTCACATGTCACTTTAACTGGAAGAGAAACTACGTTATCATATTTTGAATTCACGCTAAATTCACGTTCAATATCTTTTACAATGAGAATTTGATCATTATTTATTTAGGACTGAATAATGAAAATACATGCTTTAGCCCTTCTCTGTTGAATTTTTTTTTGGATGTTATCCATATGTTTTTTCATTCTTCTATTCATTGAATTTTGATATTAATTAATTTGTCCGATTTCATGTTTGTCATATACATCATGTAAAAAATATATTTTATTTTCTCTTATAATATCATTGCATAATGTCTATTTATTTGATTCATCTATTAATAATTTAAATTTAATATTTAATTATATTTTATTATCTACTTACTAAAATTATTATATCTAAATTATTTATACGATTGTAATAAATCAATAAATTTATATTATTATGTTTTTATTTTTTTTTGTTGCTTCATTTTATTTTTTACTTCTTAATTAATTTAAAAATAATATGTTTACTTTATTAATTATATTATATTTTTTCTAAATAATAAACATGTATAAAGTTCACTTCCAATCTTTGTCCATAACTAAGATTTCGATTCTTCTATTAATAATTTAACTCAAATATTTAACTGTGTGTAATTATATAACAACAAAATTTATTATATATAAATTATTTATCATACTGTTATAAATCAATAAATTTATATTATTATGATTCTATTTTTTATAACAATTTTTAAATTTTTTTATGCAACTTGACTTTATTTTTTATTTCCTAATTAATATTATCTTTTTAAATTTATAGTTATAAAAATAATAAATTTATTTTTTAATTAAGTTATAATTTATAAATAATAAATAAATATAAATTTTACTTTAAATGTTTATCATTAATCATTTTTTTTATAATTTATGTATAATATTTAATTACATTTATTAATATAATAATTTTTTTATTATCACAAATCTAATTTTAGTACTATTATTACCATATTATTATTTTTTTACATAATTTACTACTTGGGTAACCAAATTATACTTTTTATTTCTTAATTAATTCAATTTATTTCACCTTATAATTATTAACATAAAATTATAACTTACTTTTAATTATTATCATCTTTTTAAACTTATAAATATAAAAATATTATATTTATTTCTTAATTAAGTTATTATTTATTAATAATAAATAAATATAAATTTTACTTTAAATAATTATCATTAACCAATTTTTTTATTAATAATTTATGTACAATATTTAATTATATTTATCAATATGATAACTTTTTTTAATATCACAAATTAAATTTTAATACTATTATTATTATATTCTTATTTTTTTAATAATAATTACAAAATTGACTATTTGTGTAACTTAATTATATTTTTTACTTCTTAATTAATTTAAATTGTTTCACCTTATAATTATTAACATAAAATTCTAAGTTAATAATTATGACATTCTTCTTAAATAATAATTAATAATTATTTTATTATTATAATTAACAAATATAAATATTAATTGTTTTTTACTATTAATTTGATTAAATTAACAACTGATATTTAACCTATATAACATAATACATCATTTACTAAAAGCATAACATACAATTTCTAATAAACTAAAAGTATAAACTATTTAAGTCAAACATACAAATATATCAAAAAAAAATTCAAAACATTAAAAATAATTAAAATACATACCTTATGTGAAAATAAACAACTCTGAATCACAAGTGTCTGTATATATGCGAAGTATCTACATAAAAAGTTAAAAAACAAATAACTTAATAAGTTTAATCAAACTTACAATTTAAATCAAAAATTAATTCATAATAATACAAGTATATAAAAACTTACCTCAAATAAAAGTAAATAAATTCGAACCATCAATACCACTAAACTCACAAGTATTTGTCACAAGAAGAAACTCACAAGTATTTGTAAGAAGAAGAAGAGAGAAGCTTAAATTGTGTAATGAAAATGGAGGAGGAAAGGAGAATTTAAAGGAAAAGATGCGGTTTAACGACGGTTACAAAAAAAATCGTCGCGAGAACTTGTTTTAACGATGGTTTGACGAGAACCGTCGTCCAAATGGACGTGGCATAACAACGGTTTTGGAAGAACCGTCGTCAAACCGGGACTAATTCCCCATAAACGGTCCAATTTTCATGGGATTTTACGACGGTTTATACAAACCGTCATACAAATAACGACAGTTTAAGCGATCATCGTTAAACCGTGACATAATTCCAATGTTAACGGTCAATTTACTGTGGGAATTTACGACGCTTTTGGTTAACCGTCGTTGTATGATGACAGTTTTTTCTAACCGTCCTCATTTTACGACGATTCATCGATAACCGTCGTGATTTTATGACAGTTCATCTTAAACCGTCGTTGTATAACGACGGTCTCTGTAATATCCGTCGTTATATGTTTGCATTTAACGACGGTCAATGAAACTGTCGTTAAAGCGTTATTTAATGACTGTTTCTGTGACCGTTGTTAAATGACTGTCGCAATGCCCCGCTTTTTTAGTAGTAATAATTAATCCACTTTGTATTTATCTATCTCTTTAATCTAGAAATTATAATTCTAATTGTTAGTCGAGATATTCTAAATTATCTACTAGTCTCTTTCGAGGTCTAATAGAAATACCTTTTGAATGCTAACACACTATGAGTGTGTTTAAAAAGGAAAATAAGTTAGTTTATAGCTTATTTGACTAGCTTATAAGCTTGTTTGACTAAATTAGAAGTGTTTGGTAAACAAACTTATTTAAGTAATTTAAATTAGTTGGAAGCTAATAAGCTATATACTAATTTAGTCAAACAAGATTATAAACTAGTCAAATAATCTATAAGCTAACTTATTTGTCTTACCAAACACATTCTATGTCTCTATGTGAATTATAATAAGCAAATATTTATTAATATCTATGGTTCTCAATTAAAATTGTACAGACTATGCAAGTATATCTCGATCTTACATGTAATCTGTGGTTCCTACACACTGCTCTAGATACATAAATCTTCTCTCGGTCTCATTATGATTAACATATCATATAATTGGTAACCAGGCAATTAGAAATATTATACACAGTGTAAAACTCAATTAAGAAAATAATTCATTGATTAAATTGAATAGAAAATATAAAGGTTTATAATTAGACTACATCGTAGCCTTAGAAAATAAACTAGAACATAAAATAAAACATAAAGAAGAAGAAGAAGAAGAAAAAGATGGAGTTGAAGCCATTGTATAGAGAGAGCCTGAGCTCCTCTCTTCTCCCCTCTAATTCATAGCTCAAGGGTCCTTTTAAAAGTAAAATTGATATTTAAATCATTCTCAAACTCTATTTTTAAAAGGTCTTTTAGTCAAACTCAAACTCTTTTAATAAAAGATATTTTAATCTAACTGAAACTCTATCTTTTTTTTTTTAAATTTTCAAAAATTGTATTATTATCTTCGGATTGTGACGCCAATATCCAATATCTTGACACTGAATCTCTTAAAACTCAAAACATAAAAAGTATAGATATTTTTTTTAACTTTCCACAGCCTCTTGAATAATCTCAATTGAAGTTTGGATGAGAGAGTTATGTTTAAATTAGTAAAAAAAACATTGAAACTATCCAAAATTTACAATTCTTACTCCTTTTTCTCTAATTTTTCTCAATTCTTCATCTTTTTGTATCTACAAAATAAATACACAATGACATAAATCTAATATAAACTACTCAAAAATTTACAAAATTCTAAGTTAAAGATAATTAATTTATGAGTATAAAAATCACTCATCAGGTTATATAAAAAAATGTTTATCTTAAATCATTTCTGTTTTTTAAGGATAGAAAACCCTCTAAAAAAAAATATCAATGTCTGTTATATTCGCATGTTACATGCTATACTAATAAAATAAAATAAACCAAATGCAGAGATGATGATGTTATATTTAAAAACTAATATAAAAACTCTGTGGAAGGGCATTGCTTCTATAATTATCTTCAAATACTGTCTCACAAAGATTTCTTGCTTACAAAATTTTACGTTGCTGCGAATTTGGGCTTTAATTATCTATTTTGCTTTTATTATTTATATTTTAAGAATTATGGACAACCGTAGACACAAAAGCTGTGATATAAATCTAAAGTATGATTAACAAATTATTTTATGAAGTATCTATTCTTTATACCTTATTATAACTAAAATCGTGAGATTTAAATGGTTCAATTACTATAAAGCTGTAGTCAAAAGGTGTTTTTGGATGCCTTAAAAATTTTAATTAGTTGAATTGATAAAAAGGAATAATTCTTTTTAGAAAGTACTTTAAAATTAAAATTTTGAATGTATTTAGTGTATTTTTAAAATTGTTAGAAAAATATTTAGCTCGAATAAAGTTTAAAATATCCCTTTTCTGGGTATAAAAGAATTCTCAACGGATGAGCATAATTCAGCTTTGAGTTTACGCAGATAGAGGGACAGAGAGAGAGAATGACTTGAGGGGTTAGCTTGTAAGGACACTATTACGCTGTTTGAAAGGCCCCCCAAACAGTGACAGCTTCTGTTTCAGAGAGAGAATTCCTAGAAAACTAAGTCCAGGATGAAAACGCAGGATATGGACGTCGTTGACGATGAAGATGATGATATGTTTGGAACCAACGACGACGACGAGGATTTCAATCTGTTCAGGAATTCCAAGAGCCGAACGAACAAAACGTTAATGGATAAAGCTAGCAGGAGCATTTCAGAGCCAGCAGCTGCTGGGGAAAATAGAAAATATCCAACTGCAGCAACACCCGACCAGCGCCATAATAATGGAGGAGGCTACCACTTCCCCTTCACTGCAACTTTCGTTCCCAAGTCAGAAGCTTTACGCTTGTTCAGCAACAGTGGAAACCAAAACATCAGAGGCCTCGTCAATCTAACGGGGCATACTGAAGGAGTTCTTAATGGAAGTGTCATAGTGGGTAACAATAATTCCATTACGGTGCATTATTAAGCTGTGTATTATATGCACTTCTGTATAAGCCAAACAGCTTCTTCAACATCCTTCCATTTAGCTTGATCTAGTTTTCATTGAAAAAAGTGTTTGTGTATTTGGTTCTCTTGTTTTCGCTCTTTCTGTTCTTTTTTACCTAAGAAATTGCATCTAGATAGGAAATGGAGGGAGAGAGTAGAAAATCGAATTCACATTAAGATTTCTGAAACTTAGAGTATGTTTGACAAGACAAACAAGTTAACTTATAGCGTATTTGATTAACTTATAAAATTGTTTGATCAAATTAGAAGTATTTAATAAATAAATTTATTTGAATAATTTAAATTAACTTTCAACTAACTTATATAAGTTTTAAGTTAACTTATAAGTTAATTTTATCAAACATAGCCTAATGATAAAAAAGGTGTCACTTGATTTAAAACTACAAAATTATTGACTGTTTTTGCTCTTCCTAGCTAGTATTATCATAATTAACCATTCTTGTTAATATTGCTTACTAACAAAGCATTACTGGAAATATTGAATAAATTCTAATGCTTTCGATTAATAGTAATTTGCAAAAATTTGTTTTGGTGCTCTACATATCTGAGTGACGAGGGTTGTGATTCGGTTTGGGCAGTGGTACCAACTTATCATGTTATCCTCTTATAAATAAATGTTAATCTTTCGGAACAAAAAGAAAAAGAAAAGCTATAACATTTGAATCAAGTCGCTTTATTCCTGTAATTTGGTTCGAATTAAGGTAATTTACATTTTTTTATTTAAAATATGTTATTATACTCTTATGATTACGTTATCATTTAACAATGATATGATATTTACCGTTTTAATTTTGGCATTTTCACTGGAAGTCTCCAAATAGGGAATCCATTTTTCAATTCACGCTGGAGAAATATATCCCCCCCCCCCCCTCAGTGTATCAATTTAATTAATCTTCCACCCCATATTTTCTTTTATTTTTCTTTTTCCTTCTTGGGAAATTGTCGTTAAGGAAGACTATTCCTGCTGGCACAACAATATATGGGAATTTTGACCGAGCATTGTTTTTTTTTTAAAAAAAAAAAGAAAATTCTACTTTGTGACCACTTAGTAGTCACAAATTTTTTACAATTTTCAATTTTATTTCATTTTATTAGAGGTCACAACTCACAAATAGAGTGCATCTTGAAATTTAAGTTTTCGTCGTCCCGTGGATTCCTCAAACCATATATAAGACAATAATTTTACTTATTTGATATTTTATGTGTAAAACTTATATGTTGTCTTACTAATGATACTTTTTTTTTTTCTTAGGTTGTTTTATTACGCATATATTTAGAGTTTTTCTTTATAGAAACTAACATCAATAAAGTATGTATAACATTTTGAAATTTTTTTGGATAAAATATATGGTATGATTATATTAATTTTTGTTGTTGTTCATGTGAAATAGACCATATTATTTATTTTTCATAAATAAATAAATACCTTGATGACTCTGTTGTAATAAATAATTTTTTAATAAAAATATATTTATGTATTTAACAAGGGAACTTGCCTTGATTGTAAAATGTCTAGCATAAATAATGCATGAATATTATATTGGGTTGCTTCAAAATTAGTTGTATTTTATATTAAAAATATATAGCACACCAAAATATATTATATAACTTTTTAGGTAATTTATAGAAACTGAACAAGAAAATAACCAATGTATATTTAACTTTAGGCAATTTATAAGATACAAACAAAATATTAGATTAGCCAATTTATTATTTAAAATTTATTAGTCATTTTATTATAAAACTTGAGTTGCAGAAGTTTTTCTTCCATTTTCTCTGCTTTAACTACAAGAAAACAGGTTTCAGTGGCGACCAAAGTTGCCACTAAATCATCAAAATTCACCAATAAAGGTCTTCAATGGCGACTTTCAGTCGTCACCAAGTCGTCGCCTATGCAAGCGATACTGAAGGTTTTCAGTGGCGACTAAACACGATCGCTACTGAATCCAATACATTCGTGGTGAGAAATATCGCCACTAAAAGACAAAAATTTGCCACCAAAAAGGGAATAATTGCCACCATACCTTTGTTTTCAGTGGCAACATTGTTTAGTCGCCACTAGAGAAGGTCTATGACAGCGATTTATATTGTTACTAAAGCATGCTTTGGTGGCGACTTTTAGAAAGTCGCCACCATATCTCCTTCCCAAAGATCTATGGTGGCGACTTATGTTGCCACTATATACCTTTTTGGTGGCGACTTTCATAAAGTCCCACCATATCTCCTTCCCAAGGATCTATGATAGTGACTTATGTCGCCACTACATATGTTTTTGGTGGCGACTTAGATAAAGTCGCCACTACATAGCTTTTTGGTGGTGACTTTATGAAAGTCGCCACCATAGATATTTTTGAATATATATATGGTGGCGACTGAAGTCGCCACTAAAGCTTCTTTTGGTGGCGACTTTTATAAATTGCCACTGAAAATGTATTCAAAAATATTTTTAATCAAATAGGTGGCGTAGCAATTATTTTTAATCAATGTCACATATAGTTGCGACTTCAAGTCACGTCTAAAGCCCTTATTTAATTTTTTTTTTGAAATTTTATTTAGAACTATTTTAATTAATAAAAAGCTGACTGAAAGTTATCTAATTTTACTCTTGATTAACTTATTGTAGGATTTCTTTCTATGATGCCAACCTATTGATTCTTACATTTTTATAAATAATGATAATGGTTAAAAAAAAGTCCAGTATTGGAATGAAACCCATATCAATATCATAATGCTGCCAAATTTAAGCTGAAAAAGCAGTCAGAATATAAAAGAGTAAGCAATATATCCATTCAATCCCACTCTGCCATTTCTCACTTTACCCCGAAAGAGAAAGCAATAAACTATATATGTCCATCGAGACTAAAAATAAAGATACAATATATAACATCTGCTTCAATTTCAGAAAGTAAATCAATCATAATATTGTTGAAAAACTTCACATACAATTAAAATAGTATGAATATAATCTATTGTATTTTCATCGAGTTTAGAAAGTTTTCTGTTATCCTTTTCCACAACTGGATCAAAATTCACAAAATAAGACTCTATCTCCCCTTTGACTTCATCTGGAATTTTAAATAACTAACCTGGTAATAACACCCTACCATGAGAAGGAGATTTCCCTATTTGACTCCAATCCCTTGTCAAAGTGCTAGAACTCTGACCTAAAAGATCCACCATGGTAGCATGGTTGACGGGTGGGCCAGTAGAGTAGTTGTGTGAATGATTGCTAGATAAATGGATCCTAGCCAGGTTGGATTCAAAATCAAGTGCAGAACGGCTTCTCACATTCCTTAAAGAACCCTCACCCCTGATTGAAAGGCCACTACCTCTGAAGGTAGGTGGCATGGTAACTTGATCCCAAGGCATATATTGAGAATCCATACATGACTTTTCCTGCGGTATCTCTGAAGATATAGGAAGATTAATTGAACTTCCAGCATTGATAAACACACAAGCTTATGTTTCAAAATTTTCCATTTAAGGATTTCATTTCTGACATACAACATTTTTCTTGTTACATAAGAGTCCCAATATACATATAGAAAAGTTTGCCTAGGAATTTGGCATACACATGGTTTTGCATAGTGCCATGACACCATATATGTGAGAAGGACTTCATTAATAATATGTTTGGAGCTAATTTCATAAGTCACAGCCATTAGGGAAGGATCACATGTGTTAATGTGATGTCAATGACTAGCAAGTTTCAGCTTAACTCAAAATTCTTTTTCATTAATTTTCCCAAAGAATATTAGTAGGCAAAAATGGTCCTTGATGAACATTATTTTTTTATTTTTTTGCTTAGCTTTGTGCAAATCTTTAGGAGCAGACAACTACACAAACAAAGAACTGCTAAGAATCCCTCCAAAAACATAGAAACAATAATGCAAAGAAAACCAACACAACCCAATTTGACCAATTAGTAACCCATAGTTAAAAACACATACCAATATTGTCCTACATACTTGTATCACAAAATGACTCTTTAAATAGCACTTAAACACTATATTTTATAGTGCCTCTGTATTGTATTATGTCACTTGTGCATAGTTCATAATAAAAAAATAACAACTAATAGGTATGATAATAAATATGACATTAAATGACTCTATAGCACAACAAAATACACTCATATGCAATTTGAAGTATATTTCGTATTGATATTCAAACAAATACAGGACATACATTGGACACTATCCATCACAGGTAATACCAGAACAATCCTAAACCCCACATAACATTCAACTGAAGCAAGCAACCATGATAACTCATCTAAACAACCATAATTCATCAGACTCAGTTCATTTTATACATATTAAACATGCAATCAACAACAATCACATCTGCCCAGTAGTTGAACACATCAAATTTTGGCATGCCTAAATAAGCTCAGTAGATATCTCTATTTATTTTTCTTCCCCTCCCTTTCCAAGACAATTCATCTGAATCCCTTTCTAGGATGGGTTGACAGTGCCTCTGAGCTAATGCCTATTCCAACCAACCAACCATACTAAATCCCCAAAAATAATTCACAACCAAGCATACTAAATCCCTGAAAATAATTCACAACTAAGCATTTCTAATTCCCCAAACATAATTCACAACCAAGCATCTCTAATTCCCTAAAAATGCTTCACATACCTACACCCAAACAGTGTTATCCGAGATAGAGTCAAACCACATTTGGACATACATTGCAAACCATTAAGTTAGTTTTACAGAATCAAACAAAATTTTGAAAACCAACCTGCGATGAAGATACACACTCCTAGAAGCAGACACAGCGTTGGAGGATTGACAGAGATGAGCCCACAGCAGAGTAATCCGTAGAAAGATTTAGTTCACCCCGAAAGCTTTCTCCTCTATGTTTCGTTACAGGGGATGGTACTATTGACTTGCGACCATTGTGAATTCAGTGATGGTGATATGAAAATCTTCAATAGCTGGTGATTTTTTATGATGAAAAATTTGGCAAAAGGGTTTCGTTCACAGGAAATGAAATTCAGGGGGCTTCTTCGCGGGGTTGAGCAACAGGGAAGGGTTCACTGTGTGGGGTGGGGTTGAGCTGTATAATGTTGATATGAAATTCTTCAATAGGTGGTATTTTTAGTGATGAAAACTTTGGGGAAAGGGTTATGTTCGCGAGAAATTCATTTGCGGGAAAATGAATTTCTAGGAGCTTCTTCGCGGGGTTGAGGAAAAGGGAATGGTTCACGTGTGTGGGTTGGGTTGAGCTGCAAAATACCTCTACTGTGTGTATTCGAGAGGGGTTAAGTCTTTCTATCCATTCAGCTTGTTTTAGGCCTTAGTCTACATCCAAGTGAGGGGTCAAGTGACAAAGGGGTTAAGGTCTGTCCAAGTGAGAGCTTACATAAAAAAAAGACGGGTAGTCCTTTGCTTAATTTTTTTTTCATTTTTGTTATTTTACTTATTATATATATATATATATATATATATATATATATATATATATATATATATATATAATTAATTTTACTTCTAAAATTTCTTAATAGCTTATTTTATTTTTCTTTTGGATAATTTTATTTAGATATATAATAGTTGTGATAATTATTTAAACCATATTTTTAGACTTATTGGTGTATTTTGAATTTCCTTTTTCTTTTTTACATTTTTCTTTAATTTATTTTAATAACAATAACAAAAATTTACCATTTACTTTTAAGTAAATAAATGTTTTAATTATTCAAAGATATATACATTTTTAACTTGATTTTTAAAATTTTACTTTATCAATTTTATATTTAACTAAAAATCAACTTATGTTAAATAAATTTAAATTTATTTTATCAATTAATATTTAACACATTTTTTTTTCTTATAACTAAAGTTTATTTTCACTAAAAATATAATTTTGTCAAATGTGTTAAAAAAAGTGAAGTTTTAACTTTCAGTGGCGACCTATGGTGGCCACTAAAAGTCCTCCTGAACAAAAAAGCACCAATTTTAGTGGTGACTCAAAAAAATCGCCACTAGAAGTGCTTTTCAGTGATGACTCAGAGAAGTCGCCATTGAAAGGTCGCCACTGAAAAGTCAATTTCTTGTAGTGTTCCTTGCTCCCTCTCATTTAACATTAGTGCTTCTCGAATGATGAGTGAAGAGATGGAATTCTATGAGTTAACTGAAGATATACAACAAAATTTGTAGGAAGGGTGTGATAAGGATTCAAAACAGTCTTTCTAGGTCAAGTTGTAATCACATAAAATGTTTGTGTGAAATAAGTGCAAGGATAAGTATTTGTGAATTCATGTCTCAATTTTATGAACAATAGATGAAATTATTGTAAATTTATTGCATTAGTTAAAAAAGAAGAAGGAAATAATGTGTTGGTTCTCCTTGTTGTTAGCAAGAGTAACCGTCATTTAGTGATTTTGATAACTTGCATTGCCATCAATGGAACTGGAGATGGGTTTAACAATATAGTCTGGTTGCTTTCTACACTCCAAGGACCATAATAGATGGAGTGAATATGTTCTTCCTCTGCGTTTGCTACTGTTTAAGTTGAATAGGTAATTAGTCTAAGTGGATTGTTGGGGGACTAGTTTGGAGTTGGGAGTTAGGACCTGTCATGCATTTTCATTGCTTGTGAAAAGGAGCAAATGAATTATTTTTCTAAATTTTGCTTGGTAGGTGTGGTTTTGTGTATTATGTTCTGCACTAAATAATGAAATTCTTGTTACAGTGCACAAATTTGGGATGTTGATTTGCTGCCTTGTGCTTTCAGAGATCTTGGTTTTATTTCGCTTCTAAACATTTCAAAAGGATTTTATTAGCCTTATCTCAAATTTTCACATAGGTTTGTTTTGACTATATATTTTTAAAAGATTGTATATATCAAATTCTTATTTTTATTGGAAAATAAAAATACCAAGACTCAAATACAAAAATTGTCCTAAGGCCAATCAACTTTTCTTTATATAATTTCTAAAGATGATGGATTTTGTGTGTGGAGGAACTTGTTGAATAAGGATATTTTGTATGGAGCAACTTGTTGAATATGGATTTTTGGTAGAGAAACTTGAAGAGTGAAATTTGCTTTTGCTGCCTCTTTTGCCATTACATCCACGGTCTAATGGTCATGGGTGTTTTCCAATTGCTAAAATCTGTTTTTGAATTTTTTTTAGAGTAAATATATAATATAGTCTTTGAATTTACTAGATCCTTATAATTTAGTCCCCAAATTTAACAATCTTTAGACAATTTAGTCCTTTTGTTATTTCTACAATAACAGCTCAATGATATGGTGCGTTAAATACTTACGTAGCACGTTAAATGTCCATTAATCATGCAATATCAGTGCACTTAGTTTAAAAAAGGAGTGAACACATAATTTAGTCTTTAAATTTAAGTCACTATATAATTGAATCACTGAATTTATCAAACATCAGATAATTTAACCTTTTTATTTTCTCTAGACTAACTGCTTACTATGTGGCGTTGACTAAGCTTAAAAGAAACTTCAAAATGCTTTGCTATCCACTCTATTTTCCCTCTTCTACCCTTAGAATAGCTCATTTTCTAATTTCAACTGACAACGCCATAAAACACTCTAACACTACGAAATTTTTTCCTGTCGTACATAACACCGCAGTCACCCTTTTCCCCAAAAATCCCCCTTGAAATATATCTTTTTTCTTTTCCTTTGGGGATGGGGAAAAATATGCTTTAACTTGTAGAATATATTGTCACTTTGTTGCTAAATAGTTGTTTGAATGAAATTTTTTTGCATTGAATTGTAAATACATTTATAATGGTCTCCCATTTCTTTGAGTGCTTCCACAATTTTCATTGCCCGCAAAACAAATGCAATAGCTAGTTCAACAACTTCATTTCAAAAGTTTATGGATGAGTCAATGTTGATGTGGCATGATTAGTTTACATTTAATGTGTTATGTAAGCATTTAACGTGTCATATTAGCAAACAATTAAGATAAAAATAACATAAATATTATGTTATTTGATATTTGATAAATTCAAAGATTAAATTTTGTAATGACTTGAATTCAGGGACTAAATTGTAGGGACCTAGTAAATTTATACTAAATTGCAAGAACATAATAAATTTATGAATTAAATTGTAGAGATATAGTAAATTCAGGAACTAAATTACGTGTTTACTATTTTTTTAAGTTGAGCTAACGTTGATGTGACATAATTAGTTGGTATTTAATGTGCCATGTAAGTATTTGACGAGCCATATCAGCAAATAGTAATTAGTGTGGAGATAAGAGAATGACTAAGTTATTTAATGTTTGGTAAATTCGGGGATTAAATTGTACAATAACTTATGACTAAATTATAAGGACCTAATAAATTCAAATACTAAATTATGTGTTTACTCTTTTTTTTTATGATTTATATGTAACAATAAATATTTCTTAATGTTATATTTCATCCTCCTAATTAAGCAAGTGGTGTCCTCTAGTTTGGAGCAAGGCGATCTTCAGCTACCAATACTCATCAAGAAGATCAACAAGATTGATGTGATTCTAGAAATGTTTGTTGTAAGTTTTATATTTTAATATTATTTTCTATTCTTTTTATGACAATTTGGTGGCTTATAAGTATTTAGGCTTTGATTAAATACTATTTTTTATATATTTGATTGGCTAATACTATGTAACGAAGAATATTTTCAAATTAATATTATGTACTTTGCCTTTGAATGTCTTGTATTAATTAAAAATGTATAAGGCATTAGTTGGAATCTTAATAAGTAAAATTTAAATTAGAAAAGTAATACAAAAAAAGAAGCAAATTATGTAGAACCGCTGCTAAATCAAAGACAGTGTAAATAAAATTTTGCAGCGTATTCAATAGAGGTGTTCATAGGTGCGGTTTGGGTTTAAGGACTCAATCAAACTGAATAGATGACAAATGAATTTTAAAGAAATGGACTTGTTCGATTTTTTCATGTTTATGGAACCAAACCAAACTGAATCGGGAAAAGATCGATTTGTTTTGGTTCAATTCATCAGTTTTTTCCTTTACTTAATACATTCACAACATTAGTTTTAGAAGAAA
Organism: Gleditsia sinensis; assembly: GCA_037074535.1. NCBI lineage: Eukaryota > Viridiplantae > Streptophyta > Magnoliopsida > Fabales > Fabaceae > Gleditsia > Gleditsia sinensis. Next base: position 64,465,297 of record CM073464.1, read on the forward strand.
AAAGAAAACAAAAGTCAAAAGCAACATTATTCAACAGACGCATGACCAAGAGATGTATATCAACAAACTTACCCGAAGGTCGCTCAATAGCAAATGGACCGATAGCATGTGGAGCTGCAGTCGAGCGTCGTTCGAAGATGTCTTAGTATTTCAATAACCCAGGTGTTTAATGTTGCTGAGCATGAATTTGATATTAACACCTCTGTCGACATTAAATGCATTCAACAGATGCATGACCAAGAAATGTAGATCAACAAACTTACCCGAAGGTCACTCGGTAGCGAATGGACTGATAACATGCAGAGTTGTAGTCGCGCTTCGTCTGAAGACATCTTAGCATTTCAATAGACCAAGTGTTTAGTGTCACTTAGCATGACTTTGACATTAACACCTCTGTTGACTCTCCACCATTCAGAGCTCAAGATTTTCCTCTCTTGCTTGAAGATGATTAAAAAAATGGACCATTTCTATCTTTCTCTCTTCTGTTTGAGCAAAATTGTTGCCCTACAGTATGACACAAAAATTTTAGATTTTTTTAAATAGAAATGAGCAGGATTTATTTATTACACTGAAAGGTTGACATCGAGCATAAAGACGTCTGACGAGATGTGAGCAAGGCGCTGAGAGACAAGTATGGAGAAAGCCTAGCTTTGACAACTAACTTGACAAAGTGGAGAAAGGCAGTGTAACAACCATAAGATTTAGTAATTTTCATTTATGTATAGATTATTTAAAGAAATAAAGGAGTAGGGATGTAATTGAAAGGTTTTAAGGATGAAAATGAAAATTTGTTAATATTTTTTGGATCAAATTGTAAATTTTTAAAAGTTTAGGGGTCAAAATGTAAATAATAAAATTTACAAGGACATCCTCTAACAATTATAAAATTGCTATTTTGTCTCTCTATTATTATTTAAAAAAGAAAGAAAGAGAAGAGATAAAAAATGTATGTAACCGATAAAATGAATAGTGAATAGTAACTTTCTATCTCATCATTTTTCTCTCTCTAGATCTGAAGTACCACCAAACCTCTGATCTCAAAACGAAGGGTACCATTGGATTCAGGGTGGAGAGTACTATGATTTTAGCTGAATAATTTTTCAAATCGACTGTAGAATCGCTGCAAATTAGAAGTAAAAAATCTTAAAAAAAGGTATGTTCTGACACTCCTATTTAGAGACCCAAAATTGAAAATCTGACATTGTAGATAGATTTATGAGATAGAGAAACTATATAATATGAAGTTTCACAGTCATTTGACAATTTTTGGTGTCATGAATAGTAACTTCGACCAGTGTGAATAATGATTCCGGTAGGTGTGAAAAGTACTCCGGCCAACATAAATAGTGATTTTGGCTGATATGAACAATAGTTTCAACCAAGAACAGTGATCATCGGTTGACTGCCATTGACTGAGATCCCAGAGTCATTTATTAAATTTTTGGACCCTCCGAACTCATTTTTAAGTTCTATTTAGTTAAATTTGAATTGAAAAATTATATTTTGGGGCTGTCTAACCTAGAGCCTTATCTTATGAGTAGATAATTCTTTCTATGACTTGCTCTATGCTCTTCTTGAATTTTAAATTTATAATTGGTTATGTTTACAAGTTATTTATACTTTTATATGTCTCTGAAATGGATTAAATTACCTGATTTATTTACTATCTGGCATATAGTTCAAGAAGAGAATGGTTTTGAAAATAGATTTTTGAACTCATTGAATATGTGATTCTAAATGTATTTCTCATCATATGGTAAATAAAATATATTGTGCACGTGACATTGATATGTAAAGCTATAAGATTTCATTGAAAAAAGGCATATATATATGATAACTTTGATTGAAAAGCTAAGACTGAAAATTTTGAATTATACTTAAACCTCTATTTTGATCGATATGACATGTGTGCAAATAATAATTACTGTAGAGGAATTTTATTAGAAACAATGTTTGCTAACATCAGATGATGTTAGCCTTATGCACCTTGATACCTCATCTAGCAGGGGTGTTGCTAGCCTTGTGTGACGACCAACACACGTGATATGATATGTGAAGGAGAGCAGGATGCCTTTTATCTGGGCGAGATGTCGACTATATGATATGTAATTTGCCTTCCCTTGCTGTGTATTTGGGAAATACCCATATTAGAATCCCTTCGCATGTTCTCTTGAATGGTGTAGGGTAAACTTTAGCTGGGATGCTGATTTTAGACAAATCCTACACTACCAAAATACGGAAGGGATTGAACTCTGATATGGTGGTTCTGATATGAGATCCTCCTAATATTGGTATCTTATACGATCATAACATATCTTATATGGTTTTGGATATTAATATTTTGATGCATATCAATGTGGATGGACCTCTGAACTATAACTTTTTATGTGATAAATTTTAATATATGAGTATATCCATATGTTGACCTAAGAGGTCATAGAAGGTATGATTTAATCACTGAGTTATCAAACTCACTACACGATATTTACATTTTTTTAGATAAAGATATAAAGGTTGGTTTTACAGATATGTGATCTATTAGGTGACATACTCTCGGGGTGAGCTTATATTGATTCCAAGGCTCATAGTGTTTAAATCATTATGTACTTGTAATCTAGAGTATGCTTTGTATGGCATAGGCAGGATCCCTACTTCTGCTATTACTTTGATATCTATAAGCTCAGTCTGTATATTATGTATAATGGAAATACCTATATTTAACTGTTTTCATTGATAAAGGAGTATATTATACATGTTATGGTAAAAATATGTTTGTAAAGTATGTGTTTCATGTGCCTTTAAATTAGGGGTGTGACAAGTTAGTATTAAAAGAATAGGTTTTCCTGTGGTATAATGGAGCAAGGATTCTGTAGTAGAACTTTGAATATGGGTATGTAACTGCAGACATATTTATATTCACGGTGCTACTGTGGAATTCTATAGGGTGTCATTCTCTTCTTCCTTTTGACTCTTATCCTTAGGTATGTGATGTTTAAGTATCGATGTGTATGTCCTAAACGGTGCCTCTTGAGTGTGGACTACCAGTTTAACTTTTGAACTCATTTTGATGAACAGTGATAAAGAAAACCAACCCTCTTGGGTACAAAGAAAAATAATTAGTTGAAAATAAGAAAATTTCATCCGAACACAAAGGTAATGACTTGTTTAAATGTTAAGAATGTTTGAATTGGTTGTTTGATTTGCTTATGTGAAACAATATGACGAATTCCTAATACAATATTGATAGTGGGTTATGATATGATCGAGGTTTTTAACTCCAAGATAACAGTTTGAAATAAAGTGAGTGTTTTGAAAATAGATCTATATATCTTTTTGGATGGATGAGTTGGAACCTATCTATATAAATGGATTTGGCAAGTTGTAGGGTGGATTGAATTTGAGAGGAAAGAATCTATAAAGATAATGTTTTCAATGATAGATTTTATTGATATAAAGTATTTGAAGATAGTTTGGTTTTCAATAATATTATGTACAAGTATTATGAGAAACGAAGGTTTGTCCATGAAAATTTAAAATTTGAAGTATGCAAAATGGGTAATTCATGTAAAGGACTCTTGGATATTTACATAAGCTTTTCATGATTGATTGTTAAAATATTGCATAAGCATGTTAAAGAATAAAGTAAAAATGGGTTGACCTTATTTAAGTGTTTTGAAGTGCATTCTAGCTGATATAGTATGAAGATGTCATAAATAGCATGAAAGGCTAGTAAAGGAGTTGCAAGTAGTGAACAATTAGTGGAAGCATATATCCAGTAATTTAATTTCAGTTTTAGCAGCTCATAAGTTATTACAAAAATGGTGTCAATGATATTTGGCAGCGGTGAGAGATATTGATATAAAGTATACCAATGTGGATTAGGTTGCAGTGGTTAAGAAATTTCTTGACCAAAAGAATTGCCTAGATTACCCCGAAACGAAAAATAGAATTTGATATTAATTTACTTCTTAGAACTCAACTAGTATCTATATCCCCTATATAGAATTATATCAACTGAATTTAAGGAACTAAAAAAAAGAATTAATTACAAGACTTGTTAGACAAAGGACTTATATACCCTAGTACTCTCCTTGAGGTGTTCTAGTCCTATTTGTGAAAAATAAATATGGATCACTGCGGTTATACATAGATTACAAAAAATTGAATAAAGTGACGGTGAGTAATAAATACCCATTACCTCGTACAGATGATCTAGGTATCATTAAATGAGGATAAGGGAAGATGATATTTCGAAAAATGCTTTCAAGATTCGGTATGGGTACTATGAGTTCTTAGTGATGTCATTTAGTTTGACAAATGCCGCAACTGCATTCGTGGACTTAATGAATAAAGTACTTAAGCCATTCTTGGATCAACTTGTTATTGTATTTATTGATGATATACTAGTATATTTCAAGTTCAAAGGATTATAAGCAACATTTGCAAATAGTTTTACAAAGTCAAAGAGAACATAAGCTATATGCTAAGTTTGAAAATGTGAATTTTGACTTAATAGTGTTACTTTCTTAAGGCATGTGGTTAGTAAGGATGATATTCAAGTATACCCTAAGAAAGTAGAAGCGGTACAGTAATGGCCATGTTTTACTACAGTTACAGATAAAGATCCAAGTCTAATTTGCGCTTCTTGCTGTTATCTGTTGTCCAATCTATTTGAGCTGTAGTTGGATAAGGTACATGAAAAAATACTTGCAATGCATCAATCAACACATCAGCATTGGAAGTCGAGATGAGAATTTGTTGTGTTAAGTGTGAGATAAACCTTTGTACCATAGTTTGATCAAGAAAAGACAACAGACCATCAAAGAAATGGTTAACATTTAACAAACCTATTGGTTTATGATAGATATTCAGTTGTGCCGAAGAGACTACTTGAAAAATCTGTTCTAAAGTACTAAAACCCCCTGTTAAGGCAATGAAGGCATCAACATTGCTCATCATTCTAACCATGCGCTCATGCATGGAAGCTATCTTAAATTCTTCTCCAACTATTTTTTTTATGATGTTTAATACAGCTAGAGCGGTAGGAATAATATCTAAAACTTGACATCCTCCTACATGTACAGCTTTAGACACACACCCTATTAACCCACGGTTACCTTCACCATAGACTAAATAAATTTTTCTCCTAGCTAGCACCATACCCAGATTTTGTGCTGCTTTCACATACTCTCCATCTTTTCCAAAACTGGAACCACAAAAGACACAAATATTTTGAAACTGACGGAATGTGGTTCCCTCCATAACTGCACTCACCCTAAAGATACTAATGTGTGCATTTATAGAACTCAAATAAGGGAATACTTATAATAGCTATACAAATAAGCCGGGTATATTTACAACAGCTATGTGAGTGACCGATGGATATAAGCTAAATTGAAAGTGAATTTCAAAAATGACGGCATGCATGCATATGCATAGTAGTTGTGATTATGCCTCATATTAAGCACATAAAGAGAATAAGATTAAAGTATCATCAGAAATTTTTCTTTTCCTTGTAGTCATTGATGAGGCATTGATTTCTTGATTATTGTAGGAAAATTGTAAGTGATAGGCATCATTGTAAAAAAAAAGTGAAAATGCAAACCAGTTAATTGTTCAAAAGGGATAATAAAATGATTTATTTTACAGTTGATTGATTACATTTGTTTTGAAGCAACCAACTGCAGCCTACCAGTTAATTACATGCTCTTTGTTCTTCACAAACTGCTCAAGGCATTAGTTGGAATCTTAATAAGTAAAATTTAAATTACAAAAATAATACAAAAAGAAGAAGCAAATTTTGTAGAACCGTTGCTAAATCAAAGACGTTCTACAAATAAAAGTTACCAGCAGATTTCAAACCCTACTAATTGGAGAAACTGAGCTCCTACGATCTGGAATGGCTGCTAGATTGAATCCAATTCAAAAAAAAATTAGCAACTGTTGTAAAACCGCTGCTACATCAAAGGAAGACAAAATGAGCTTATACTTATATGAAGTTTAAAAACCACAGCTAAATTCGAAGTGGTAATAATGTTACCAGTGGTCAATAAAAACCACTACTAAATCCCTTGTGATAATGAGTTTCGATGCAGTTCTAGAACTGCCACAAAATGCTTAGCAGCGGTAAAAGGTGTTTTTCTTGTAATGATAAATTTTCTACATTCTCTCTCTCTCTCTCTCTTTTGAAGTTCCAATGTCATTGTTTTTTTTTGTTTTTTCTCCCTTGTTTGTATATTTTTTCTTTTCAATTCTTCCATTTTCATTTCATTGATTTTATTTATTTTTAGGTAGAATATTTGTTGATAGTTTGCTCCTTTTTGTTTTATTTGCCCAAAGGAATTCCTCAATCCAACAATTTCAGGTATAATCTTAGAAACATGAATTATAATAAATGGTTTGTTATCTTTATTTCTATGACGACTATGTTGTAATGTTTGATATCTAGTTATTTTATTTTTTTGGACATCATCTAATTATGGTTGTCCAAATTTTTATATATATTATTTTTTGTTATGACCGCTTAATAGTCACAAAAGAAATTTTCATTTTTATTAAATATTTTCCAAAGTTGTCACTGCTTATAACTTAAATATAGTAATAAAAAGAAGCGGTTTGAACAGTCACAGAACCACTGCATTCTTGTTGTGAATTGATGATCCCAAGAAATCGATTCCAAGACAACCAACATTAGTTGCCTAGAAATTTTATTTTTTGGACATCATGGTTGCCCAAATTACATTATTTTCCATTTTTTTTAAATATTTTCCAGAGTTGTGACTGTCTAAAACTGTCACAAATGAGCTTGATTATTGTAGTGTGGACAAGATCTAACATGAATTGTGATACCTCATGAAAATTCATGTTAATCTTTTTCCAACATGAATTGTCATCCTATGTTATGACTTTGTGAGATTTTTTTCTTAATTCTTAACTGTCATACTCTTACCATAACCTAAAATTAATTGTACTTTAATAACATTGATTAACAATAATGTTGTTGTAAATAAACCAATAAATCCTTGCATTTTGCCACGTGAATAAGAAGCCTTACATAATATGTCCCCTCGTACAGCCCTACGGCCTTCTAACCGGGCATCTTGGCTGTCTATGAACTTGTCGGTCTTCTATCTTTTGATTGACTTTAGTGGTAGGCACACCATGGTCACAATGGAACATCGTACTTTAGACTCAGACCACCTACACTAGGTGACTGGCACTAAAAGAAATTTGACTTTCGGTGGCAACTTTTTTTGCCACGAAAAGTTACCAAATCACCACTCATACCTTTCAGTGGCGACATTTCGCCACCAAAAATTCGTCACCTCTACGACCGTCACTAAAGGATTTCTATGGCGACAAAAACAAGTCGCCACCAATAATTATATCTCCAGTGGCAACAACATTAATTGCCACAGAAACTGCATTTTTAGTGGCGACTTATGTTGTCACCAAAAAAAAAATTTGCCGCAAAAAACTAGTAAGAGTGGCGAACTTTTATAGTCTTTGCTGAATTTTGAATATTCAGTGGCCACTGAAAACTCTTCAATGGCAACCTTTTTCAGTCGCCACCGAAAACTCTTCAATGGCGATCTTTCTTCTGTCACCACTGAAACCCCTTCAGTGGCGACTTTTTTTTTTGCCACTAAATCGTATCCCTTCGGTGGCGACCTTTTTCAGTCGCCACCGTAAACCTTTTAATGGCGACCTTCTTCTGTCAATATTGAAACCCCTTAAGTGGCGACTTTTTTTTTTTGCCACTGAATCGTATCCCTTTAATGGCGACTTTTTTTTTACACTGAATCGTATTAGTGGCGACCGTTTTATGTTGCCACTGAAAACCCTTCAGTGGCGACCTTTGTCTATTGTCACTGAAAATTGGGTTTTAGTTGCGACATTTGTCGCCACGAAAAATGGTTTTTTCATGTGGTCACAGAATCCCAATTTCAGTGGCGACAGAGAAAGGTCGCCACTGAAGCCTTTATTTAAATTTATATTATTAAAATTTGTGTAGTTGACAGTTTAAAATTATTTGAATTTTTTTATTTAATTTTATATTTGCACTATATTTTATAATAAAAATCTAATAATATGTAACGAAATCAAAAGAAACTTAAAAATTAATAAAATGTTTTTCTTTAATATATATATATAACCAAGATCAAGCATAATTGTCATATATACAAATAAAAAAGATTCTTTTATACAAAATAAAGTGAGTATAGATACACCGTGAATTACATATAGAGCACAAAACAAGAAAATTATCGTACTTGCCAGGAATATGACTGTAGTATAGATAAGAACAAGATCAAACATAGTTTAAATACAATTTGACAATAGACATGCAATACATGCAAGTTTTGTGAAAATAAAACAAGAGACTAAATCCAATACAAATTTCATATATACAATGCATTTACAAAACTAAAGGTCTATACATATTCCTTCTTTTCACTAATAAAGTAGCAAGTCTGTAGTATTATGCACAAATCACTTGCTATTGGTGATGTTGTCAATATCTTCCGGGACATGATAAGTTGAGAGAAAAAATGTGTCATGAATTTTTTATAGGAACCCACATTACAAAATGGATAGCGTAAGACATGGGACCCTAATTATGGCAATATTAAATATGAAAAAAATATTTAGCTAGATAATAAAGGAGTAGGTACATTATTTTGCTAGAATTAACAAAAAATACCACTTAGCAACCTATAAAATTAGATAGCAATAATAATTATAATTATCTTGCTGATTCTGCATAATTAGCAAAAAGTTCCATCAATATGATTTCCTGCTCTAACACATCACTATCTAAAAGATAATTAAAAGGGAAAATCATCAGAGGACACTGTCATTACCATTTTGTTATGCACTCATAGTAATATCGCTTCCGTTTGCAATTGGCACAAATGACAACACCACTCCTATCATTCCTCAAGCACTGGTGGCACATTAAACTCCTCAAGTCCTTTTTCCTTCTAGAATCAACCTAAAAATAGGAAGTAGCAAAAATAAACTGTCATTGAGATGTTTGAAAATGAAACAGATTCACAAATCACAAACAATCATTTAGAAAATATTTTTATTTAGTGAAGTTAAAAATTTGTTCATATTTATTTTAAAATCAAATTGACATAGATGGCTATAAATATTACTTGGTTTTTGAGTTTGATTTTCTATAATTATGAGATTATTTTGATTTTTTTAATAACTATGATAAATTTTCTTTTAAATCATTACAAAAACATCACCAGTTATTTTTTGGAAACACTAAACAAATTTTCTCTTCACTCTACCAAACACATTTTTATTTTGAATAAAAATAAAAAATAGAAAACAAGCAAACCAAACAAATCCAAGTTAGACCAGTCATGGGGTTCTCACAACCATTTTTTTAAACAACAGTGAAAAATTAGTACACCACTATTATCATATTTTTCTATGGTAAGAAACAAAGGTACAAGACTACCAATTGATATTGCACATATCAGGAATGTAGAAGCATGTAACTTTCAAAGTTAAACCCTGTTCAGCGTGGGAACTAGTCAGAAATGGGACTAGACATGCATGTTTGATATCAGTTTCATTATTTGCCTCTACGAACATCTCCATATATATTATCCTAATCCCATGCTCGTTCATTATCTACCTCTTACATGTCTAAAAAATTCCCTTATGTGTGAACGATGCTCCTCTCAATCAACTAGTAATGCATAACTAGGTATCACTCAACCTCAAACAGGAGTTTCAACTTTCACGCTAGCCACAGAAACCATGGAATCAACCACAAGTGCATTAACATTCAACATTGATATATTCCTTTATGTACGGTAGTCCTTTATATATATTATTCATCAAGGGCATGCAAGAATGTTACAGAGCACTTTTACCTAATTACCCATATGTTTTGGATACTGAGACCCTCTTGAATTATTTATCATACTGAGCACTTTTACAAAAAGTGAGGGGTAGCATTATCTTGAATGTCAATTAAAATGGTGACAAAAAGTTCCAGTCAAATATGGGCTTTTCCTTTCATTTTTTTATTTATAAAATTAAGGTTTTTTTGTTCTAATAATATTAGGATCACTTAGGGACTACTCTTTGTTCAGTATGGTAAGCTATTTCATCAATTTTTAATATTGATATTCAAAAAAGACATCACAAAAATACTTGTGTGGTGATTCTTTCTTTTTCTCTCATGATTTTTTACATCAACTTGTCATGTCAAATAAACTTGTGTGTGCCACTTCATAACATTTCTAACCAACTTGTGTATCTCTTAAGTAATAATTCTATCTTAATTCATAAAGACAAGTGCAACCCAAGTATCCACGTTACAGTAATTCCTTAAAACATCTCCCAGCAAAGGATGATTTATGAACAATTACACATTAAATTGAATAATACATGACTACATATTTGCAAATCCAAATGAACGTTTGTTTAAAGCATATATAACTAAATACCTGTTACTATGCTCAAATGCGGAGACTTTGTACATGCACCAATGAAACAAACCACATTTTTATGATGCACCTGCCTGCAATAAAAAAATTAAGTCGAAAAATTTTTAGGCTAGAGAAAAGAAGATGGTCAGAACCTAAATGAGAAAGATGAGTGGTGTAAATAACCCTGAAAATTATCCTTAAGGTATGAAATCCTTGCAAGACTTCAAATAAGGCAAGCAAAAGCAATGACAAGGTGAAATTGATATTAGATGGAAAAATTCAAACATAGAAAACTTGTACATATTGCATTTTGTCGACCCAAGTTAAATGAATGTTGAATTCATAATCCATTTTTCAAAATTATGTAATGAACAAAAAATACAAGGATGTTTTTATTATGAAGGCGGTCAAGGCCTTAGAAACTGAATTCAGTTGTGTAACTAAAAAGTTTATAGTAGAGTGGCATTCTAAATTAGAAGAGTTGTTAGATAAGTGAACAGTTCAAGGCAAAGCCACCAAATGGTTTATCGGTAGGTATTGCACATGTGATAATAAATAGAAGAAGATTGGTGGATGAAAAACAATCCCTCTTCTTTTTTTTCCTTTTTTTTTATTTACCTTGTTGAAAATTTTAGACTACTGCCGGACTTGGTATGTGACTTTGATATTTCACTTTCTTCCTATTCTGATTTAAATAAGTAATGCTTGAGAAAAAGAGAAGATAATAATTCAGGCATTGAAGTAGATAAATTGTAATGTACAACTTACAAAGAAATTTTTTTGATAATGTTTGACAAGTGAATGATTTAGCAAGATGTATGAAAGAAATAGCAAAATTTTGGAGTATGGATCTTACACCATGCACCGAAATATACTGACCTCATAATTTCCACTTCTTGAGCAAACTCGTGCTCTGAAGCGTCATTCAAATGCTCAGATCTCTGAATCTTAACAGCAACATCTTGGCCAAGATAAATGCCACGATACCTAAGGATGAACAACAAAGCCAATTAGAACAAGAAGAAAGATAAATAGCATAAAAAGAGAGAATAGAAAAGAACCCAACCAAGAATATGAAATAAAGAACACAATCTAACTTACAAATCTCCATAAGATCCAGACGCTATTCTTTCTCCTATATCTTCAACAACCTCCAGTCTATTTCCCAATCTCCAAGTATTGATTTTGCAGCTAAGGCCTTCTCCATAAACAAAGGGGCATTCAAAGAAGAGACCATGACCCTTATAGCAGGGAAGGCATTAATTACAATCTTATAGGCCATGACTGCATGCCATGCAAGTAGGTTTACCATTAAATCTCAAAATCACTATTGGATCAATGAACTGCAAATTAAAAGACTGACTAGGAATAAATTTAAGAGTGAAGACTTTTTGTTTAGACAGCAGTACTCAATAGAATAGAAACAAATTATGTGTTACAGACTTGTAGACCTCACAAGGTTATTTCTCCAGAATCCCAACGTTTTTGTTGTGTGTTTTCTAAGTTCAGAGACAAACAATAATCATTTTTACACCCTGAAGTTGCTTGACAGTTTTGAGCTAGGCTTTTTGTCATTTTTTTATGAGCGAACTCTTTAGACCATTATTTTTAACTACCATTTTTAAAGGCTTTGGTGGCAAGTAGGATTGAAAGATCTTTGGCAGTGTGATGTTTTTGTGGGGCTCTAGTGTTTAAAAACAAATACTTTGTATGAGTCTATATTATTTGACTTTGAAAAAATAAAAGAAATAAGTGAGAATTTTGTTCAATATTAAAGACACAGATGTTAGGGCATTTGACTAAGTTTTCTATTAATAAGTGAGTTTTTGCTATTATATTTTGTCAATTTGTACCCAACTTTGAATTACCTTAGTATTGTTTTGATATAAAATTATAAATAGATTAGGGATAATGCTTTCTGGGAGAAAGGGGTGAAATTTGATTAATAAATTGTGGTATAAAAGTGTAATTAACCCTAAATTCTTTTATTCCAAAATAAATATTGGTTGGGATAACTGCAATACCACTCTTAAGTATTCCAAGGACAACTAGAAGTCAAATGGTTTCCCAAGAAGAAAATCATAAGACAAGAACATATGTTTGTTGAGCTAGTAGCCAATAGTCTCTCCACATCCAATTTTGGAATCCAGAATACCTTTCATGTTGGGAAACAAACTTTAGAAGAAAAAAAACTGTCATTTAGAGCTCTCAGTCTTCACATTGACCAAATAGTGTCAGTAGTCAGCACAACTTGATAGATTAATCAACATGCCCATGTGCAAACAATTTTGAGAAACACAAGTAAATTACGAATTGACCACATAACCATCAAACCCATGTATGATTGCTTGCAAACTATCTCAGAAGTTAGAATATAGCAAGAGTGGCTATATAAAGAAAAGTGTGTGGCAACATATAATAGTAGAATAGTTTCTCACCCTTTTCAGATAGTCTAGATCATACAAATTATGGTAGAAGTGACTTTAGATTATAACTTCTATTTTAGGCTCAAATTCAGATTTGGTTGGAGCATGCTCTCAACCATTTTCTCAAAATGAAAAAAAATTTAACTTCTCAGGAAATAGGCAGGTTAGTGTTTCCTCCCCTAGAGCCCATACTCACAAGTTATGTTTAAGAAAACTCTAAAATTTCAGCATTTCGTAAATAAAACCAAACAACTGAACTTCAAAATACAAGGTAAAGGAGACACAATGTACCTCACTTCTCACTACGGCTCTTTCCATAGCCTCATACAAACCAAGTACAACATTGCATAGTTAGCAACATTTGCACTGATCACCAAATATATAAAAAGAAAAGGATTAATAATAGATTACATAAAAGAAAACTCCTGGTTGGTGGACCAGGTGCAGTTATGACTAAATTAGTTTCAAATATACGAATGAGTTACTCTCCTGCAATGCTGTAGCTTGTTGTTCATCTTCTTCCACCTCCATTCCTACTAGTATCTTAACTTTCCTGAAGGCTTTGTTCATCTTTTCCATTATTTTCCCATTCTTTGTCAAGAAAATTGACATATAAAAGATATATGAGAAATACCATAATAAAACTTAGGTTCAATTTTCAGAAATATTACAAACATAGACAGGACAATGTCTCTTTACTTTAGTATACATTAACATGATTTCAAATCTAACAAATGTTTGAGACAAATACCGTCTGTAAATAAAAACCAACACACATAATAATAAAGTGACATGAATCAATCAAGTCGGTGATTCTCCTGGAGATGTTTGTGTTGTATTAGCTGTAAATCCCAGTGCAGCACTACCAATAAGATTTATCAGAATTTGTCCCTATGCATAGACAATAAAATTATTTAAGCGAATTAGGATAAACAAATTATTTATAATACTGTGAAAGCATACATGAAGGTGGATTCAATTAGACCAACAAGTTTAAAACTATACATTTATGCAGACATGCAATCACTAGAATATAATTGATTCATTAGTTTCAAGCTTTCCAGCTTAGCAACAATAGCACAAAAAGGTTAGAAGTGCTAATAGCCTAGGGAGTGCAGTCAAGATTTAAGATCATAACCTTCTATCATGAAAGAAAGTAAGGTCTATACACAATCATCTGTCTGTGTGGCGGAACAATTATACTATGCCCAAAAAAAAAACAAATGGCTTACATGGGAAAGTCCTTATACCATAATTTAAATCAAGTTTGGCTAGTATATGAATGATTTGGGTTTAATTTATAAGCATATTTGATTTACAATTTGTAGTTGAAGTTACATAATTTAATTGAATCAAGCAAATCTTATCAAGGAATACCTGTTGGAGAGATGTGATAAGAGAAGCCATCTGCGATTGTAACTTTTCTTCAAACTGTGCCTGTAACCTCTCTTCTCGAATTCTTATCTCTTCACGTACCTCCGCAAAAACTTCTTCACGTAATTTCCTTTTCTGCTTTTGAATTTCTTGAGGTGTGATTCAATCAATGACTCTCTTGGAGGGAGGTTTCACATCGTATCCTTTACCGCGAAAGAACCTCGACCTTTGACCAAGCATTGTTGCTTAAACGTGTCGTGGAATCTTCTTAAGATTACTTGGCTATAATCTCTTGAAGTTGGCCCCACGATCAAACAAAGCATACATTTGAAATAAAAATATGAATATAAATTACAATTTCTAAATAATAATAAACGTTACAGTAATTATACATAAACTTCTTGAGACTTTGCATTGAACCATATGACATTGCCTTCTTTAGTCTTACGTGTATGTTGCAACTCCCATATTTGATCAATTGGTGCCTTCTCTCCAGTTTCAGGATTTCTCTATTATAAAACATTATTGTTATTCAACATGAACATAAATGTATACATGAAAGTACATTACTCTAAAATTTCACTGTTGATTCCTCAACTTCTGTAAATGACCGAAAATCGCACGCATACTTTGTTGTTTGCTTAGCCCTATTCTGTGCATTTGTTGAGCTTTTGTCCTAAATTTAACATAAAATGAGCTTAGTGCATTTGATATTGTACGTGTTACTAAAATGTGTTAATACAAACTACCTTAAAATCATCTGAGTCAAAATAATTGATCAAATGCCTTCAATCATCATCGTGGACTCCAGGAGGAAGATTCGCGAGTCTTTGTTCGTTAGTGTCATACAAAGAGTAGTGCTCATGCAAGTTTGTCCTCCAAGTTCTGTAACACCTTTGTACAGTGGCATTAATAAATGCATCAAATCGTCGCTCCGAAGTTCTTCTGACCTCAAATTGTTCCTACAATAATAAACCCAAATATGATAAATCTATGAAATGTATACTAACAATAATATGATAGATAAATATACTAGTTGTTACCTTCACTCTAATCAAAATCTGTTCTCCATATCCTTCCCAAATTTTGATTCACTTTCTCACTTTCAATGGACATGTGCATCTTGTGATATATCCAATGTAGTTGACGATATCCCTTTATCCTTCACCTACGACTCGAAGGATCTCATCGGAGATTTCAACTACAATTTTCTCTCCATTTTTTGTCTTTTCATTCACAGTAAGGCATTTATAACTTCCCCTAACCTTTCTAGATGCACTACAAGAAGCTTTTAATCAAGTGATATTGTTATTACCTTTACAATGATCAATCTTAAGTAGCACGTGTTCAATATTCTATATTTATACCTGCACTACTAATTGGGCATCGAGAAGTTAGTGTGGCGGGCAGTTCCTGAGTCTCTTCATTGTGTGGTTGTATAAATATATGTGGGGGTTCTTCATTTAAAGGGCCTCGCGCAACTACTTTATGTCCACGACGACCACCTCGTCCACCTTTTCCTTTTCCCACCATCATCAAACCTTCCTGTTGCATATAAATAGAGCATGTTGTCATTTTCACAATTAAATATGACATAAATGATTATAGAAATATAATAACTGCATGCGAATAATATAAAACAACAAGAAATTAAGCATATGTAAACATTTTACACTATATGATGTTTCACATTGAGTTTCCAGATAAATAGTCTCATTCATCACTTTCTTCATTCATAGTCTCATCTTCCTTATCGTCATTGATGAAATTAACCTCTCTAACACTTGTGCCTTCACTCTGATGGCTGAGGCTTTGA